>OZ020306.1:6435810-6830810 GCA_963971305.1 Arcuatula senhousia | reverse complement strand
TCAAAGCAATGTATAATGCAGAATAAAATGGTAGATATTTGGCTTATTTTTCTAGTCTATGTATGGCTTAAACTACACACAACAATCAAAAATAAGTAAAGCAGCATCTAGATAAAAAATTTGCTGACCATTTTCCCTCTTACATGTATATTAAAAGATAACTTCTGTTGTTTTTCTCTATTCATTTTCTTTCAATTCCAGTTGTACCTTCAATAAAGCATGATTAACCCCTAAATCACCTTCCATTTAACTGATTGTGAGTAGATTTAATAACATCATTAATGAAATTACCTTGCACAGCAAGGCCAAATGACTTGTATTTGGGTGAACTAAAAACGCAAAGAAAATACCCTGGTAAGTGGTCATAAACTAAAACTTTATGCAAAAAATACTTATCTAGATGCTGCTACGCCTTATTAAGCAATTGGATCTGTCATTAAGGCTCCATATACCTATATTGAAAAAAGATGTAAAATAGTTATTTTTTCCAAGGTATGAAGATGACTGATTGATGAATGATTAAGCACTGCTACATTATACAAGTGATAGACTACACAATTTAATTCTTCTTTTTCAGTATGAGACATTACAGCACCCTACCTAGTAGACAGAGATTGATTCCACAAGATAGATTGTCAGAAGCCAGGGTTCCAGCCTCTCATCATGGTGTCTGGGAACCAGTTCAGCCATCAGCACAGAGAGTTTACCAAGATGACTATTTATCAAGGGGACCATGTTCCTTGAGCCATTATTTTACTGAACTTGGATTTCAAGATGATATAGATGATTTTTACAGAAGAGAACGAATAAGGAATAGGGAAAATTTGCATCAAAAACATTATAACAGTAGAAGTTCTAATTTGGGTGTCATAGACCATAGTGACAATAGTTTTTCAAGAACACACAGTGAAAGATTAGGACGTCACACACAAAACCGTTATATACAAATACCTGTTGAACACGTTCGAACAATTCCCAGGACAGACTATAGAGAGAGTTACAAAAATACAGATGGAACATTTGAGGACAAACATGATTATAGCAGTAATAGGAACCACACATGGAGACAAAACAGTTGTGAGATTATTGACCTCTCTGATGAAGAGTTTTCTGAGGATAGCTCATCTGGGTCAGACTGTGATATCTATCCATTTACATTAAGAAATCAAAATAATAATGTCAAAAGAAGGAAACGATATTCCAGTGGTGAGCCACACATATATTCCTTGAGAAATTCAGCAAGTCCAGATGTTACAGATTCTCGCAGAGTATCAAATTCAAGAAATTATAGCTCACAACCAAGTACTAGTCATTCTACTTCAACTTCTTCAACAGGCCATAGAAGAAGACATCAAGATGAAGATTTGATTTGCATATCTGATGACCATGATGACCTTTTACAACCTAAACGTACAAGAGAAAATATCCTATCTCCATTAGATGCATCCAATAAGTCATATACATGTAACATTAAAGACCCTCAGGAACGGTACTCATCTACTTCAAGGACAAGGTTAATACCTGGGAAAAATTGCTACTTGATAGAGGATGATGAAGACTCAGCCTTCAGTAACAAAGGCTTTCAATTGTCAGATGATGAAAACAATGTTATTGATAATAAATCTACTGCAAGTTCTAGTCAAAAAGACAATGCTGACTCTAGGAGAAGTAGTGACTCTGATGGTGTTATTGTGAAAACTCCAAGCTATCCAGCGTATAACATTATACACGATATGATCCATTCTGAAGGCAGACAAGTTGATTATATTCGAGGAGATGGTAATTGTCTGTTTCGTGCCTTAAGTAAAGTAATCTATAACACAGAGTCTTGCCATGAAGAAATAAGACAAGCTGTAGTTGATTTGATGGAAAAATATCCAAAAGAATTTGAACAGTTTATTGATGAACGATCAGTTCATTCTCACATTATTTACATGAGGAAGGATGGAACGTGGGGGACACAGGCGGAGATATATGGAGCAGCAACGTTATTACAGAGAGACATATACATCCTGTCACCTGATCCCACAGGCAAACAATATCGCTGGCTTTTATTTTCACCAAGATTTAAACTAGAGGATGTGGACAGTTTTGATGCTTGCTATATAACACTTTGCCACACTAATGGCAACCATTATGACAGAATTGCACCTCTGGTCGGCAGATGTAACTGCCACCTATTGCCACCTGAACTCTCTGGGGTCAAGGACTCAGTAGATTTGACCAGTGATCCTGAAGATACAGATCTTGTAGTTTGATGTTGCATCTACGAGTCATCATGGGTGTCCCTGTGACACCTGGGATTATAACTGTGGCTGATGCTGTATCTACAACGAGTCATCAAGGGTGTCCCTGTGACACCTGGGTTCCATCAAGATAACTGTGACATAGAAAACAACAACAAAGCTTTCAGTGTTAGAAATGCACTTTATCAGTTACCAGTATATGTTAATGTCAACATTGAACATGTATTAACTAATTATTACATTGTACATACATCTTTCCAGTCTTCTCCACAGAAATTCAAAGCATCCTGGTACATGTATTTTCAATTTTTCAATATTGTTCATCTTTTGGTTTAGAATTATACATGAAGCATCACATTCCCTGCAGAATAAATTCAATATAATTTCAGATAACATCACACTGACAGGATGCTATAAGGGCCAGGGGAGAACACTGTTCCACTTACATTTATGTCTTTAATAGGTTAATTTGTTATACCAGAAAATGTAAATTAATTGTTGGAAAAAATTATTTTTAATGTAAATTACATACATTGTAGTACTTTGATATGCTTCATTTCCATTCATAAAGAACTACTTTTGTTGGGTTAATATCCCTATTATTGTACTTTTTGATTAAACAATGCATATTTATTACATGCATGTACATTTGTATATGTATGTTATTAAACCTGTTTTCTTTTCTACATCGATCCTGTACATGTATCTAAAGTTGGAAATCTTTACACTATCATGTGTGAAGCAATAACTAGATTTCTAAATCATGTATGTATTTTTTAAATTGCTAGAAAAAAATAATGATTGGTTTTATAGTAGGTTGTACGAACTAATGATTCCTTATTAACTTTTATTAACCTTTAATTTGATGTGAGCCAATGAACAATTCTTTAAAAATCATGTGAACACAAATTATAAAAAAACCCAGATCCTAGTGTGTCATACTGTATATTATGTACATACATTTTTTACAGGTACATATATTGATACATGTACATGTATAGGCAATGCATACAATGTACAAATGTAGAATATACAATAAAACTAATTATTTATGTTTTTATTTAAAAGTGTATAAAACAAAAAATGGTTTTAGAAAAGTGTATATAATGTTGAATTTTACAGAGTATAAAAGTATAATACATTGTAAACAAAGATATTGGTTTGAATTTGCTTTTTTAAATAATGCATCACTGTTTTCAGACAAAACATCTTCTTTTCTCCTGTGAAACTTTCTTATTTTAAGGACAAGGTTTAGAAAGGCCCAAATTTTGCCCCCACAATGATTAAAAATTACAAAATTGATATGGAGAAGATTTCCTGTGCTATTTTGCTATTTAGAAGTTCAAGTGATGGAACAAACTTTTTTAGCATATCATCTGATATAAATGAAAAATAGGGTGTAAAAACAAACAAAATATGTAAGATTCCTGTCAAATTGGTTGACATTGGACAAATTTTGGGTCATTTTTTTCAATTTATAAATGCCTCCTCCTTCTTGACCCAGAAATTGTGTTAAAGAATTCTGAAATGCACTTCAATTGAAGTCTTGATCAGTTAAAAAATCCCTGAGTCATGTAGCCAGAGGCCTTTGAAAGTAACAATTCAAGATCTAAAAAATAAATATATTTCTGCATTTAGTTGATTTTATCCTGTTTAAGGTGTCTATAAACATAATAAAATTGAAAATATGAAAAAACAATACAAAATTGAAAACATGCCCATACATTTGAACTGTCTTCATTCGTATATAATGTGAATTTTTAAAATATATTACTTAATATTTAATTTTTCCATTAAATAGGGGGCCAAATATGGCTTTTAACTTACCATGTCCTTTGATAATTCCATGAAACTTTGTATCTTACACTGTACATGCAGCATTTGTAAGCATTTCATAAAACTTACACATATTTAAAAACTTATAAAGTTAGAAAGAAGCCTATGGATTTGGGGTCAAGAGGTCAATGCCAATTTTGCAATAGGAAAACATTTGGTTTCAAAAGCATAACGAATTATTTTGATACTGTACTATAGTTTCAAAAACATAACTTGAACCATTCTGATACTGTACAAAAACATTAGATACTATGAGGTGAGGAAAATAACAATTGATTGTGAGACAAAGGTCAAGGTCACAAGTTTTGACAATCAGGGAGGGCAGGGACCTAAGGCCATACTCTTGTGATATATTTGTATTGATCTGAATACACGTTTTTCCTATTTGACAGAGAAAATCTCCCATGAAGAAAAAGACTTTGGATCTAGATATCCCCTAGTAAGGGCTCTCATCCTTAACCATCAAAATACATGTACATTTTGTAAGTACAGTAAACTACTTAGTATTGCAGCAGAGATTATTTGATAACATGCTCAGCTCAGAAAGCTGCAGATGGACCAAGGCTGTTTGCTTATACGAGGTCTATTAAGAAGCAGGAATACAAGAACAGATCCTTTGTACGTTGAAGTTTTATCTATACATGTGGCACATGAAGCTGCAAAAGCCAAAGTCCAAAAAGTTGAAAAGATGACAAAGGATGAGTGGCAATAAGACCCATTTTTGGCCCAAGATTTACCATGAAATTAAAACTGAGTATAGGGATGTCTTAAGTAGCTGAAACATTGATCAATTATAAGCCTTAAAGAAAATGAAAAGATGAACTTTTGCCATATCAGTATAGTTGTTTTTCCAATCAGTTAGCTCAAAAAATTATAAATCTTCTTCTTATTCATAGTGAGTACTTAACCACCTTCTGGTGTATTTTCTTACTGATTGTGACTATTTGTATCTGTCAATCGGCGTTGGAAGGTCCCAGGGTGCAATAAAAACCGTATCTACAGTGCAGCTAAAAACAAGGATGTGCTGTCTACCCAGGATGGTGGTCTGTAACTCACTCTTCAAGGAGTCCAGTGAGTTACAAGCAATGACTGTCTGAGGTAGCTGGTTCCATATCCTGATGTAGTCTGGAAAGAATGAATGTTGGTAGACGGAGGATTTGGCAAATGGCACCAAAAAAACCGTTGATAATGGCCTCTAACATTGGCAGCTGCTGGTGTTAGGTAAGTGATGGGGATGTCTACCAGGTTGTTGACAATCCGTTACATCATTACAGCCTTGGCTGGTACCCTACGCTCCTGCAATGTTGTCCAGTTGAGATTGTTCAGCTTGACACTCACACTGCTGGTCATTCTGAAGTCGCCATAAACAAATCTGGCTGATCTACGTTGGACCATCTTTATACGCCTTATGTTTTGGGCTGTATGAGGATCCCAGATGACACTAACATACTCCATGACGAGGCGAACCAGCGTTGTATATCAGAGCTCCTTGGTCTTTCTCGGGCAGGCATACACGTTCCGTTGAAGAAAGGCACGGGTGGAGTTTGCCTTCCTCGTCACTTTCTCAATGTGTCTGTTCCAGTTCATCTGATGGTGGATGTTAAGCCCAAGATATTTCGCTGTTTCTACTTCTTCAAGCTGGTGTCCATGAATTACATAATTATGATTCTTTGATTGGCTTTCTCTTCTTTGTCACATGTAGTATTTTACATTACCAATTGGTTCCCCACTGTTGTAAGGCATCCAGATCTTCTTGGAGATTTTGGCATCCTTAAGTGTTGAGATCAGTCGAACTCCTGAGTGGGACACATATTCAGGCAGGTCGTTGATGAACAACAGAAAGAGAAAATATCCTAAAACGCTGCTCTGTGGCACACCTGATGACACTGGTGCTGTTTTGGAAGAGTCTAAGACTACTTTCTGTTCACGATCTTTCAGGAAGTTCCCAATCCACTTACATGTTGTGCCGGTTATCTCGTAATGTTGGGCCTTGTGGAACAGTCTTTGATAGGGAACCTTGTCAAAGGCTTTCGAGAAATCCAATAATATCACATCAGTCTGGCTTTGATTGTCGATGTTTGAATGGTACATATTAATTGGGTCTCACGGAATCTTCGCTTTCTGAACCCATGTTGTGCGTCTGTAAGGATCTGGTTGTCTTCACAGTGTGTCATGATGTTGCTGCACACGATGTGTTCCATCAACTTACACGCAATCGAAGTTAGAGATACATGGTGATATTTAGCTGCTGATTTAGGATGTTTGCTTTTGTTGATGGTTTTGAGTAGGTGATTCCATCTCGGTCTTTTAGAGCGCTACTCCACAATTTTCTTGACGCTTTCTTTTGATGAAGTTTCAAACTTTCTTAGGGTTTGATGTTGCGTCTGGTGAAATGATGTTAATCAGGTAGTCAATATAAGCATTTCTGCATGCTTTCTGGGTGTCCCTTTTCAACTTTTTATATCTGTTAATTTCATTTTTCGATTTGTTATTCCTGGCTTTAGTAAAACTTCTGTTCTTGAATCTGATTAACTTCTTGATATCTCTGTTATTCCATGGCTGTCTATATCTTGAAGATGTCATTTTGGATGGTACACAGTTGTAAATTGTTGTAGCTAGCACTGCATATTGTTTCAATATCTGATGCTGTGTCATATTTCTTAACATATTCTGTTCAAAACCTGGTAATTGATGATGTCAGTTGGTCAGTGTTAGCATGTTTCCATAGATGAATCTATAAATTTTCTTAATTTCATTGGTTTTTGCTGAATTTCACACACTTTTTGGTCTGGAAGAAACTAAGAAACTTCATACTAGGGTAAAATGTGTAAAATGATGAAATCGATTATTTCTAAAAGTTTGAAATTGTTGTTTATATGCGCCCAATGTTTTCTCAAGGCAAATATGCAATGAAATCATTAAAAATTGCAGATTTTCTCTATTTCGTCAAAAAAGACCACTAAATGTGATGTCACAATTAAGTCACAATGAACGAAATTTGTCTTATTTTGTATGTTTTCTTTGCAACCACATATTATTTGATATTTCTGAAAAATATCATAATATTTCAACCGACTACATTTTCTTGGGCAAATTATGGGTCTTAATGTCCCTTTCTATAGATGGTGGTGCTTCGTTCGCAATGCTTTTAAAGTCGAGCTCTGGCAAAAAAAGATTAATTAGAAATGTACATGTAATCAGCTGAATTACAAGTAGGCGCCTTGGGGATAATGCACCTATTGTGGATTGACCAAAGCTCCATCTGGTCCTGGAATTGATTCTAGTCCAGGAGCAGTACATATTTTTTGCGTTAAACAAGACTTAGTTTGCGTTCAAAACTTAATTGTTCTTTTGTTGGTCCTATCAATGGCCAGTGAAATTGTAACAGTACATGTATATTAATAATCTATGCATGTAAATTTTAGATTCTATTGAAAACTGTGAGAGAGATTCAGGAGCCTTAGAACCTCTTGTTAAAGCACAAGTACAATGTAGCTTCTATTTCTAAAGCGTATATTCACATTCATTAGTATGCAGATTCATATTTTACATTAAATCAGGAACTTCGATAATACCCCATACTGGTAACTTGGTGAAAGCCTATGTTTGAATTGCCAATTTGTTTTAACCAAAATTGTGTGAAGATTTTTCCCGCCATATTTCCATCACCCTTGCTTCAAAAAAGAATAAGGTAATCCGTTTTACCACTGTCCTTATTGGACTTATTAGACAAGATATATAAAGCTCTAGCTTGACCGACAGGTGCAATACATGTACAAGGAAAGAAGTCAAGCCAGGAAAAAAATTTTGAAAGTCGGTAGACATATAACAATAAAACATAAGCTATGTAGAGCTTTTAAAACCGACATACATCATGTTAAAGACAATATGTACACATAGCAAATGATATTAGACTTAAAATATATATCCGGATCACATAGCAAATTAACACATATAAGACATGCAGAGCAGACATACACAGCATATCCCTAATAAAACATTTAAATCACTTAACTAAATAGCAGATTGAAGCAGAAAAACAAAAACATGCATACATAAAAGATGGACAAATATAAAAACCAGTTACATAAAAAAAGAGAGACAGACTATCAGCTAAGGTAAGCTAAACTATTTGCAGAAAGAGCAAGAACATCCCCCTCCCATTTACTAATTAAACTGTCTCATATCCTCTCCTTCAGAATTACTTTTTTTACGATTTTGAATCAAAATTATTGCTATGAAAAATCCTACAACAGGGGTTGTGATTACCCTCAAGGACCTCGGATCCACTGCCAGAAATTAATATTGACTTAAGCGTTTCCAAAATACGAAGTACCAATAGATTAAACGGCTGTCGTGATCAGAATCATGATTGATGTACATGGCCACAAACATAAAAAAGGATTTTCCTTGCTGTTCTTTTGTTGGTCATGACCCATTTTTTAAAGTCTTGTGTGGTCCGTGTTTGTATGTACCCTCAACACTAGGCACTATTCTTTTAAAGAAGCAGATGTCCGAAATCAAAACCCACCTGGCTCATGGTATGGAAGTGGTGTAATTTAGTCAGAGTCGTTTGGTATAAAAAATATGAATGCAGAAGCTGTGTAAGGTAGGCACTGGTTACAGTTGAACTTTGAAAAGTAACAATACAAAAATATTGATTCCTGACACCAGAAAGACGGACTAAGTGAAAACCGTGTAACTGCCGCGGACCTGTTTTAATGGAAGTAACAAGAAATATTTTTCTTGTTGTTACCTGGCGTTTAGTGTAACCTGGCTATGTTTTTTAAGATGAATAACAGGAACTTGCTTCCTTTTATCAATATTTTGTAAGAGTCAATGTGCGGTACGAAATAAGCACAAGGGAGATACAACTTTCTTCAATTCGATTTTCTTTTATCGTTTATTAGATCATTGATATCATACCCTTTCTTTAATGTGACACCAATGATCTGTTGACCTTTGACATCCTGTCCAGTATCATCCTCTCCATCACCTATCATACAAATACAAATTAGTTCTTTAATAAACATATTCAAAAAATATATAGTAAAGACGAGTCTGTAATTCCAACCCAATACCAGCCCAAAATCACATCCTAGAAATAGAGGATGTAAACTATATAGAGGTAACCATTACCACAGAAGACCGATTTTTTTTTCAGGAATGACCGGGATGTTACAACCAGACCCTCTGATTCCAGAGATCCTATAATGTGTATAGGGTTCCTGCTTCTTCAACCATACTGACCTGTACGTATATTCTAATACAGCAAGGTCTATGTTCCAAAGAATTTTCAGAGACTATCGGGATTGATTCCAGCTCTATACCCTTAGATGACTATGAAAAACAAGCATGCAACTTTAATCATTGTCATCTTAAATTTCTGTGACAAAAAAATGTTTATATGGTTAATGTAATGTGAGAATGAAGCCGTACTTAAAGAATTATGTACATTTATTAAAACATTTTGTCCTTAATTTTGATAGTTAAATATGGTATAAAGGTTTGTATTGTTTGTCCTTTTGCATTGGTCACGAGGAGGAATGCAGATGATATAGAGCATCGCATTTCCTGGAGCAACGTCCCTTGGTGACCCTTGCAGCAGGACGAATCCATATACAGACACTTTATATCTCTTATATATATCCTCAAATATTTAAATCTATGTAGAGTTACACTGTTGGTGACTCTGCACTGGACACGAGGAGGAATGCAGACTGATCATCGCATTTCCTTAAGCACCGTCCCTTGGTGTCCTTTGCAGAGGAACAAACATTTACTAATACTTAACGCCTGTACTTAAAACAGTCTCACACATTGGCTGTGCTGCTGGGTATCTCTGTTAAAATACTGATAAACGTTAATCCTTCATCTGATACAAAATATATACATCATACATGTATTGTTAAAATGGTTAACTTTATATATCATTATATTTTTACTGTCATGTGAATAGACGAAACGCGCGTCAGGCGTAGCAAAATTTATTGTCTGGAACTTTGTTGTCATTTGTATTTCGAACACACGTGAAGGTTAGCACTGCTGGTGGAGTTTTAATTCCCCGAGGTTAGCCTGCTCCGGCACCAACACTTTTGAGTTGGAGAATACATCAAAGCTTTAAATTATCCGTCTAAATTTCAAAATTGTCTAAACCCTAAGGTTCTTCCTACCCCAGACACAGGTTGATTATCTTAGTAATAATTTGGTTCCACAGTTTGGTATTTTTGGTTTTATTGTTGTATGCTCTTCATATTCATATAGTGTTTGGCATTTTCAATATTTTTGGTAGAGCGCCTCTGATGAGTCTTGAATAGACGAAACGCGCGTCAGGCGTAGCAAAATTTATTGTCTGGAACTTTGTTGTCATTTGTATTTCGAACACACGTGAAGGTTAGCACTGCTGGTGGAGTTTTAATTCCCCGAGGTTATCCCGCTCCGGCACCAACACTTTTGAGTTGGAGAATACATCAAAGCTTTAAATTATCCGTCTAAATTTCAAAATTGTCTAAACCCTAAGGTTCTTCCTACCCAAGACATAGGTTGATTATCTTAGTAATAATTTGGTTCCACAGTTTGGTATTTTTGGTTTTATTGTTCTATGCTCTACATATTCATATAGTGTTTGGCATTTTCAATATTTTTGGTAGAGCGCCTCTGATGAGTCTTGAATAGACGAAACGCGCGTCAGGCGTAGCAAAATTTATTGTCTGTAACTTTGTTGTCATTTGTATTTCGAACACACGTGAAGGTTATCACTGCTGGTGGAGTTTTAATTCCCCGAGGTTAGCCCGCTCCGGCACCAACACTTTTGAGTTGGAAAATACATCAAAGCTTTAAATTATCCGTCTAAATTTCAAAATTGTCTAAACCCTAAGGTTCTTCCTACCCAAGACATAGGTTGATTATCTTAGTAATAATTTGGTTCCACAGTTTGGTATTTTTTGTTTTATTGTTCTATGCTCTTCATATTCATATAGTGTTTGGCATTTTCAATATTTTTGGTAGAGCGCCTCTGATGAGTCTTGAATAGACGAAACGCGCGTCAGGCGTAGCAAAATTTATTGTCTGGAACTTTGTTGTCATTTGTATTTGTTTGAACATTGTATTATAATTATTAATGTCATGTATGTCATTGCCCCCCTGTGGGTCCATGATTGGTCAAATAAAATATTTCTATTTCTATTTCTAAACTGACTGATGGGTATTTATAGTCGCGACTAGGGGAAAGCCCCTCTGCGTCGACTTTAATACCTAAACAGGTATAGTTATTGTGGCTGATAACAATTTAGAGCAAGTTGTGAACTTCCCAACAAGGAAAGAAAAAACTCTTGACCTAGTGATGACTACTAACCCCAGCTTCATACAGAGATGCAAACCTATCCCATCAATAGGTAACAGTGACCATGACATTGTCCTGATAGATACAACAATCACAGCCCAAAGACCAAAACCAGTAAAAAGAAAAATATTATTGTGGAAAAGAGCAAATATTGATGAGATGAGAAAGAACGTGCAGTCCTTTGCAGAAGAATTTAAAAACAAAACCTTTGAAAACATTGAACATATGTGGAAAGAATTTAAAGAGAGCCTTTTGGACATAACAGAACAGAATGTACCAAGCAAGATGACATCATCAAAATTTACACACCCATGGATAAACACTGAAATAAAACGTCTGATAAGAAGAAAACAAAAAGCACATAAGAAGGCAAGGAAAACAAATAAGAAAAGAGACAGAGATAGATATAAACACCTGCAAAAACAGACACAATGGCAAATACGAAGAGCACACAACAACTACTTGAATGACATTGTCAGCCTTAGTTTTACTGAAAAACCTAAAAAGTTCTGGTCATTCCTTAAGAGTAAAGGACAAGAGGCAGTTGGAGTCGCACCTTTGAAAAACAAAGATGGATTTCTTAAAAGTGATAGCCAAAGTAAGGCCAACATATTAAATGAACAATTTTCATCCGTTTTCACCAGAGAAGACACCAGTACTCTACCAGACAAAGGCCAAAGTAATTATCGCACTATGCCAGATATCAAAATCACAGAGAATGGAGTTCACAAACTACTTGCGAATCTTAACACCAACAAAGCTGCAGGTCCAGATGAACTACCTACTAAAATATTACAAGCAACAGCATCAGAACTAGCACCAGCACTAACAAAACTGTTCCAATTCTCAATTGATTCAGGCCAAGTCCCACAAGATTGGAGAGATGCCAATATAGTTCCACTCTACAAAAAAGGAGACACTCATATTCCAGCTAATTACAGGCCAGTTTCATTGACTGCAATAACATGCAAAATACTGGAACATATAGTCCATAGTAGTATCATGACACACTTCGACAAACAAAATATTCTTTGTAACAATCAACATGGATTCAGAAAGAAACGATCATGTGAAAGCCAACTTATCATAACAATAGATCAGATAGCCAGAAACATCTCGAATGGAAATCAAGTTGACATCATACTCTTAGATTTTGAGAAAGCCTTTGATAAGGTACCACACCAGAGATTACTTTATAAATTACAGCACTATGGTGTGAGAGGAAATACTAATACATGGATAAAGTCATTCCTATCCAACAGAAAACAACGAGTCGTACTGGAGGGTGCGAAATCAGTGGAGGATGATGTACTCTCAGGTGTTCCCCAAGGCACTGTGTTAGGACCCTTATTATTTCTGACATATATTAATGATATGCCTGGATGCACACAATCAGATGTCCGTCTTTTCGCTGATGACAGCCTTCTGTACAGAGAAATTCGTAACACCAAAGATACAGACCAACTACAGAAAGATCTGGATGCTCTTGAGAAGTGGGAACACACATGGCTCATGAAATTCAACCCATCAAAATGCAATATCATTAGAATTCCACCAAGAAACAAAGAGCCAATACAACACCAGTATACACTACATGGACAATCTTTGGAAATAGTAGACAGTGCAAAGTATTTAGGAGTTACCATCTCAAGCAATCTCTCCTGGAACAAACACATCGAGAATGTTGCAGCCAAGGGAAATCGAACTCTAGGATTCGTTCGGCGCAACCTTAAAGGATGTTCAAAACCAGTAAAAGCAGCAAGCTATACTACAATAGTAAGACCAGTTGTAGAATATGCTTCAACAATATGGGATCCCACCACCCAAGCACATATCAACACCTTAGAGACAATCCAAAGACGAGCTGCAAGATTTGTAATGAATGATTACACATCTCGAACACCAGGATGTGTAACCAATATGATCCAACAACTAGAATGGGATTCATTACAAACTAGGAGAAAGAACAACCGGCTGGTAATGATGTACCGCATTCAGAATGATCTGATAGATATCGACAGGAGCAATTACCTGAAAGGTGGCGACAGTAGAACCCGAGGAGGGCACAAATTCTACCAACAGAGGATCACCAACGATATCTACAGAAATTCATTTTTTCCCAGAACCTGGAATGCACTACCAGCTGATGTCGCCCAAGCGGAAACCATTGATGTTTTCCGCTCTCGACTCCAGCAAACCACCAAATAACTACCAAACTTGACGTTGTACATAGTTTTAACCAGAACCACGATTTTATTTTAATTGTACAAAGCCTTAAAGGGACGATATTTATACCGTGACTAAGCATGCGTAGTCCCGCAGAGCGTAGACATTCTCACAGAGAATCCAGCTCTAATATGGAAGAAGAAGAAGAAGAAGACTCGCTATGTGCCATGGGTCGTCCAGCCCATGACACACCACCGCCAGTGTTAGCTGTTCCAGGTACATACGCCCTGGAGACAGGGCCCGTCTTCCACCACGAGGAGGTACTGGTCGGAATTCTGGAAGACTATAACTATTTCTAAATAAACCCTCCATGGATAAATAAGAAGAATGACACCAGGTATGTTGTTACGTCAGTAGACATTGGGAAGTCAGTGCCATGAACTGTTAAGTTTGTATCACTCCCCTTTGCAGTATATCCCCATATTTTAGAAATGGGCGATCAAGAAGTTGACAGGACAGTTTGGGTGGGAAATCTGTCAGATAAAGTTACAGAAGAAATTTTATACGAATTATTTCTTCAGGTATTTGTAAGACATACTAATGAAATGCAACAAAACCCTTTAAAATGCAATAGAATTGACAATTTCGTCAAAACTTCAAAAGTGGTATCTCCACATTAAGATTTGGAGGTCCCATTTTGGCTAATTAACAATTATATATAAGCTTAGCCACTGTACATAATGTGAATAATATCATATGATTTTAAACTGTAAACTAGGGATTGCAATCTGGCAACCTTTTAAACTTCAACTCCCATTTTCATGTACATAGCACAGTTGTTCCGGGAAGTTCCACACTCCACACGGAGTCTACTCCCGTACTAGGAAGATGATGATGATGATATGCTGACAAGCACTTGTTTCATTAAAAATATATCATATACTCTAATATACGAGGGTGGTAAAGGTGCACATGGGATCCTTAAATGAAAGCACATGCTTTAAAAATGCTGAAATTGAAGTACGAGTAATAAAAATCGCCAATCACGAAACACAGTAAAATGAAATTGATAAAACTTGTGAAATTCAACCAAATTTATTTGACTTTTTGAAGTTTTTGAGAATATAAACTGATTTCAACATGTTCCAGATTTTGTAGCAAATAAGACTATTACAAACAAGAAATTGTTTGTCCAAAACAAAAATGGGGCTAAAATTAAGGCTAAAACAAAGCAAACACAACCAAGTCAAAACAAAAACATGAGAAATAAAGATCTAATTCACAAAAACACAGTAAATAAAAACATAAAAAACGTTGCATTAAAATAACCCTTTACCACACCCATTTACCTTAGTACACACAAAATGTACATCAGCTAGGTATTTTTTTTCTCCAATAAGGAGACAATGCCCTAATCAGGAGACTGCACATCTTCGCTAGCCAAGGGTTACGTGAAGATGAGAGATAGCGGATCGTAACCCTTGGCTAGCGAAGATGGAGACTGCACTTTGAAGACTTAATTTATCAGTCATACATTTTTTACCTCTAAATCAGAAAAGTGTCTCTTGATTGGGAGATGATGTTCATGGTAATTACGATAACTTTTAGAGGAGGAAAAATCCCATCAATACACAATTTTTCAAAGAGGTACACAGTGGAAATTTCAAGTTATTGAAGTTATTAAGGAGATTTTTTCCATTTTGTAAATTATACTATCTCCTAAACCAGATTGGGTGTAATAGTGCATTTGCAGCTGTATAGCTCATTTGATGGTATTTACATGTACATTGTAGTATCAAATGGACTATATTTTTCATGAAGTAAAAAAAATAATTTGAGATTTTAAATTTTTTGTCTGATTGTCTTATACATGTAAATGTATGTCTTGCTGATAATTTTTTAAAAAGAAACATGATAGTTATTTTAAATGATTTTTCTTGGGCAAAGTCATTGAATTTTGCAAATTTTCGTAGTATAAATCTGCAATGATCTGGAAAACAATAAATATTTCAGACCATCTTCTTTTATAAAAAATGTTGCTCATAACATGGACATTTGCAATAATGGAACACTAAATTCAAATTTTAAAAAAAAAGTGTTTACTGCATGAAAAATATAGTTCTTTTGATAGGCACATGTAATACCATCAAATGAGCTATATAGCACATAAGACATAAGACATAAGACATAATTTATTTTCCAATTATGGTCCCTCAAAGGGCAGTATCATTACAATGATTACATTATAACAGAGAATAAAATGAAGAATAAGATTATAATAAATAGATAGCTTATTGCAGATACTATATATATACTTGTTCAAAGAGTCTGGATACAAAAAAAAGACCAATATTTCATTATGCTACAATGATAGATTACAAGTTCTGTAAAATTCTGTAAAAACAAAAACAACAAAAAACATTTGTTATAGCAGTCCTCCCCGTGATCAGATCACACATACAAGATTTATAAAATTATATAGTCATATGCATGCTATGGTCACCAGGGGACGGTGCTTTAGGACTGCGAAACTTATAACTACTTGTAACATTGATTCATACATATACTGTACAGTTCTCCCCGTGATCAAAGCACCCATAGAAGTTTAATGTTCTATGAATGCTGTGGTCACCAGGGGGCAGTGCTTAAGAACTGCAGTAGTGCATTTTAGTCATATATATTCTCGGAACTCTTAAATAGAACAAAAAATGTACCATCAATGTGGCAGACCAGTAGATATTAATATAGAGGATTAAAAAAAAAAACACCAAACCTTATATGTGTGCCAGGAATGAACATATTAGATTAAGAATTTCTAAATCCTCATTAGTCAATAACCATATGAGTTTTGTCTTAGATTCTAGAGATGCAAAATTTTTACATTTTCTATGAGCAGTAGTTTCTAGCTCTTAAGGAATATTGTTCACTCCAGCACACACACACAAGAAATGAGTCTCATCCTCCACAACATTTAAATCACATCTTGTACAGAGTGTATTGTGTCTGGGAATGCCCTTGTATCTACCTGTCTCTAAATTAAGCTTATGAGCCGAGAGCACAAATGAACTTTTACACCCAACCTGTTAAAGGGAGAAAATCTCTTAGCAGAAGGTTATTATCTTGGCACTGGCTACATTTACACGGCTGTGTAAACCTAAGAAAACGTTAGGTTTACATGTGTAAAAATAGGTTTACACGGTAAAGTAAAACATGATTACAATAACGGTGACGGAACCGAAACATGTAACAATAACTATTGTTACATACCTTATTTTTACACGCTTCAAAAAGTAACGGAAAATTGGCATATTTTTTTTTCTACAAAAATTTTTAAATCAGGGTGACCTATTCTTTTTATTTTATTTTTCAAACACATGCACTTTCATTTCTTATGACAAATTTTAAGAAAATTCTATCCTACCTATTTTTACTATTGAACTACCTTAAAAACATTTTTATTACTTCCAATCAAATAACACAGTATGAAATAATAAATATTAAAAGCCCCTTATAAGAGCCACACCAGGTTGTTCATCGAAGTTCACGGAATTCATTTAACATTTGAGTGGCATGGTCTACAACTCCAATAGGTGCTTTTTGATGCTGATTTCAATGCTACACATATCTGATGAAACCAAGTTAGCCATCCGTCACACTTGTTTGAATGTGAAGTGTGGACATCGGCGTCACATACTCTAGGCTGATTGCCAGTTTACACATACTCCACATAGATATTCTCTCGGAGACCTCCTTGTTAAGGAAGTTCACCGTAAAATGCTTTTTTATTATTATTCAAATATCATTTGTATCGACATATTTCCGGACTCAAATTATCTCTTCTTTTGTAACCTTTAATCTACTAGCATGTTCAATGTTAACTTATCCTGTCGGTACCAAGTTGAGCAAATGTTCGAAGTTTTGACTTTATGATTTTAAACTGAAAAAATATGGTAAAAGATAAAAACAAAAAACAAAAACAAAAATCATAAAATTTTTATGGGACATAAATATTAGCTTGTAAAAATAATGTGTGTAACAATAACTATTGTTACACGTTTCGGCTCCGTCACCGTCATTGTGATCCGGTTTTACTTTTCCGTGTAAACCTAAGTTTTCGTTATTTTTACACGTGTAAACCTAACTTTTTCTTAGGTTTACAAAACCAAACGTTTTCTTAGGTTTACACAGCCATGTAAATCTAGCCAGCGCCTATTATTTTTCAAAATGGAAGTAGTTTAGTAAAAAATAAAGAGTAAAAACATTGTTTATTTTGATAGAAACAATCATTAGTCTCAATGGAACATGTGTTATTTCTATATTTTTACTAAACTACTTCAATCTTGAATTAAGTAATATCTTTAACTGTAGACTAAATAGCTAGAGAGGGATTAATAGATGCATTAAGCTAGTTTCCCAATCGAGGATAAAAATAATATGTGTAAAATTAACATGGATAGATATTTTTTTTAAAGTAACAAACATGATTTTATAATAAAACCAATAAGTAATTTGTCATATTCTGTTTAACTGTTTTTTTTTTAATTCATAGGCAGGACCACTTGAGAAGGTTAAATTAGCAACAGATAAAGAAGGGAGGTCGAAAAGATTTGCCTTTGTTACATTTAAACAAACATGATTTTATAATAAAACCAATAAGTAATTTGTCATATTCTGTTTAACTGTTTTTTTTTTTAATTCATAGGCAGGACCACTTGAGAAGGTTAAATTAGCAACAGATAAAGAAGGGAGGTCGAAAAGATTTGCCTTTGTTACATTTAAACATGCCTGTTCTGTTCCCTACACCATTGATTTGATGACAGGGATACAGCTGTATGGATATAACTTAAAGTTACAGACCAGAACAGGTAAATCTTTAGTTAACAGTGAGGAATCATGTAAATTCTACTGCATTATAAGCTTATTAATCAATGACTGATTACTACATGTACATATGAATGTGCATTATGTGAAAACTTAACCATCACTTTTACTGTTGGCCAATTTATCTGTCCTTCCCAAATAATCAGGTAAAGTTTCTTTCTTTTAAAGTAAGCATTGTACATTGTATTATCATGAAACTTCATAATGTTGGTACATGTAAATATCAGGATCCAAACAAACAAAAATCGCCGTAAATTTCCTTTTTAACAAAGTGTGATATCGTCACAATTTTTTTTTATTTATACATATACATAAGCATACAAAAATAATGAAATCACACCCTTGCATCAGCTACATTGTCCATTATATTATTTGCAGAAAGGAGGACATGTTGCAAGACAGGGCATAATGCCTTTTGAACATATTCTTGTTTCTCCTTAAATTTTAAAAAGGAATGTGGTTAGAATTGTGCTAGTTTATTTCAGGGTCATCACATAATTCACCTAATCCACAGCAGTCACCAGCTCACAACAGTCCTCAGTACCAGGGTAATGTCAGTCCTATGGCTAGAGCTAACACATGGCATGGTAAAGACCAGAGATACGGGAGGCAAAATAGTGATTCCTATAACCCCAGACAGAGTCCTAGAGAGAATGAACGTTATAACAATCAATATGGTCCAAGTATGTCTCCTAGAGATCAAGACGGAAACATGGACCCACTTTCTTTACAGTTACGTAGAGAAAGAATCTTATCACAACAGAAAGCATCAATAGACGCTCATCGTCATAGAAACTTTCAACCTCAAAATCCATATGGTAATTCAGCTCCATGGCAACAGCAAGGTCAAAGATCATACAGAAGATACTGATTTTGATCACCTTTCAGTTTTCAATTGTCATACACATGTTCATATATCATTAAAAGAAACTACATAACATATATATTTTGTAATGTAAGCAGTGCTGGTTTAAAATTATTTTACTATGTACTTTGTAAGTTAAGAAAACATTGAAATGTGTATTGCCAGTTTTTCATGCCACTCTACAATAAGAGGTTTACCTATAAAGGTAATATAGTATCATCATGAAACTTTATACATAGAAACACCAGGATTTGAGCAAACAAAAATTATTATTATATGATACCCCTGGCATCAATTACATGGTTCAGTGATTGTGAAAAAAAACATGTTGCAAACAATGCTTCTTGTCTGTTGAAATTCTCTTGGATTTTTTTTTGGTTAAATAAAAAAGCAAAGGTGTACCAAAGGGGTAATCAGTGTCATAAAACCGTAAAGACAAAGACAAAACCGGCAGACAAAAATCATCACAACAAAACAAACCACATAACAACATAAAACACACACAAACATAACAACAAAACCGCATTCAGCAACGCGAACTCAAGTCGAAACGAGAGTGAACTCAGGTGCTCCGGAAGAGTAAGCTGTTCCTGCTTGCTATAGCACACCCGTCACGTTGCCAAAGATCGATTAAGTGTTGGTCAAATCCGGAAAGGATGACATTACAAAACTCTATGTCAAACCAACATCTGTGCTCATCTGAGAGATAGAAATCCCGTATTTGTATACAAGCACATGATGTCGTCCGTAAAATTTCTTGAGTGATGACAACAACCTGGGAGCAACGTACCCCTGTGTTAACAATTTGCTTGTCAGCCGTGTGGCTCTATCAAGGAAGTCGTTGTACTCCCCACATGCTCTGGAATAGCGAATCAATTGTGATACGTAAACTCCATATGCTGGAGGGGACGGAATGTTGCTACACAGAAAGGGAAAGTTAACTATTGGAAAGTTGAAGTCATCACGTTTGTCATAGAGCTTTGTACAAAGCTTTCCTTGTGTGTCAATTTCGAGAAATAGATCCAGATATGAAGCGGACCTCCTAGAATCTGTAGTGTCCTTTATCTCAAGTTCCTTCGGATATATGAGATGTAAATAGTCACCAAATTGAGGATTGTTTAGTGAAAGGACATCATCAATATAACGAAATGTGAGATTGAAGGATAAAGCAAGTTTGCGGTCCTTTTTGTCTAGAAGTGATTGTAAGAAGTCCGCTTCATATGAATGAAGAAACAAATCGGCAAGCAACGGTGCACAATTTGTGCCCATTGGGATACCTATTGTTTGCTGAAAAACACGTCCACCAAACTGAACAAATATGTTGTCGATTAGAAAGTTGAGCATTTCTATTATTTGATCTTCTGTAAATTTGTTTTTCTTGCTAGACTCTTGGATGACAAAGTAAGTCTTTTTATAACCGACTACCAAATACTTGTACCTGCGTTTTCCGTTCTTTTTGATAAAGCAACGTTTAATCAGCTGTGCCAAACGATATTTTAGTTGTGAATGTGGAATTGAAGTATACAATGTAGAGAAATCAAACGTTTTAATGCTATTGCACGATGAAAATGACTTAGAATGGAGATTTTCCATCAGTTCTTTAGAATTTTTGAGAATCCACATTTGATTGACGCCATTTCTAGAGTAACAACAATCGAAATACTTTTGAATGCTTGATTTTATTGCCGTCAATATTGATGTTAACAAAACTGAAAAAGGCTTAGTTGTACATTTGGATGACCCAGCAATAAATCGTTGCTTGTATGGAGTTTTGTGTAACTTTGGAATCCAATACAAGGATGGAACGTCATCGTTCTTTTTGTCAACAGAAATGCCAAAGGAAGAAATGACAGAATTATGATTGTTGATTATTTCCTCCCTTGACAGTGTTGTTGCTGTATATGTGGTGCTTTTGCTAGTACAACCAACCCCTAATTCAGCTGTTAAACAATCAATGTAGTGTCTTTTGCATACAAAAATGATGTTGTTAGGCGCTTTATCAGTTTTCAAAGTTTCCCATGGTTTTAATAATATTGTCTTAATCAAAATTGTATTTGCTTAACAACTTTATGTTTTTTGTTTGTATTTTGTTCATATGTTTGTTTTTGTTTTTTTCAACAAAATTCTTTCAATTTTATTTGGTATTTAAAAAAGAAATTGACTAAAGATATTGAACATTGTATAACAGATATGTTATTTTTACTACTTCATAGTTTTCCTGTCAGAAGGGTATAGATGTGACCCTTGAGGTCAAAGTTTTAGGTCATATTACGGCCACACAGTAACATAAAAAATGTTTCATGCACAAGTACTAATTCATGTGGGTGACAGTCAAATAGAAAAAATAGAATCAAATGCAATGAAGTTATATTTCATATTGATAGTTTCAACCATGAAATAAAATATCAAATGGAATTTCCTTTTTGGAGAAAGGAAAACATAAAGATTGATACTCTTGAAAATAAGTAATTCAGAAGTGTTGGCATGATATGTATAAAAAATCTGCATAATTTTGACCTGGGTATAAAAGGTTACGATCATGATAGACACTTAGGTATGCAATACATATCCTGATCCAACTATCAAAGATTTTTGTAAAATGATATACAAGTAACTACTCAGACAATTGATAATAAATAGATCTTACTTTGCCTGGTAACACTGTCATGATTGTTCATACGTGTACATCATAGGCCTGTATATTATAATACATTTTCTGATTAACAAATATTCATTTTCTGATATTATCAATAATTAATTTTTGATACCAAGAAATCTATATTTTTTTTTGTATCAAGAATTCAAATTTTTGCTGGCAGTGACCTATATTTTCCGCATGGATGACCACTTACAAAAGAATGGTTAAAGTCAATTCCTGCTTACTGACAAATGCCACATCAATGATATTGGTATGGTAGGTGCAACTAATGATGCTTTGAACAATGCATGCTTCGGATGCTGGCTGTGACCCATATTTTCTACATGGATGACCACTTACAGAAAAAAGGATAAAGTCTATACCCGCTTACTGACAGGTACCACATCATCTCAAGTGGTATAGTAAGGTGCACTTAGATGTGCTTAACAAGATGCATGCTTCAGATGCTGGCTGTGACTTTTTTGCATGGATTGAGCACTTAAAATTTTGAAATGTTAAAATTGATTACCACTTAAAGACAATAATGCGCAACGAGGTGAGCTTCGTAATTGATATCAGAAAATAGAATTCTTGATATCAAAAAATGTAAATGATTTTCTGATATCAAGAATTCATATTTCTGAAATAAAAAAAAATTTCTTGATATAAAAAAGTGAATAAATAGTTAAACGGCGCCTCATATTTGATGTAGGTTCATTATACAGATCATAATAAACTTATTCTCTTCAAATTTCTAATATAGTTACATTGCTACAATTTTTATCGTTCTTCACGTTAATTTAGTTTCGGTGTCTCATTTAGACTATGTAGCCATATTTGAAAATATTATCTTTTGTATGATATCTAGAACCACTATAGTTGGTCCACAGATTCCTTCTTTGTGGTTAGATTTCATTCTGTCACTTGCCTTTGGTGTCCTTCTAATCTTAAGGACTAAAGGCCTAAAAGACCTTTAGTGATTTTGACAGTGGTGCCGACAAATGAGTCATACTTTTAGTGACCACACTGAAGTCTTGTTTAAGAAAGAGGCCGATTAAGAAATTCAAGCCCTTGATACTTTTTTTTTAGATTTTCATGTTCCTTCTTACATTGTTGTTGTCGCCTGTAAATAACCTATATAGCATTGCACGGGCGTAAAACACCAACTCCCTCACTCACTACATTGTTGTTGGGTTAAAAACAATAAATATGTTCATCCTGATTAACCTACTAAACACTATCGCATCCTAGCTAGTGTTATCAATTTTTTTTGTAGCTTTTTGTTAAACAACAGTCATTGAAGGGACAATGACTACAACCTATCAATGCCAGGGCCCTTGTCCTTGTTCATCCCACGGCGGTTATCTTGTTCCTTGCGGAGTCTTATTGGCTGGTGATAATAGTAAGACTCAGTATAGTGAGGTCTTGTTAATCTCAAACACTGAACATGAACTTTTTTGTCCATTTCATGGACGAATATTCACGAAAGTATAGATACATAGGTCGGGTATTACTTACCTATAGGCATCTGATATTTTGTAGTTATGGTCTATGCCATTTTCATTGTTCAGCAAAGCTGTAAACTTAGGTTATGGTTTTTTTTTGGGGGGGGGAGGGGTGAGGGGGTTAAACTTTTTAGCTCACCTGACCCGAAGAGCTATTGTCATCACTTGGCGTCCGTCGTCCGTCCGTAAACTTTTTAGCTCACCTGGACCGAAGGTCCATGTGAGCTATTACCATCACTTGGCGTCCGTCGTCGTCGTCTGTCGTCGTCGTCTGTTAACAATTTTTCAAAAATCTTCTCCTCTGAAACTACCAGACAGAATTTAATGAAACTTGGTATGAATGATCCTTAGGGTGTCCTGCACCAAACTTGTGTTTTGATTTTTGATCCGTTAAAAAACATGGCTGCCGTTACTAAAAATAGACTAGGGGGGTCAGACTACTGTTTTTGGCTTATAAATCAAAAAGTATAAGAGATAGAGGAAATCTGAGGCCACGCTACTAATTCAAAATCAAAAGCTCTACAAAAGTCTCCATTTGGTCAAAGTTGTCAGATGACCCCTTATAGGGGTTACGGCCCCTTGAAGGTGAAAAATAGCATTTTTTCATGTTTTTGGCCTACAGAATGAAAACTATTGCAGATAGAGATTAGCTGTTGCTTGCTTAAATGTTTAGCTCATTTAACTCTACAAAAGTCTCCATAGGGTCGAAGTTGTCAGATGACCCCTTATAGGGATTACGGCCCCTTAAAGGTGAAAAATAGCCATTTTTCATGTTTTTGGCCTACAGAATGAAAACTATTGCAGATAGAGATTAGCTGTTGCTTGCTTAAATGTTCAGCTCATTTAACTCTACAAAAGTCTCCATAGGGTCAAAGTTGTCAGATGACCCCTTATAGGGGTTATGGCCCCTTAAAGATGAAAAATAGCGATTTTTCATGTTTTTGGCCTACAGAATGAAAACTATTGCAGATAGAGATAAACTGTTGCTTGCTTAAATGTTCAGCTCATTTAGCTTTACAAAATTCTCCATAGGGTCGAAGTTGTCAGATGACCCCTTATATGGATTACGGCCCCTGAAAAATAGCGGTTTTTCATGTTTTTGTCCTACAAAATGAAAACTATTGCAGATAGAGATTAGCTGTTGCTTGCTTAAATGTTCAGCTCATTTAGCTCTACAAAATTCTCCATAGGGTCGAAGTTGTCAGATGACTCCTTATAGGGGTTACGGCCCCTAAAAAATAAAGATTTTTCATGTTTTTGGCCTACAGAATGAAAACTGTTGCACATAGAGATTAGCTGTTGCTTGCTTAAATGTTCAGCTCATTTAGCTCTACAAAATTCTCCATAGGGTCGAAGTTGTCAGACATCCCCTTATAGGGGTTATGGCCCCAGAAAAATAGCGTTTTTTCATGTTTTTGGCCTACAGAATGAAAACTGTTGCACATAGAGATTAGCTGTTGCTTGCTTAAATGTTCAGCTCATTTTGCTCTACAAAAGTCTCCATAGGGTCGAAGTTGTCAGATGACTCCTTATAGGGGTTATGGCCCCTTATAGGTGAAAAATGGTGTTTTTGGCCTATAGAATGAAAACTATTGCAGGTAGAGAAAAGCTGTTGCTTGCTTAAATGTTCAGCTCATTTAGCTCTACAAAAGTATAGGGTCAACATCAAGACCAGGTGAGCGATTCAGGCTCCTGGGAGCCTCTTGTTAAAATGTTAACTCCTCTGACACCATAAGTCCAATTGAAACCAAACTTGGTATGGTTGTTCATTAGCGTTCGGTGTTTAGAACTGTTGTGGGGATTTTTGATTCGTCGTCAAACATGGCCGCCGTGGCTAAAAATAGAACATAGGGGTAAAATGCAGTTTTTTGCAAATAACTAAAAAACGGCTACAGATATCAAAATTCTGGCATAGGATAGAAGTGATCAGCACCTCAAGATCTACCTACCCTGAAATTTTGAAGAAAATCCAACAACCCATGTAGGAGTTATTGCCCTTTTTGTGGATTTTTTGCAAATTTTGCACCTGTTTAGTTCAATATCTTGAAAACTATACTAGATATTTGAGAAATTTAAATTGGATATCGTTGAGCATCAAGATCTACAAATCATGTAATAGGGTCAACGTTGTAGGACCTTTCCTTTTAGGAGGTATTGCCCTTAGAACGTCAAAATTGAGCATTTTAACAGCATTTCCTCATTACATTGAAAACGTTAACTCCTTTGACACTTTTAAGTCCAAATGGAACCAAACTTGGTATAGTTGTTTATTAGCATTAGGTGTATAGAACTGATGTGGGGATATTTGATTGGTCGTAAAACATGGCCGCTGTGGCTAAAAATAGAACATAAGGTTAAACTGCATTTTTTTTTGGCAAATAACTCAAAAAGGGTGACAGATTTTTAGATTTTGATTGAGAACAAAAGTGATCAGCACCTTAAGATCCACCATATTTTCAGATGACCCCCTTATTAATCTTATGACCCTTTCAACGTCAAATAGATTTTGCCTTATAACCTTCACTTCAGGAACATATGTCAGGTGAGCGATTCAGGCTCCTGGGAGCCTCTTGTTTGTAAGACTTTTGTTGAAAATTGTCATACATACGCATCTGATATTTGTTATAAAGACACTTTGATTTAAATTCTATGCAACTTTAATGATCCCATTTTCATTGTTCTGTGACTTTACTGGGGTAATAAACATTCAGTATGTAAGGATTAGTTGTTGAAAATTTACCTTCATTTTTATTTATTTTTGAAAAATATAATGGTCACAGACACGTTGGGTTATTACCTATATAACTGATACCATGTCATATGACCCTGATCCAAATTGTACAAGGGTTTGAATTGAGTGGGATTTTTGGGGGGGGGGGTAGGAAATAAACTTTTTTTCTTCTGTGGAACATGAATTACTTGAAAAAAAAGTACGTTGTCCGCATCTTGATCTACTATAGTTGTTCAAGAGATCTTCCTAGTTATATGTCATTTTGGCTCATGACCTTAATTTGATCTTTATTGTTAAATGTAGACTATTGGGAAGTCCCGCGTTGGTGTCGACAGACGAGACTTTTGTTTTGATAAATAAGTGTTTTTATAATTGCCCAGTTTTAAATTATTGATCTGCAATAATAGTCCCGAGATGCTTTTGTTTGCCCGATGAAATGCCGAACTTCCTCATGTCGCATTTTCCGTTAGTTGCCATTGAGCAACTGTCAAATATTTTTTTATGGAACGCCATTACTGGCTTATATTCAGTAGTTGAAGGAAGGTTTAGTTAAAATAAATCTTATTTTATAGAATTCATATCCAAAGTTTTAAATAGTACATATTAACGCAAATTCTTTTCAAAGTGGAAAGACACTACTTTATTGTATTAAAAATATGTTAAAAATATTTTTTCCAATTAAAATGTTAACCTTTTAAGCTTAATTGAATAATAATGAATTTTTAAAAACATTATTGGAAAAATCAAGGGAAATAAATGTGTTGAGTACCATATTTTTTTATACGACCACAAACAAATGTGCGGACGTACATGTATATATATTGATAATGGCATGATGCTGTCGTCGTCGTCGTCCGCCGCGTGCCTGCGTCTGCGTTGTCTGTGATGAAGATGAATTTTATTCTCATGAACTAGACATAGTTACAGATATAAAACATAAACATATATATACAACGAAAGCTCTTCTCTGAGGAGCCTAGTATGGTGTAGTGGTTACAACCTCTGTTCTGTTAGCTAGCCGCATACGGCGTAGATGTTACAAATGTTGTAAGTTCGATCCTCGCTGAGGGCACTCAAAAAATCAAAATGATTTTCTGGGTTGAAATTACAGTAACATTGTTTAGACATTCATATGAAATACAATATAGATTTGAATATATATATTCTATTTCATTAATATATCGTATAAAAATACAAAGATGTTTTCATATTTTGGCTGTTGCTTGATGAGAACATGGAGATATGATATAGAACGCATCACATCTCCATGGTGCTGGAATTGATAGATCTGATTTAGGGGACGACCATTTGATTCTGAGGGGGACCTCGCCCTGGAAGTTTCGGTCGAGACAGATTATTTATTTTCAAAATTTTGCGGGCCAGAATATTTATTTTTCGCCGCTACGCTGCAAGAACATACAATAGTTTAATTGAGCAAAGATCTTGGGACGGATTATTTATTTTCTAGCAAACAGAGGCCAGAATATTTATTTCCAACTTTTTCCAGGCCAGAATATTTATTTACAAATACTGCCAGCTCCTTCTCAAAATCAAATGGTCGTCCCTTTGGTTCTTGTGTGTTCGGTTTTGCTAATTTCATATTTCGTAGCAAATAAGTAGTTTTCTAATGCATCACAAGAATTATGAGGAGCATATTTTGTAGGTTGGTAAAGTCATAGACATATAACCCATAGATAAAGTTCGCAAGAAATATCAAGCTGTTAGCCTTTGTCCTTTGATTGTCATATGAATAGAACTGTGACTAATTTTATTGCATTGATGTCCTATCTGTGTTATCCTATCAAGAATCACTGATTAATCGATCTTATCTGAATCGCCTAGTTGGTCCGAAGTTGACTTTTTTTTCTCGCGGCAAAATAGAGTTACATCCCTTTGACCATAATCGAAAATATAGCAGACGAAAGCGCAGGAAAAGACAATTATTTTGGTGTTACAATGAGAAAAATCGGCCAAGAAACACAGTTTTTAGGAAAAGAAAAACGAATAATTTTTAGGAGATGAATATTTCGGGTATGTTGTTTCAACCTGTAAGCAAACAAAGTTCCTGAAGCCACCTGAAAATGAAAATATATGCGTGTAAAAGCACGTAAACAAAGCTTTTTAACGATACATGCCAGTATAGGGTCGAAGCTGGTCGAATTGAGTTATTTATTTTTTTTCTTCTCCTGTTTTGTATAAAATGTATAGAATTTTAATCACAAGATACATATGCTTTTCATCCGACTTTTGATAGTAAATGCATTTTTTGTTGCATTTTAAAATAGGAGGAGCGAGACAAAAAATAACAATGCACCACAATCAAACTGAGACCAGCTGACAATAAAAAAAACAACAACAAAATAAAACGTTTTCAATATTTTCATTCCTCACATTAATTGAAAAATAAAAATAAAAAAACGACTTTTACATTATTTAAAAAGACATTAAATATACAAATTGGTACAACTCAGTCTGTATAATTATATAAGTGATTATTACTATCATCTAATTCATGTACATAATTCTTGTAATTACCTTAATACATTTTATTTGTATTTGCATGAGACAACTTAAAAAATGCAACATATATATATATAACTTTATTCTCATAACCATTGGTACAGAGACAAACTATTTACATAATATACAACAAATACAAAAATACACAAAACAAAATCAGACATACAGAACAGCAATGACAGAGTATTAAATGGGAGGACAAAGGCAGATGTGTACTGGGACGATGACTCGAAATGATCAAAATGCTTCTTGCCGTCGGAATTTACTAAAGGAGAGCTGTGGAAATAATCCTGTCATATTTTTTTGGTCAGGATAGAAACAGGGAGTGCCTATGAAGAAGTCAACTTAAGTCATATAAACACTGTAAGACACAGCAGTCGTGCACTATTGACCCTTGACAATGATACAAACATCAGATGTGAAAAGTGCATGCACAAAGTTTAAAAAAGAATTATATAATTTTGCCAAGAGAAAAAAATTAAACCCCTACAACTTCAGGTTTGAAAACTAGATCTGATTAGCAAAAGAACGAAAAACTATCTAGATTACTTGGGAAACAAAACAATTCAAAAGAAAGTAAGCAGACTGTTAATCTTTAATTCGCAACTTCACGGTCTGTTAGCAGATAGGTGTCAAAACAATTACAACGCTCATAGTACCTTTGATGTTGCATTGGAACTTTATCTATGGGTTATATGTCTATGGTAAAGTTGACGAATTTCTTGTGAATTATTTTTTTTCAAATAGAAATTGGCATCTCATTTTTCTTGCATATTCTTCAAAATCTTGAATTAATTGCCTCTTCCAGTTTTTTTTGTTTTGGAAGTTGGGTATGAATTTCTTTTGAGAGTACTAATATCTCATGCTCATTGAGATTTTTATTTGAGAAATTACGTTCAAATCTTTTTGCATTTTCTATATCAGCTTTCTTTTGTTGTATCTTAAATTTTCTCTTTTTTGTTTGATTCTATGCATTTTTCTTTACGTCTCCTGTTTTTTGAACGTTTTGTGTCTATGTTTTAGATTACTATGAAATCAGAGAGGTTACTGACTTTTTGTTTTATCGATAAGGCGGAGCTATCTAAATTATACGTAAATATTATTGGTTCGTAGAATTAACAGTGGTTTGACTCCTTATATCTAAAATGCATGTCTGTGTCTATTTTTAATATTATTGTACGATTTTATACATTTAAATGAATCAATAAATATTAAGACTTACTTTAAAACAGAATGATACAAGTTTCCAATATAGATCTTTAATTCTTTTATATGATGATCAATAAATATATACATTTTACACACTATTTCAAGTAAAGTTTTATATCCATTAGGAAATTATTATAGTTTTGGGTTCACATCTTTTCACATTTTAGTTGCGCTTATAAGGATGGTTTCTTTCTCTTCTTGAATTGTTTGGATTGTTTATGCTTTTCTGGTATTGTTCGAATTCTTCGTTCCATTTTTGTGTGAATATTGTTTATTTTAGTCAGGTATTATGATTGTTCGTTTCTTTGTTCTTCTGTACTATCCCCAATATCATCGCCCAGTTTTTTCACTAGTTTTTCGGCTTCATTTGTGGTTTTTTCCGTAAATCCATCACAAATGTTTATAAGTTTTTGAGTAATTTCGCGGGCCTGATACACATACCTTAAGCTTAACAAGGGCATTAGCGGCAGGTAAAAAAAACCTGCTTGTCGATTCCTGGGCTTTACATGTTTAGCTTTCAACTGCTCCACGACTCGGCCAAGGTACGTCGGTTCTTCAATCCCTTATTTATTTTGATCCAATTTAGTGTTTTATGCATTATCATTCTTTGTAAACTTACAAATGATATTAAATCTAATGTAAACAAATTTTATAAAGATATCCCATTTGATAAGATAAATAAATTTAATGAAACTAAAAACAACTTATAAGCCCTATTTACTAGTATATCAATACTTAAAAAATGACGACGAGGAGATATAGACAAACTTTCACTAAATTTAGAACATGTTGCCACAAACTTCAAATTGAAGTTAGAAACTATAATAAGATTCCAAGAGATAAGATGTTATGTATTTTTTGTAATAAAGTAGAAGACAAGAATCATTTCTTTTTCCAATGTCATAAAAATCAGGCACATCGACATATCATGTTTGAAAAGTTAAACTTAAAAGACTATATTTTGAATCTTTAATTCAATGAAATTAATATATTGAAACAGCTTTTAAATCCATCAACACCAGATCAAATGCATATTTTATTCTTTTGTAATACAGTCATTAGAACTGAGAAGAGATGATATTCTAAAATACTAGTATACTATATTTGTTGTTATTGTTCATGATGTATGATTCACCTTTGTATATGGTAATGTATTATATGCTGACGTGTTTGTTTTTTTAACTTATTATTGTATAGGGACTTACTATCCAGTCGAGAACTTACCTATCACAGCCTCCTCTATTAGTTGCGTGTGCAACTGCCAAAGTTTAGTTTACGGAAGCCCATTAGGGCATATTATTTTTTAGAATTAATAAAGGATACCTTGCTATAAATGTTATTAAACAGTTAGTTGGTACAAGGTTTGTAAAGAGCAAAAGTAAGTGAAATCCACTTCAGAAAAATGTACTCAATAACTTATATGAATTAAAATGGGATATAAATTTTATAAAACTGTGCTATTTATTCTATGTTATACTGATTTAACAAATGCTTTATAAAAAATAGAATTTATACGAAGTTTGAAGGGAGATAATTTTAATAATTTTCCATTTTGTTGGTATGTTAAATAGCACTTGTTACTGCACGACTTCGACCACCACATTCCTCAAATACATGCAGCTTCTAGTTTGCTCAACAACAGATTTTTGTGAGGGTGGACAGGGGGGTCCTCCTCCACCCCCGCTCCCCGCCTCCTCCACCTCCGCTCCCCGTCCCTTCCACCCCCACTCCCCCCTTCTCCATCCCGGTACCCCCATCCCTCCTGTCCGTCCCCCTATCCCCGCTCCCCAACCCTTCCACTCCCGCTCCCCGCCCCTCAACCCCCGTCCCCCCTGTCCGCCCCCTCATTTTTGTATACTGACCACACTTATCGTGCCTTAGGGACCGACCATTTAACTTGAAAGGGGGGGCTTGGTTTTTTCCTAAAAAAATATTCTGAAAATTATTTTTGATAAAAAAAATATTTTGGCAGCTGATGGTAAGAAAAACAATATTCTGAAGAAGGATTTCTGCTATAAAAATAATGCTGATAATGAAAAAAAATATTCTGTCGCGACGCCTTCGCAAAATAAATATTTTGTCCGCGCACTGCGCAGACAAAAATTTTCTGATCAAAACAAAAAACCAAGGCCCCCTTTAAGTTAAATGGGTCGTCCCTTAGACCAGAGATCTTGTTGACACTCAGTTTGTAACTTGGATGATGATCATGCAGAACCAGTCTACAGAAAACTAAATTTTACCTATATATTGTATATCTTGAGTTGGCCATATAGCATTCCCCAGTGACCTCTTCCGTCCGTCCGTCCAAACGTTTCAGCTTGTATACGGAAAGGATTGATTTAGAATGTGGAACAGCTTTATATAGCATGCTGTTTAGTTTTACCGTGCCCCTTATTGTCAAAACAGCCAGCCTTATATATAGTTGGTACAAATTTGGAGTTTTTCTAAGACTTTTCAAGGGTATGGTATATTAGTCATTTTCAAGGACACACAATTTCTGTTCATCGATGTAATTTACTTCGAAACAGATCATGAACTTTTGGTTATCAAATTATCAAATTCCAGGAGTTTTCAAAGATATTTTCAAACTTATCAAAATTCAAGATCTTTTCCGGGATCTTTAACTTAAAGTTTAATAAAATCAAGATTCAGGGATTTATTTCAGATTTCAATGATACCTGACAACCCTGCAGTCATCTGCTTACATAATTGGCAAGGTTTTCAGCTTCTATTGCATGAAGAATTCAAGGAATTTATTTAGTTTAGCGCATAGATTTAGAAAGCCCGCGAGTTGTACCGTGTCCCTTTCTATGTCCTTCATTGAATGGCCCTTTTGGGTATGCTTGGCACAACTCAGTACAACCCCTTGTTTATAGGATTGGGAAACAAATGATCTCAAAATTTGCAGCATGAGAGTGTCTTTGGTGAAATGTTTTTTTGTTTTTTTTTTTTTTACAGGGGCTTGAATTCTGGTCATTTATATCGACTTAAAAAATCGACCCCCTACTCTATAATACCCCAATCAGAAAACCACTCGGCCTTTCCCGAAAAAGGCCGAGTGGTTTTTCGATTGTATAATACCCACAAGGGAGGAAAGTCACCATCTTGGCAATATTTCACCCACTCCCTTCAAAATCGATTTATTAGGGCCCCGCATCGAAGATGCGGACGCCCTATAGTTTTCACTTTGTCCGTCCGTCCGTCTGTCCGTCCGTCAACAATTCTTGTGAACACTAAAACTCAAAAACTATAAACACCACAGTTCTGAAACTTTGCACTGCTGCTAAGTAGCATGTCATGATGTGCATATTAAAATTTTGTGCAAATCTGATTAAAATTTTTGGAAAAAATCTTCATTTTTTATTGAAAATCACAGAATTTGAGAATTGGACTTTGTGAACACTAAAACTCAAAAACTGTTAACAATACAGTTCTGAAACTTTGCACAGCTGCTAAGTAGCATGTCATGATGTGCATATTAAAATTTCGTGCAAATCTGATTAATATTTTTGGAAAAAACTTCATTTTTTAACGAAAATCACAGATTTTGAGAATTGGCCTTTGTGAACACTAAAACTCAAAAACTGTTAACGAAACAGTTCTGAAACTTTGTTCAGCTGCTAAGTAGCATGTCATGATGTGCATATTAAAATTTTGTGCAAATCTGATTAAAATTTTTGGAAAAAATCTTCATTTTTTATCAAAAATCACAGATTTTGAGAATTGGACTTTGTGAACACTAAAACTCAAAAACTGTTAACAATACAGTTCTGAAACTTTGCGCAGCTGCTAAGTAGCATGTCATGATGTGCATATTAAAATTTCGTGCAAATCTGTTTAATATTTTTGGAAAAAACTTCATTTTTTATCGAAAATCACAGATTTTGAGAATTGGACTTTGTGAACAATAAAACTCAAAGGCTATTAACAATACAGATCTGTAGTTTCATATGCATTCCATGGAACATGCTTTAGTGGTTATAATTAAAGTTCGTATGATTTTGAAAACACTTAGATATTTTGCCGCGGGGCCCTTTCTGACTTTGTCAGTATTCTAGTTTGTCTCTTTTCTTTACTTCTTGTACTTCTGACGTTTTTATACAACTGACAAATGATTTTCCTTTCCATCCGCACACTGCATGGTTGCAAAATGCAACTCGTAAGCTTATATTCTCCTATGTTTAATGAAAACTTCACGACTTTTTTACAATTTTTGATCAAAACTTATCAAAAGGGAATTTTGAAAATCTATAAATAGACTGAGATTCAAATAAATATATATAAACTATTCATTTCTTGAATAATATATTTTTAAGTTTGTTTTATTTTTAAATGCAATGGTTGTATATGTTTTGTTCATCGTTTTCTGTGTTCATAAAGACTGCATAACAAATTGCTATATATTCCTTTTAGATCAGCCTAGGTTAAATGTATAAATTATAACAAAGTTTCAGACAATAAATTTCGCTACGCCTGACGTGCGTTTAGTCTATTGGCGCTCTACCAAAAGTTGAAAATGCCAAACACTATAGGAATATGAAGAGCATACAATAATATTAAAAAATGTCGAAAGAGGAACCAAATTATATTGAAAATGTAATTTCAAAAATATTCAGGTAGGTATAACCACCAGTTAAGTTTTCTTTTGCTTTTAAAAAGAAGTATTCGTGGAGTAAAGAAGGACACTAAAATCACATCATAAATAATGATAATTCCTATATTCCCTATATTATCAGAATTAAGATCCCTATACCCAGGATTATGATCCCTATATACCCAGGATTATGATCCATATATACCCAGGATACCAAGGATTATGATCCCTATATATCCAGAATCAAGATCCCTATATACCCAGGATTAAGATCCCTATAAACCCAGGATTATGATCCTTATATACCCAGGATTATAATCCCTATATACCAAGGATTATGATCTCTATATGCCCAGAATTAAGATCCCTATATACCCTATATACCAAGAATTAAGATCCCTATATACACAGGATTATGATCCCTATATACCCAGAATTAAGATCACTAAATACCCAGGATTAAGATCCCTATATACCCAGGATTATGATCCCTATATACCCAGAATTAAGATCCCTATTTACCCAGAATTAAGATCCCTTTATACCCAGGATTATGATCCCTATATATCCAGGATGATGATCCCTATATACCGGTACACAGGATTATGATCCCTATATACCCAGAATTAAGATCACTATATACCCAGGATTAAGATCCCTATATACCCATGATTATGATCCCTATATACCCAGGATTATGATCCCTTTATACCCAGGATTATGATCCCTATATATCCAGGATGATGATCCCTATATACCGGTACACAGGATTATGATCCCTATATACCCAGAATTAAGATCACTATATACCCAGGATTAAGATCCATATATACCCAGGATTAAGATCCCTATAAACCTCAATATACCCAGGATTAAGATCTCTATATACCCAGAATTAAGATCCTTATATACACAGAATTAAGATCCCTATATACCAAGGATTAAGATCTCTATATATACCCAGGATTATGATCTCTATATACCCAGAATGATGATCCCTATATACCAAGGATTATGATCCCTATATACCCAGGATTAAGATCCCTATATACCAAGAATTAAGATCCCTATATACCCATTTATACCCAAAATTAAGATCCCTATGTACCAAGGATAATGATCCCTATATACCCAGGATTAAGATCCCTATATACCAAGAATTAAGATCCCTATATACCCAGGATTAAGATCCCTGTATACCCAGAATTAAGGTCTCTATATACCCAAAATTAAGATCACTATATACCCAGGATTAAGATCTCTATATACTCAGGATTATGATCCCTATATACCCAGAATTAGGATCCCTTTATACCCAGGATTATGATCTATATATACCCAGAATTAAGATCCCTATATACCCAGGATTATGATCGCTATACAACCAGAATTAAGATCCCTATATACCAAGGATTATGATCCCTAGATACCCAGGATTAAAATCTCTATATACCCAGGATTATGATCCCTCTATACCCAGAATTAAGATCCCTATATACCAAGGATAAGATCTCTATATACCCAGGATTAAGATCCCTATATACCTAGGATTAAGATCCCTATATACCCATAATTAAAATCCCTATATACCAAGGATAAGATCTCTATATACCAAGGATTATGATCCCTTTATACCCAGAATTAAGATCCCTATATACCAAGGATAAGATCTCTATATACCAAGGATTATGATCTCTATATACCAAAAATTAAGATCTCTATATACCCAGGATTATGATCGCTATATAACCAGAATCAAGATCCCTATATACCCAGGATTATGATCCCTATATACCCAGGATTAAGATCTCTATATACCCAGGATTAAGATCCCTATATACCCAGAATTACGATCCCTATATACCCAGGATTATGATCCCTATATACCCAGAATTAAGATCACTATATACCCAGGATTAAAATCCCTATATACCCAGGATTATGATCCCTATATACCCAGAATTAAGATCCCTATTTACCCAGGATTATGATCCCTATATACCCAGAATTAAGATCCCTATATACCCAGAATTAAGATCCCTATAAACCTCAATATACCCAGGATTATGATCCCTATATACCCAGAATTAAGATCCCTATTTACCCAGGATTATGATAGCTATATAACCAGAATTAAGATCCCTATATACCCAGAATTAAGATCCCTATATAACCAGAATTAAGATCCTTATAAACCTCAATATACCCAGGATTATGATCTCTATATAACCAGAATTAAGATCCCTATATACCCAGGATTATGATAGCTATATAACCAGAATTAAGATCCCTATATACCAAGGATTAAGATCACTATATACCCAGATTTAAGACCCCTATATACCCAGGATTAAGATCTCTATATATCCAGGATTAAGATCCCTATATACCCAGAATTAAGATCCCTATATACCCAGGATGATGATCCCTATATACAAAGGATTAAGATCCCTATATACCCAGAATTAAGATCCCTATATACCCAGGATTATGATCCCTTTATACCCAGAATTAAGATCTCTATATACCAAGGATAATGATCCCTATATACCCAGGATTAAGATCCCTATATACCAAGAATTAAGATCCCTATATACCCAGGATTAAGATCCCTATATACCCAGAATTAAGATCTTTATATACCGAGATCCCTATAGACACAGGATTAAGATCCCTATATACCCAGGATTATGATCTCTATTTACCCAGAATTAAGATCTCAATATACCCAGGATTAAGATCCCTATATATCCAGGATTATGATCCCTATATACCCAGAATTAAGATCTCTATATACCCAGGATTAAGCCCTATATACCAAGGATGATGATTCCCATATACCCAGGATGATGATCCCAATATACCCAGGATTATGATCCCTATATACCCAGAATTAAGATCCCTATATACCCATGATTATTATCCCTATATATCCAGAATTAAGATCCCTATATACCCAATTAAGATCCCTATATACCCAGGATTAAGATCTCTATATACCCAGAGTTAAGATCCCTATATACACAGGATTAAGATCCCTATATACCCAGGATTAAGATCCCTATATAACCAGAACTAGATACCAGGGAGATGATAGCCATCTCCAAGGGCCCCGCTGGTTGTTATAGATGGACAGATTACTTGATTACTAAGTACTATACTGCAGGTGAAATTTTGAGGGAATAGTTTTAAAAGTGACCCGTATGTATTGTTTATTTTTTATAATTAAGAGAATCCATGCATGAAGATAATCAAACAAGCATTCTGAGAGTATTGCAAAACAATACATAGTCCCCTATCGGCCTCATATTTCAGTCACTGGTAACAATTTGTCAAACAAATGAATACCTAAACTTGATCAGTTTATTATCTACAAGGAACAATAAAAAAGTGTAGAAAATAAAATTGCAATGGATTTTCTATCTTCAAAGGGCCATAACTCCCATTAAAATTTGTGGACCGGCAGGAAACTCAAACTTAATCTGTAACTCATCATGGTAAACTCACATACCAAAAATCAGTTCATTATCTATAAGCGTTTAGAAAAAAAAATGCGGAAAACTGATATTTTATTGAATTTTCAAAGTTCAAAGGGCCATAACTCACATAAAAATTTGTGGACCGACACGAAACTCAAACTTGATCTGTTACTCATCAAGGTAAACTCACATACCAAAAATCAGTTCATTATCTATAAGCGTTTAGAAAAAAAGTGTGGAAAACTGAAATTTTAATGAATTTTCAAAGTTCAAAGGGCCATAACTCCCATAAAAATTTGTGGACCGGCAGGAAACTCAAACTTGATCTGTAACTCATCAAGGTTAACTCACATACCAAAAATCAGTTCATTATCTATAAGTGTTTAGAAAAAAGTGTGGAAAACTGAAATTTTAGTGAATTTTCAAAGTTCAAAGGGCCATAACTCCCATAAAAATTTGTGGACCAGCACGAAACTCAAACTTGATCTGTAACTCATCAAGGTAAACTCACATACCAAAAATCAGTTGATTATCTATAAGCATTTAGAAAAAAAGTGCGGAAAACTGAAATTTGAATGAATTTTCAAAGTTCAAAGGGCTATAACTCCCATAAAAATTTGTGGACCGGCATTAAACTCAAACTTGATCTGTAACTCATCAAGCTTAACTCACATACAAAAAATCAGTTCATTATCTATAAGCGTTTAGAAAAAGTGCGGAAAACTGAAATTTTAATGAATTTTCAAAGTTCAAATGGCCATAACTCCCAAAAAAATTTGTGGACCGGCATGAAACTCAAACTTGATCTGTAACTCATCAAGGTAAACACACATACCAAAAATCAGTTCATTATCTATAAGCGTTTAGAAAAAAAGTCCGAAAAACTGAATTTGTTACAGACGGACGCACGGACGCACAGACGGACGGACAGACTGATTACTATAGGGCGTCCGCAACAAAGTTGCGGGGCACTTATTAAGATCCCTGTATACCCAGGATTAAGCCCTATATACCCAGGATGATGATCCCTATATACCCAGGATTATGATCCCTATATACCCAGGAGTATGATCCCTATATACATAGGATTAAGATCCCTATATACCCAGGATAAACCAAGGTTTAAGATCCCTATATAGTCAGGATTATGACCCCTATATACCCAGGATTAAGATCCATATATACCCAGGATGATGATCCCTATATACCCAGGATTATGGTCTCTATATACCCAGGATTCAGATCCCTATATACCCAGGATTAAGATCCCTATAGACCCAGGTTTATGATCCCTATATACCCAGAATTAAGATCCCTATTTACCCAGGATTATGATCCCTATATACCCAGATTTAAGATCCCTATATACCCAGAATAAAGATCCCTATATACTTCAATATACCCAGGATTATGATCCCTATATACCCAGAATTAAGATCTCTATATACCAAGGATTATGATTCCTATATACCCAGGATTATCATCCCTATATACCCAGGATTAAGCCCTATATACCCAGGATGATGATCCCTATATACCCAGGATTAGGATCCCTATATACCCAGGATTAGGATCCCTATATACATAGGATTAAGATCCCTATATACCCAGGATAAACCAAGGTTTAAGATCCCTATATAATCAGGATTATGACCCCTATATACCCAGGATTAAGATCCATATATACCCAGGATGCCCTATATACCCAGGATTAAGATCCATATATACCCAGGATGATGATCCCTATATACCCAGGATTATGGTCTCTATATACCCAGGATTCAGATCCCTATATACCCAGGATTAAGATCCCTATAGACCCAGGTTTATGATCCCTATATACCCAGAATTAAGATCCCTATTTACCCAGGATTATGATCCCTATATACCCAGATTTAAGATCCCTATATACCCAGAATAAAGATCCCTATATACTTCAATATACCCAGGATTATGATCCCTATATACCCAGAATTAAGATCTCTATATACCAAGGATTATGATTCCTATATACCCAGGATTATCATCCCTATATACCCAGGATTAAGCCCTATATACCCAGGATGATGATCCCTATATACCCAGGATTAGGATCCCTATATACCCAGGATTAGGATCCCTATATACATAGGATTAAGATCCCTATATACCCAGGATAAACCAAGGTTTAAGATCCCTATATAATCAGGATTATGACCCCTATATACCCAGGATTAAGATCCATATATACCCAGGATGATGATCCCTATATACCCAGGATTATGGTTTCTATATACCAAGGATTATGGTTTCTATATACCCAGGATTCAGATCCATATATACCCAGGATTAAGATCCCTATAGACCCAGGTTTATGATCCCTATATACCCAGAATTAAGATCCCTATTTACCTAGAATTAAGATCCATATATACCAAGGGTTATGATTCCTATATACCCAGGATTATGATCCCTATATACCCAGAATTAAGATCCCTATATACCCAGGATTAAGATCCCTGTATATCCAGAATTAAGATCCCTATATATCCAGAATTAAGATCTCTATATACCCAGGATTATGATCCCTATATACCCAGAATGATGATCCCTATATATCCAGGATTAAGATCCCTATATACACAGATTTAAGATCACTATATACCCACAATTAAGATCCCTATATACCCAGGATGATGATAATCCCTATATACCAAGGATTATGATCCCTGTATACCAAGAATTAAGATCCCTATATACCCAGGATTATGATCCCTATATACCAAGAATTAAGATCCCTATATATCCAGAATTAAGATCTCTATATACCCAGGATTATGATCCCTATATACCCAGAATGATGATCCCTATATACCCAGGATTAAGATCCCTATATACACAGATTTAAGATCACTATATACCCAGGATGATGATGATCCCTATATACTAAGGATAAGATCCCTATATACCAAGAACTAAGATCCATATATACCCAGGATTATGATCCCTATATACCAAGAATTAAGATCCCTATATACCCAGGATTAAGATCTCTATATACCCAGGATTAAGATCCCTATATACCCAGAATTAAAATCCCTATATATCCAGAATTAAGATCTCTATATACCCAGGATAATGATCCCTATATAGACTGGGAAGCAGAAAAGCTAAATATAAAATTCTGCAAATATGTTTTAGGGGTTTCAAAACAATGTACAAATATTGGTGTTTTAAGTGAGTTAGGAAAATACCCCTTATATGTAGATATTATCAAACATTTTTTGTTATATTGGTATAAGCTAGAACACAACCCCAGTGAGTTACTACAATCTGCATACAATGAGTACAAAAACAATCTTAAGACAGGTAGTAGCTGGTACTCCACATTATTATTATATTGTAATAAACTTAACCTGGATTTAAATGTATGTAGAGAAATGAGTAAAAATAAATTTAAATTATCACTATTAAAATGTTTAAGGAATAATTTTTTGTGTAGTTGGAATAATATAAGGAACAGTACCATAAATGATTCTGGAAAACTAGATACTTATTTTGGATTCAAAAGTATTTTTTCCTTTGAAGAATATTTAAATATAAGTAATTTTGATAAAAGAAAAATTATTACTAGATTCAGATTAAGCAATCATAAACTACGTATTGAGCTTGGTAGACACGAACGAAGACTAAACATTAATTCTGGAAAATTAGAAAAATTAGCAAGAACAGACAGAATTTGTCTTTATTGTAATACAGGAAATATAGAAGATGAAATTCATTTTTTGTTAACATGTCCTTTATACTCTAGTTTGAGATCAGATTTTCTAAACACTTTACAAAATAAATTCCCTTCATTGATATCGCTTAACTCTATTAGCTTATTCTGTTGGATAATGACAAACGAAGACTATGATTTTAACTATAAACTGGCTGAATTTTTACAAATATTATATGAAAAAAGAGATAACATTAACAAATAGAGATGTATGTGTAATTTAACATTAATTGTCTTTTGTTACAATACTTGTGTATTTTTTATGTTTTGTTTCATTGTAATCATTGATATACATTGTGATTGTCATGCTCTATATAGGGCCCTATGATTGGAAATAAAGATTTATTATTATATACCCAGAATGAGGATCCATATATACCCAGGATTAATATCCCTATATACACAGATTTAAGATCAATATATACCCAGAATTAAGATCCCTATATACCCAGGATTAGGATCTCTATATATCCAGGATTAAGATCCCTATATACCCAGGATGATGATCCCTATATACCAAGAACTAAGATCCCTATATACCCAGGGTTAAGATCCCTATATACCAAGAATTAAGATCCCTATATACCCAGGATTAAGATCCCTATATACCCAGGATTATGATCCCTATATACCCAGGATTAAGATCCCTATATACCCAGGATTAAGATCCCTATATACCCAGAATTAAGATCCCTTTATACCTAGGATTATGATCCAAGATACAATAACAAACTGCACTAACAACATTTAATAATATCTTTAACAAAAATTATTAACAAACGAAATACATAAATAAATAATTTTAAAAATATCTTTACATCTAATGCCTTATTGGTTTACTAACTGTCTCTATGTGTGAGGTTCAACTTGATATGGCTGCCACGTGTAAAATTATGTACACAGAGCATAGATCATTCATAACTCAAATGTTGTTTAAGTATATAACGTATAGCAGGAAATTTTCGAGAGGTTCTAATTTTCGCTATATTCGGGACCATCATTTTATCGCGAAATATTGAACCCGCGTAATATAGAATCAATACTAATTTGTATTGAAAATATCATGAAATCGCGAAAATAAATGTCCGTGTAAATAAAAACTTGGTCAATTGGTTTGAAATCGTGAAATTTGCAGGTCCCTAAAATTACCCGCTATACGGTAACTATATGAAATTAAGAGATTTGACAATTTCTATAATTTATCCTGTTTGACAGAGAGGTAAGGTTTCTAATGGTGATTTTTTATCTATAACCAGCTTCAAAATTCAACATGGCAAGATGATAACATTGCAATTAAAAATTTATAAAAACAAAACTTATATATTTTCTGATGTTGATGATATCACAATAACAAATTATGATTAGGTATCATGATTATAGAAACAACAGTTATACAGAAACTTAATGATTTTTAAAAATAGGAGGTTAGAAAAATGAAATAAAAAAATGGGACATTTTAATATTTACAAAATACTGACATAACCTAAAAAAATATATTTTTCAAATAATACATGTATAAAGATAAAATGACTACCAGGTTTTGACTAGATAGATTTGTCTTATAACGGTTTACTATGATAAATATGAGTGTCAACAATATGATAAGAACATTGAACATATAAACTATAATTTTGGCACACCATACATTTCTTTTCATCAAAGTTGCATATAGTATAATTCAAAAATTTACTGTTCCGTTTTTTGATTAAAGGAAGAAATTTATGTCTATCCAGAACAAGAGTTAACACTAAAATATGTCTCGCCTGCTGGCACTATCGGAATACTTGGTTATTTAACTATTCATTCATTAATTCCTGTGGATCAACTAAATTGATTCTAGATATCATAGTCATTGAGAAACAGACTTAACTTAAAAGACTGAACACACAAAAACCAGATGACATTGTAACAGATGCAAAACCTTAATTTTATTCATCAATATTCTAAATATCAGATGTCTAGCTATTATACTTTTCAAAAATTCATTTTCCACAAATTAAAGTCTTACAAAGAAAGTTAAAGCCTGAAAAGACAACAGTTCACAAAGTAACTGAAGCGTAAAAATGAGGTCAAGGTCCCACACCATGGTGACAGTTGCGTAGACCATAACCTGAGCTGTCTGTATACCAAATATCAGATGCCTAGTTAAATACTTTTCAAGTAATTCATTTTCAACAAAAGTCTTTAAAAGAAGTTTTCGGTCTGAAAAAAGATCTAGGTTCACAGAGTCACTGGAGCGTGAAAATGGGGTCAGGGTCACAAGGCATGGTGAGAGTTGTGTAGACCATAACCTGAACTGTCTGTATACCAAATACCAGATGCCTAGCTTTTATAATTTTTAAGTAATTCATTTTCCACAAAAGTCTTACAGAAAAGTTTACGCTGTCACCGCCGGAAAGTAATACCTATGTCTCGCTTTCACGACTATTCGTTGAAGGCAAGACAAAAATTAGGTTGCTTATTTGAAATTAATATATCATAAATTGTGTTGCACATTTTTTTCTGATCTGCATTTAAAAATTAGCATCTTTGATTTCAAATATTAAAATGTAAACACGTCTCTGTGTTGTAACAAATTGTCATAAAAAAGATAAGCTTTTAAAATTAAATTCAAAAAGAAAAGCTTGATCAACAAAATATTTTGGCATTTTTAAATATGTTCAAGTTGTAAATGATATGCTATGTTAGTTAAACAATGTTATTGAGTTCTGACAAGTATATTTATATGATCCCAAAAATTTACAAATGATTATGCATGAGCAAAGCACTATAATAATTTGTAATATAAAATTATATAAAATATTATGAATACATTGTAACATATTATAAATGACATGGGTTTTTGACTCTTCAGTTTTAGAAAACATTAATATGTGTACGGAATGGCGATATGGCAGCACACATGACATAAAAGAGGCTGAAACCCATATTATAAGGGATATTTCCATCAATTACATTGGGACTACCCCCACATCATATTGAAATAGATCAGTAATGGAAGGATTTCTTCTACTGGACCTGTGATTACCTTTCATCAACACAGTAACTACAATTGTAGACAGAAAACAGGAAGAGATATTCAATTTAAATAAGATACTTAAGCTAAAACAAAAGCAAGAACCTCCCAACCTTTCCACAAAGAAAGTAAAATAGAAAATGAGATAAAATATATAGATCAACATAGAGGATTAATTTAATTTTCACATAAGCTTTCTTAAGATTTCAAAAAAATTGAAAGTAGAGCTAGTTTTATGTCATGGACCGTAATAAATCAGTAACGTCTATCAAACTAAACTTGTACATAATACTATAAATCAATAAACATGAATTTAAAAAAAATTTTCACCAGCACAATAAAGGAGTATGTTCACAAAGGCCTATAATTGGCCTTGTGATTGGGCTGATTTTTCATAATCAAGAAATATAAACGAATGCAATGGAAATAACTCACAGAATACCTATATTTAACAAATATAATAGTTCTCTAGTGATATAATTGTGCTGTTGCCTTTGGCGACCCCCTTAATATTAGAAAAATTAGGAAAATCTTCATTTTTGTCGATTTTTTACCCCTTTTCACCACTATTGTGCCAAAATCAAATGTGGCCGCATGCTCTGACCAACATATATTTTTGTTTATTTATTTATTACTTAAAAGTTAATATTTTAACCAAAAAATAATTTTGGTCAGAATATGCGGCCAACATTATATTCATCATTTTTGACAGAAAAAGAGGCTAAATCTGTCAAAATTAGTGATTTTTAAAGAAGTTCACTTACTTTAAAGGTCTCTATTGTTTACGGAAGTAAACAATTCATGCACAATTTATAACATTTTATAAAGTACAGAGTCTTATGATCATTCTAGCAGCATTATTTTGTAGCTGTCTCGATTTAGAAATTTAGGGCCGTTTTTGGCCCTTTCCGAACATACTCCTTTGTGGTTCCAATCTGAATAAGATTAGATCTAACAATTGTTCCCTACTGTCACTGCATGGTAGATCCCATTCTACTATCTGTTCTGATGACCTTTTGAATTGATCAATTAGATTGCAGCTTTCAAGATTATGAAAATTTCTCACAAATGTTTTATTAAATCCAGAGTGGATTTTACAGGGGGACTTTATTCATACAATTTGAAAAAATTAACCTGATTGTTCTAGTCATGATTAAAAATACATGGACTGAATAATAATATAAAAGTATTGGTGGGTACATTTATCTGACAATAGACACAGCAATTAAGCAGATCTGCTTACAAAAACTTAGAAATATTAAATAAATGGGGCAATCCCTGATAATGGCTGACCTTTATCTTATAGAACAATCAATCTATCACCAGAGGGAGCGTCTATCAACACTGACCTCTATACTATAGCACTAAGGATTGTGGGTAATATCCCCGAATTCGGGAATTGAATATCATTAAAATATTTCCCATGATCCTTAGCGCGATAGTATAGAGGTTAGTGTTGATAGACGCTCCCTCTGGTGATAGATTGATAGAACAATTTCAGAAGTTCAATCATCAAAAAGTAAGATTGACATACAATTGATGCTAGCATGTCATTGAAAAAAGCCAGAATATACTTGGTTTTCAAGTGTATAATCAGTAAATTACTGAAACATTATCACAACTGATACATTTAACTTGATAGATTTTACAGATTTTCTATTAAGATCAAGAAAAATAATTAAATGTTTAAAAATTATCTCTTTAGTACATTTTTATATGACAACAGCAGCTTGCTTGATTGATATATTTTAAAGTACAAATAGAGTAAATCAAGTACAAAAATATTCATATAAATATACTAACTTAAACAAACAACAGTATATATTTTATCACAATATTAATCAACATCTATACATTTAAATAAAATAACTACATGTATAACTATATTTTTGATTTTTTTTAAAAATATATTTCCTGGCTAGAAAAAAAATTCTGACCCTATATTAAACAGACATGTAGCAGGGAATATAAATAATCTGATAACCATATACAACACAAGAAATGCATCCTGGCCATGACTTCTTCGAACTGTAAATTAATTTATAAATTTTTTAATTTTATAAAAATCGAGACTTAACATCAATATCTGTGGGGATTTTTTAGTGAAAAAATATAGGTTTACCGTATTTTGCCGTGTATAGTGCGCATTTATGTACAATGCGCACCCCCTTTTCATTATGAAAATCTGGGGAAAAAACGAAGTTTTGTGTAAAATGCGCGATCATTTTTTATGACAAGGAACCCTCAAAATGTGTCTCTTTTTTCAGGTAGAAAGACTACAGATGAAGATTTTTTAATGAAAATAAAATTGTTTTGTAATTATTGTGAAAATAAAAATAAACTGTTATACTATTTGTGTATTTTATTATGACAGCGAAATCGTAAATCCCGGTAATGGTCCCCCTTTTCAATCAACAAACAACAAGTGTTAACCCAAGCTCACATCTTTTGATGAAAACAATAAAGATGTCAAAACAGTGATGATCAACAAATTACTATTCAAACAATCCTGAAGTATTACAGCTGAATGGCTTTAATTGTTAATTGTCCAAGCCTGTTTACAAAAGATCGATGTTTTGTGCAAATTGGCCTCAGTGTCAAAACAAATAATTACCAGTAAATCTAAATTATCTCCAGCTTGGGATGAGTATTTATTCACAAAACAATTAGAAAATGGCTATCTGTTGCTCAAATAATTACATGGAAGAAAATACACAACCATTCTATTTTTAGAATTATTTAAATGAGGTTATACTTATGGGAATATACATTATTGATCCAGAAAGGAAACAAGTAAAGGAAGAATGAATAAATAAATTAAAATCATATTTTATTATTATTATTTTGAATAAAGAAATTGGATAGAAGTATTTTTTAAGAGTACAAATAGTTTTACCAAACTAACAATAAACATTAAACCAAAATGGCGGTCGATATGAAAATGAGTTAAAAACAACCACATGAAGACACTGGAATTAAGTTTTTATTTGATAAAAGCAGGATAAATTTTATTTAGAGATACTAATAATGAACAGGATTCAATAGAAATCACGGAGTTATGATTCTTGTAATCAATTATGGATGAATCTTGTGTCCAAAGTCTGACAAACAGCGATCTTTTGCCGTTGCCGATGTTCATGAAAATGTATGAAAATCTCATATAGGGATGTATTGTGCGCACCCCTATGTTAGATTCTGGAAATTATTGTAAAAAACTGCGCACTATACACAGCAAAATACGGTAGGCAGAGTTTTTGTATTTATTTCACTTTATTTCTAGTTTGATAGAAGCATAAGTGTGACCATACAATTCACTTTTTTTCAAAATCAGACATTCAAAAAGCCTTAAAAAACTTAACTGGCAAGTAAATTTCAATGATTGCACAATATCACAATATTCAATATATTTTAACTACCAAAAAGTAGTTTTACAAAAAATTGCAACAAAAAACATCTACAATGATCTATCTTTTTCTGGAGACAGTCTTTACAAATCTCTATCAATATCAGCATCCATTTGTGATAAGTACCCTGTTGGTACCTCTGCCCACTTCTGTCTATTTCCTGAGGCAAACACCCCATAAATGATGGCTCCAATCAGATATATACCAGCAGCTAGATAAAACACAATCTGCCATTGGCCAACATCCTCCTGTCAATTAAAAATGAAACTTTGCCATGAACAAATACCATTATACTATATATATAAATCTTAGCCTGAACTTTTTCTCCATGCTAGAGGTGTCTCATGTGAATTATACTGGATAATAACCTGTGGTCCTTTTTCTTACGATTGTTTAATATAACTTGATTGGAGAGCATTTCTAATTATACTATAAACGTGGAAATTTTCATGGGGAGTTATTTTCGCATGTTTGTAAAGTGAACCTTTTGCATGGGGAATAAATTTGCATTTCATTTGAATAATATTCGTTACTGAATAAAGGATAATCTTTTCATGTGGGTGGTATTTTTGCGAATATTTTGTTATCAAGAATTAAGCAAAAATTTCCCTGTTTACAGTACCTTAAAAACATTCCTATAAATGAGAAATACAATAGCTAAATCCTAGTTACCATGAAAGTACTTTAATTTTGATATGGGCACCAAATTTCATGGATTGAGAACAACCACATAATCACAGATCTATCAATTTATACCTGTTGTGTGGAATTTTTATCAATGCAAAATTTGCTTGTTGATAATCAAATTTCATGGTTTGACAGACCTGCTAAAATTGGTACCCAATTTAAAACTTTACAGTAGATAATAGATTACATTGACACTTACCTCGTTAGTTACTATAACACCGGTTAGACCAGGACTAACTATCCCAGGAATGGTGGCAAATGTATTAGATATACCCATTATTACACTGGCATACTACAAAAAAGATAAACCCATTACTACAGTGGCATACTACAATGCAAAACAATAAAACCATTACTACAGTGGCATACTACAATGCAAAACAATAAACCCATTACTACAGTGGCATACTACAATGCAAAACAATAAACCCATTACTACAGTGGCATACTACAATGCAAAACAATAAACCGATTACTACAGTGGCATACTACAATGCAAAACAATAAACCCATTACTACAGTGGCATACAATACAATGCAAAACAACATCAATGATACATTTTCTGATACCCTGCTATGTATACCGCCTTATCAGCTTAAATGCAAGCAAGTTTTATGATAGGGACTTTGCAATAATACCTTCCCCACTCTATTTTTGTAACAATCAAAAGTTTGACAATGACATACTTTTAAATACCTAAGCACGTGAGAAATTTTACTACAGCTTTAATTTAATGTCACGTCATATTATACACCTGTTGTTAGATACGACCTAAAATTGTCCAATCGCTAACTTGATTTAATCAGAAGGTAACTACTATTGGTTGACAGCACAGTTCATTCAAAGGTAGCACGTGTAAAATATATTATAACATTAATTTGTTCGTAGTGAGCGACCCGACTTGTATGGGGAAGGATTTATTAAAACGACTCTATTCATTGAAAGGTTATGCTACAGAGGCAGTATTGTCAAGTTTTAAGTCTACATGCACAATTAGACTGAGTCTAATGTAATAGGCGTAACTCCTGACAAATATGGTGTGATGCCTCCATCTGGTAACATGTCCACATAAAACAATTTTGTTTTAGCAACAATGCCACATCAACAGCCAATGTCTATGGTATGCTACATTAATAATGAACAGTACAGGACCCTATGCTGAAGTTAAATTTATGCAAGTTTCATTGCAGCGTCTGAGAAGAGTACAAAATCAGTTGTGAGTTAAATGGTATATAATCATAACTAAAATGGTCATCTTCGGTTTGGTTGTTGCCCGTTTGGACTTTTGACACTCTAATATTGGTGCCTGCCTCTCTGCTTCTTTCATTGGAGACATCTTAAATAAATTTGATAACAGGAAGTAGATGAAATTGCTAAAAATTAAATGGCTGTGACAAGTAGTTGCCAGAAAAACTGTAACAGAAATATTTGTGATAATGACGCAAGACAATAAATAGTGCTTAAGTGACTCCTATATGTTTCTTTACCACATATCACAGGCAACAAAATATTCATGATGTGACTGCTATCAAACACACAGAGCCACTATAACTGCTATCATAAACTTACCTGAGGTGCAATGTCTAAATGGTTAACACTAAATCCTGCCCAGGCAAATCCTCCCAGACCAACGGCTAGTGTCAGGCACACACAAGCAGCTACTGGTGTCATTATATACCCTGCTGCTACCATAAATATCATCTGAAACAGGAATGCTGCAACAAAAACAGGAATGGGAAAATTAAAGAAGAAACTATTTGGGTAAATGGAAAATTATTGACTAAGCAATTTAGACTAAACAACTCATCATATTAAATTAGTGTTCCAATTTGAAATCTTTAGCTTTATTTAGTAGAAGGCAAAAAATACTAATTTTAAGATTTTAACAAGTAACTTTTTGTCCGAATAATGTAAATCAACTGAAAGAAAGAAACGCAGAAGCATTGGAAAAAAGACAATGTACCAACAAATATGTTATACTAAAATTCAGAATAGTGGTACCTTTATCAATTGAATTTAAATGAAACCATCAGGTTTGACAATTAGGTGTCTTGAGAGAAGAAAGAGGTTTATTATTAGGTCAGTGAAGTTGATCAGCCATAAAGCACCTGTTGAAGTATGACTCATAAAGAATATCAGTTCAGGTAGAAATTTAAATGGATCAAACTGACCTTTTGATCAGTAATTATTGGACAGGTGAGATCCATTTAAATTTCTACCTGAATTGATATGCTTCATGATTTAATACTAACAACAGGTTCTTCATGGCTCACCAACTTCACTTTCCTAATGTTAAACCTCTTTCTTCTCTTAAAACACCTAATTGACACACCTGTTGGTGTCATTTAAATTCAATTGAAAAAGGTACCACTATTCTGAATTTGAGTATAAATAAATGAAGCTTTCCTACCTCCACATGTGAAGATCTTCCTGACAACTGTTGTTGACATCAGGTTTTTCTGTCTAATTAAATCAGCCACACTGCCTGAGGTCATCACTACAATACCCATTACTAGATAAGGAAGGGCTGCCACAAACCCAGCCTGTTATCGAAATAGTTGTCACAAATTTTATACAGTTTTAGAAGGAATAAAGCAAATGGGAGTGCTTTAACACTGATTGCCTGCACATAACATAATGTCAGGTTTCATCATGTGTTGCACTTGCTTTGAGTTTAGAAAATTGCAGTTTTCATGAAATCATGAGAAGACTACATGTTCTGTAACGGTTATTTATGGCCAATAAATGGAGTATCCTTACCAAACTGTCAGAACTAACTAGTGAACTGTTCTTTAAAGATCAATAGTGTCACAACTTCTAAGAAACTTGCTATTGCAAATTAGTTTTAAAAGAGCTTTTTTCACTAAATTCACCAATATGTTTTAGTGTGTGTTGGTCCAACTCATTACTAAAACTACACTTGCTATTTTCTAATGAAACAAAAGCAGACACTAAATCACAGTATATCTTTCCTGTCAGTAGATCACATTAAAACTTTAACCAGAATATCTTAGAAACTGTAAAGCAGTCCTTTTGTCTTGCTTCAGATTGGCAGACAAACATCAATCATGTTGACTGAAAAAAGGTCAAGTTTTGTGTAATAATACCGTAAACATTCTTATTTTCGTGGGTACTTATGTTCATGATTATAGGATTTCACCAAAGTTCGTGGCATACTTGGGTACTTAATTTTGCATTTTCTGTTCAATATTATATTCATTTAATTTGTATTTTGTCTTTTCGCAGATTTTTATTTTTGCTTAATTGCCCCGCCACAAAATCCGTGAAAATAAATACCTTGAGAAAATAAGTACCCAGTTACATTTACAGTTACACTTACTTTATCAATAGAAAAATTAAGTCCATGTTTCATAAATGAAGGCAGTTCTGTTAGCCAGGTGTAAAACCCCCAGTTCTCTGCAAAATGTGCTGCTACAATGGCCCACATGGCAGGGGATTTAAAGATATCTAACCAAGGAGGGAGAAGGTTCTGAAAAAATAAAATCAATAGCACCAGGTGCATAAGCTGAATTGCAATACATGTAAAAACAAAACAGGACAAACTAGTACTATGAGAATCCTTCAAAACTAGGAGAGGTTATCTCCCTTTCATAGTATTGAACAATGCTATTATTGTATCATGCACATACTCCTTTAGTGTCCTCCTTTGTGTAAAGTTTCATGAAAATCCATAAAGTTGTTTATATTAGAAGTAAAAGTAATATCCACAATAACTTTACATTGGTTTCAATTAAAATTGTATTTTTATATTCATATTAAATATTCTGTGGTTTTGGCCTTAAACTGAATTATTTGAAAATCCATTGGGTTTTGGCTCATTTGATAAATAACAGTACCCTATATATTTTCATATCTTGGTGGTACATGTAATCAAATTTGGCCTTATTTTACTTCTTAACAGCTGTGCAAAATTTTATTTTAATCCCTTGAAGCTTTTGGAGGACAGACAGACAGACAATGAGTGAAACAGAGGGTAGCACACGACATGTGCTACTTTATATGGCAAGGTATAAAATCAGCTTTTTTTGTGATGAACAAAAGCAAACTCACAGTCAACTTTGATTCAAAGAACAAAAAACCAACAAATTGACCCTTAGAAGTGTGACTTTACCTGTGTCTGTTCGTCTGTATACCCTATATTGGCCTGTATATATTCCAGCTCCTGGTTTGTTATAGTTGTATGTTTAGATGGAGATTCTGATATCAAATAGCACCAACAAACACACCAAAGTAATGCTAAACTACCTGAAATAGGGAAACCAATACCATGATAAAAGTCATACCCTGTTGATGTAAATTCACCTAAAAATAGAGGGACCATAATTAATCCATAGATCTAAATGATACAAACTTTATATATATAAAAATTATTATTTCCTTTTTTTTTTATTTTATATAATATTGCTACAGAAACCCTGAAGTACATATATGATTCTTAAGAATCATAAAAAAAAATGGTCACACTTGAAAAAAAAATATAAGTGTGCAAGATCTTATACATGTATTGAGACAAAATTTTTGTGATTTAAATTTTATCATGGGGTGTACAAGGAGTTGTGGATCAAAGCAATGGCATTATGTGACAGGGATTTTGTATGAGAGAAAATCCATGCAGTGCTGAAGATAGATATGGGTAATCCCACATTGTACACTCCTATGTTGACATAGCAGTGTGACACAGAGAAACCACATTATCCACTGTCAGTAGTGCTAACCAAAAAATTAAAAAAAAAACACAATGGATACAAACCCCATATTAAGGATGCTCGCTGGTCTTGTTTTGGTATTTCTGTCATTTTTTCGGAATCCTCTGGTTTTTACCATCAAAATAGGGTTAAATTTTTTGCCCACAAACCCCCTATTTTCTTCTTATAAATGTCTTTAATATGCCATAAAGAAGAGGTAAACAAAGTTTTATAAAATCCTATTTATTCTGTGATGGGTTTTAACAGCTAAATAGTGCTAATGCTAAACCTATGAAAAAGTCAGAGAAAATTTTTTCCCGCCAAAACTTTAACGTCCATTATCTTGAAAACGAGGTCACGAACCTATCAAAATTTTTTGCTTATTTTATACCATTTACTATTATCTTTTCATTTAAGGCATCAAATTTGAAACCTATTTATTTTCAATAATAGTAGCGAACATCCTTAACAAGATCTATAAGGAGACAAACGAAAACAGATAAATTAATCAATAAAATATCAAAGTAAGCAAACATTGTGTTCTTAAGTGAAGGAAGATATAATAGTTTTTGTTGGTAATGTAAACTATATATCTGATTTTTGAATCAATGTAAAATTTCCTTTTTATTTATATGTAGAACAAAGTTTAATTAAAGTATGAATGTAAAATTTAATAAATTCTGGACATATTTTTATTTTTTGGCTTACTTTTGGATAAGATTTAATTCTTATATTTCTTATTAACATTATACAACAAAATCGAGTTCTCCACTCCATAGTCTTTTCCAGTTAAATAGTCCCCCATTATCCCTGTGTTGTAGTTAGACACTATAAACTTACCAAACAAATAAAATATAGAGGGCCATCCTAACCCTGCTTCCAGCATATACCCTGATACCAACATGGACACCACTGTTCCGATGTAGGAACCTACACAAACCAATAGATATCAACAATAACATTCACATGTTTAAGAATTCAAACAAATTAAGGTGTTCTTTGAGATCTATGACTTTTTATACCAGAATAGAAAATTGTATTCATTTATATCCTAAAAAGTTCTTGTCATTGTGATTAAATGTACAGTTAAATGGATACAATTCTTAAACAATCAAACTTTTGGTTAATCAGGGCCCATTGCCAAGTTTATGGCAAGGGGGGTGTAAAGATGTAAAACATCCCTCCCATACAGAGAAATTTTCTAAAATTGAACCAATTTTGGTGGGTTTTAGTGCAATCCTATGGAGTTTTTCATTTCATTTTTTGTAAAAGGGGGTGTGTGTGTGATCACACCAAACAAACCGCCTTAAAAGTTAAATTAAATTATCACAATCTTAATTTTTAAGGGACACGAGTTCTTGTAACTGAACACAGATTAGTTGAGTCATTTTTTATAGTGTTGATGTCTACATTGTCTTCTAATTTTATCATTTTTATGGACTTTGATGCAAACGCCCCATTCGATACACGGATTTCTTTGTTTCTCTTTTTTACGTTAATTTGTTACCTGAGAAAGCAATAGTAGCCAGTCTAGTCCTTTCCATAGGAGGAGCCCATTTAGCCCAGATAGCATGAATAGATGGGTAAGTTACTCCCTAATGATATAGAAAAATAACAATGGTAATAAATTTAAACAACATAAACATTAGCCCTACACAGGAATGCAAAAGCATAACGTTATCATTACATTTAATAATAGTGCCCATATGATAAACATATGTTTACCATATGTTTTCTGTTTTAATATGACAAACATATGTTCGTCATATGTTTAACATATGTTTGAAAACATGATTAATATCATATGGGCACCAAACGGATGGTGAACAAATGTTTGAAAACATATGTTAAACATGTGATGAACATATGTTTAAAATATGTTGCAACATCTCCTGTGTAGTCATTTTCTACATTAAAACTACTCTCATTAAAGACAATATTCTTGATTTTTTTGTTTTATTTATTTCTTTGGTCGGGCACCTTATGTAATTTTATATATAGTCAATGTTGAACTAAACTGCAAATATTAATGTTTTCTAGAAATACTTAAAAAGTATCTTGGTAATACAGATTTTTACAACTTTTGTAAAACTAAATTTTAATGAAAAAAATTGAGACTGTTAAGATGATGAAAGTCACATTCAGATAAATAAAGCCATTCGTCCTTCTTACCTCAAAAAGTCCTTCAATGACTCTAACAGTGAGTATTACATACACTCCTCCCCTAGCTAATAAAGGAGTAAGCACTGTTAGGAAGGCTGTCACACATATGCCCCCGCCATACAAATATTTTCCTCCAATGCGATTAGCAAGAAAACCTACAGAAATATATAATGATTAAAGTGATACACAAAAACATATTTTTTAATCAGACTATTTTTGTTATTATTCAGAGTATCAATATTTTATATGTTTCATCTTTTTTATCTTTGAACTTTTATGGGTATGTTTTAATATCAGAGAACAGTAATTGCTTTACCCCTCATGAAAGATTTATGCAGGTTTACATTACAGATACTTTGATAAGTTGTTCATGTCTTAATTGTGACTTCTTGTATTATATGTACATGTATAAGCATTATTGCTAAGCTTATAAAAACCTGATTTCTGAATAATTTTTTTGTTCTTGTTGACGACTGACCTCCTGGTAACTGTGTGACTATATATCCGTAGAAGAAAGCTGACAATACCATCCCTTGTTGTTTTGTTGTCCAGTCAAAAGTTTGAAAGTCACCCTAAATTTATAAAATAAAGTGAAAAAGGCAGCTAAAAAGTTAGAACAAACAATGGTTCTGATAAAAATTCATAATTTCCTGTACAAACATATCCTTTATTCTACTTGTTTTGTTTTTACTTTAAAAAATAAATCATTTATACACAGGCAAAATGTTGACTGCGTTTAACGTGCGTCTGGCGTACGTTAAACGCATGTCATCTGACGCATATTAAATTGGCGTTTCTAACCGCGTACATCTGACGCACGTTAAAAATTTATCTTGGCAATATTTTTATTTCATAATAAAACACACTAAATAAATAACTTACTAACTTCATACATTTTAGGAAACTATATGTCTGACGTATGGTAAACGTACGTTTACCGCACGTTTAAACAAGAGGCTCCCAGGAGCCTGAATCGCTCACCTGGTCTTGATGATGACCCTATACTTTTGTAGAGCTAAATGAGCTGAACATTTAAGCAAGCAACTGCTTTTCTCTACCTGCAATAGTTTTCATTCTATAGGCCAAAAACACCATTTTTCACCTTTAAGGGGCCATAAACCCTATAAGGAGTCATCTGACAACTTCAACCCTATGGAGACTTTTGTAGAGCTAAATAAGCTGAACATTTAAGCAAGCAACAGCTAATCTCTATCTGCAATAGTTTTCATTCTGTAGGCCAAAAACATGAAAAATCATTTTTTTCAGGGGCCGTAACCCCTATAAGGGGTCATCTGACAACTTTGACCCTATGGAGAATTTTGTAGAGCTAAATGAGCTGAACATTTAAGCAAGCAACAGCTAATCTCTATCTGCAATAGTTTTCATTCTGTAGGCCAAAAACATGAAAAATCACTATTTTTCAGGGGCCGTAACCCCTATAAGGGGTCATCTGACAACTTCGACCCTATGGAGAATTTTGTAGAGCTAAATGAGCTGAACATTTAAGCAACCAACAGCTAATCTCTATCTGCAATAGTTTTCATTCTGTAGGACAAAAACATGAAAAGTCGCTATTTTTCATGGGCCGTAACCCCTATAAGGGGTTATCTGACAACTTGGACCCTATGGAGAATTTTGTAGAGCTAAATGAGCTGAACATTTAAGCAACCAACAGCTAATCTCTATGTGCAATAGTTTCCATTCTGTAGGACAAAAACATGAAAAAAACGCTATTTTTCAAGGGCCGTAACCCCTATAAGGGGTCATCTGACAACTTCGACCCTATGGAGACTTTTGTAGAGCTAAATGAGCTAAACATTTAAGCAAGCAACAGCTAATCTCTATCTGCAATAGTTTTCATTCTGTAGGCCAAAAACATGAAAAATGGCTATTTTTCACCTTTAAGGGGCCGTAATCCCTAAAAGAGGTCATCTGACAACTTCCACCCTATGGAGACTTTCGTAGAGCTAAATGAGCTAAACATTTAAGCAAGCAACAGCTAATCTCTATCTGCAATAGTTTTCATTCTGTAGGCCAAAAACATGAAAAATGGCCATTTTTCACCTTTAAGGGGCCGTAACCCCTATAAGGGGTCATCTGACAACTTCGACCCTATGGAGACTTTCGTAGAGCTAAATGAGCTGAACATTTAAGCAAGCAACAGCTAATCTCTATCTGCAATAGTTTTCATTCTGTAGGCCAAAAACATGAAAAAATGCTATTTTTCACCTGTAAGGGGCCGTAACCCCTATAAGGGGTCATCTGACAACTTTGACCAAATGGAGACTTTTGTAGAGCTTTTGATGCTGAATCAGTAGCGTGGCCTCAGATTTCCTCTATCTCTTATACTTTTTGATTTATAAGCAAAAAACAGTAGTCTGACCCCCCTAGTCTATTTTTAGTAACGGCGGCCATGTTTTTTGACAGATCAAAAATCGAAACACAAGTTTGGTGCAGGACACCCTAAGGATCAATCATACCAAGTTTCATTCAATTCTGTTCAGTAGTTTCAGAGGAGAAGATTTTTGAAAAATTGTTAACGGACGACGACGACGACGACGACGACGACGACGACGACGACGACGACGACGACGACGACGACGGACGCCAAGTGATGGCAATAGCTCACATGGACCTTTGGTCCAGGTGAGCTAAAAACGTACGTCTGGCATATGTTTTTACAATAATTTGACGTACGTTTACCATACAGCGGTTAGAAACGTATGTTTAACGTACGTTTATGCACTACGTCAGACGCATGTTTTTATTAACGTACGTCAGACGTATGTCTAAATTTTGCCTGTGTACTGTTCATTCAACCATCTGGCTGGAACTACTACTGAATCTTTTAAGTGTGAAATACACAATATTTATTTCCAAACACTGATTAATTTTTTTTTAAAGAAATTTCTTCAAAAACAGTTGCCTATAAACAAATTCAATAGTTTATTAAATTGCTAGAATCATACTGGGCATGCATCTGTGTGCCTGACTTTTATGAGAACACAAATGAAATGTTTAGATCTAACCTGATATTTCTCTGTACTGTTCCCTGCGTGTTTTACCATGGCAACAATGGCTATACTCAGGTTTGCTCTCAATGAATAAATATTGCCTGCAAGAATGAAAAAAATAATTGACACTCTTTTGACAACTGTTGTATAAAGGAGCAAAAGATGTTCATGATTTTTATTAGTTTGTCTGATTTAAGATTCAGAATTACAAAGTTTAGCCATTAAGTTTTTCTAGATTTGTCTTTCAACAAATTATAAAAAAGATTTCATTATTTTAAATTTTGTTGTTGATTTTAGAATTATAAATTAAAGTGAAGGTAATCTTCCAGAGACTTCGTTACATTTAACACTTACTCAACGTACATAAAACAAGAATACTGTGGTATGTCCATAAGACATAATAATGCCCCATCTCACAACATTTGGGATAAACAGACAAAGGGATACAAACACCTTATACCCCATTCTTTCGTAGATGGGGCATAAATTTTAAAGTTACTGTACATGTACTTACAAAAGCCCAGGAATGCCATGAAGGCTACAATGTATCGTTTGGGAATTTTATGAATGGATGAATTCTTGTTACACAGATCATGTTTCTCAGTAGCTGTTTGAGGATTAGATATGGACTGTTTCTCTGAAAACCTTTCAAATCGTGCTGAAGATTCTTTGTTCTCCATAGCCACCTATAGACAGGTGATCATGAACTTAAACTGTAAAAAGAAAAAGAAAAAACATATTTATTGTACCTCAAAGTATGTGTAGTAGAAGGGTCTCAACTTTAAACTAAGATCAGCCTTAGCCTCAGTAGAGAGTATTTCCTCATTAAGTCTTTGTATATTAAAAAATACTTGAGAATCAATACAGAGATACAAAATAAAGCGGCTTCATTGACTGGCAACAGGGGCATGCAGAGCGAGATGTGAAGTATTTTTCACATGGGTTTTATACAAAAAAAACCCACAACTTTTGCCAGTTTTAGGAAGGTGCAAAGCCCTCAATCCACACCTGGGCAATATGATGAAGGTAATCCTTTTTGTAGCCTCTTCCTCAATTTTTTCATATTCTACATGTAGCATTATACAAAGGGAGCGATAATGGTAGAAATGTCAATATTTTAGTTGTACTATGGGCTGAATTTTCCTTCAACTACGGTAAAGCATGCTTGTTTTCCTGAACTTTCAGTGTCATTTTAATGCTTTTTGCTTTGTAAATTTTGAACATACATGTAATCAAGTGCACATTGGACCCACGAGAAAAGCCAGTTTGTTTTATATTTTCAAATATATTTTGTTAGAATAGAAATCACGATTATAAACATTTTCAACAATTATTTTGCTTGTAAAATAATTTCAGATACATGTACATTTTAACTTCGGGAGCGTCACAGGTTAAAAACCTGCCTCATATTATTATAATGAACATTTTTGGGGCATGTTCCTTTAACTAGTCCTATAACATTAGACGTTTTCGGTGCTGTTTTATATTGGGACATTGATAGTTGCACCTCTACGTCTTATGCCGAAAGCCATTTTATACGTAGCAAAATACTGAAAAGTATTATTCAAAATTTCTTACTTCAGGGTGGAAAAACATTTGGGATTTTAGATCAGAATGACCCAAAAGGTATTTATAACTTTGCTTGTGATAGTTTTAGTCCAACAACATAGAAAATGGAAGAGAAAAGTATAATAAGTATTTGCACGTTTGATCCTGAACTTCACAAACTTCACAAAGTTAAGGATCAAAAACTACAAAATACTGAAATTTATCAATAAAACCTTATCAAACCCGCCTAAAACAAAGATATTTATATTAAGTGTGTTAATTCCGTCCTTTGAGTCTAATTTTGTCATGGTAGGTACAATAGGGGCGTCATAAATTCGTTCGAAGTTCCCATAAAAATTCAATGGGAAAATGCTATGTGAAAAATGATTTCCGGCATAAGACGTCAAGGTGCAACTATCAATGTCCGAATATAAAACAGCACAGAAAACGTCTTATGTTATAGGACTTTTCCTTTAACATGCTTCACACAGTACTACAATCACCAAATGGTGAATGTACTTAAGGAAGATGATATGAAGAAGAGAACAGCCCTGAAACTTTGAGATTAATCAACAAACCAATTTGATCAGTTGATGATGGTTCTGTGAATTGAAATTAGCCAATTGTTGCAATTATTATAGATACTTGATACTTACTGTCACACAAACAGTTTCGATGAGTTTTCTATTTTGAAAGGGATATTCTATTTTGGAAGAAGAAGAAAAAATCTTATTAAAGTCTGGCCATATGGTAACTTAACATTTTTTAATCTGGAAACCAGTTATTTGTTTGAAACTGGTACCTTGTGCTTTTTGTCTTTTTAATTTATCTCTTTCATTTGATTGTGGATGTGATTAAACAATGAATAAGATAATCTTATTAAAATAAGTTATTGTTATTTGTTGAAAATTAGTTAAAAATCTAAATTATTGAATATACACAATGAAACAGAGATATATTTTTTTCGAATCCCTGACTTATCGGCCCATTACGAAATCGGCCCATACCAGATTTCGGCACATTACGAAATCGGCATACACATTATCGGCCCATTGCTATTATCGGTCCATAGTTATGATAATATACATGTAGATTTATAAATTTGGAGATTTTATTGTACAGAACCAAATTTTTGGTTGAATAAACAGGAAAATAATACATTTTTTTTCTTGACGTCATTAAAACAGTTAAAGCGAGTAATTTTAGACGAACTTTTCGTATAAATTACATACACATATAAACTTGAAGTATTTATGCTTTTTTCGTTTTTTTTTTTGTTTTTTTTATTGTTTTTGTTTCATGAAAATTGGTTTAGAAATCTTTAATGTGTATTTGTATGAAATGTATAAAGGATAAATATTTTGAGACTCACTTTTACCTTAGGGTGCAGTATATTTTTATTATTTTATTTAATTGTTGCTTTTCTCTTCTTTCAACAAAATCTCTGCTTGCGTTGTTTAGTTTTTTTTTTAAGTTGTGTTTTAATATATTCAAGATTTTTTTTATCTTTGTCATTTTTAAGAAAAAATTATCCCCATGATATTAAAAACGAAAGAATATGGAATATGTGCCAAAAAGACACGATGCACATATTGATGTTTTGGACAACATCAGGTAGAAACAGGTCATTGATTGAAACAAAATAGTAAAATTTTAGTGAAATAGAAAATAAACTACCAGATATTTAGTAAATTTTATTCACACGGTCATATCAATATACCAAATCGGTGCAAGATAAAACAAAATTCTTGTGTTCTTTTAATTTTTCTCAAAACTCCTTCCTTTTTTTGGTTAAGTACTGTTTTCAGCTTGATCCTAAAAACAACAAATCGGATCAAATTATTTGTTTGCACTAAAAGTAATAAGCGGATACCCCGATGTTATGGAGTATAGAATTTAATGATTGTTCATTAGAAAAACAAAAAAACACTCATTAAAGAAAATTAGAAACAATTAATGATCATTGTACCAATTGTTTATTCAATTATTGCTTTTCATTTTAATTAGATCATAAATCTTGTTTTAACAACTCTCACACACGTCCTTAGCTTGGGTAATAAAATTAACCTAATTGGATTAGATATGATTAGAGCTGAGATGAATAAACCAACTTTAGCTTTAATTTTCTCAGATTAACTAGAACGATCATCACAAGAATGAAATGGTGACACTTGACACGCCACAAAATTCATTTATCTTCGAGATGGTACACAGAGAAATCTTTCTTCTGGTCTACGCTGTCGAGACAACATCCAAAGCCTTCAAAGAAGTATTCAAGAAGACAAATGAAGACCTGTTTAAACACATTCAGAGAAGCCACGATCATTGGTATGATGTTCGACATCCAGGAAATTTTGTCCACACCAAAGAACGATGTCAGCAAATTGAGAAAATAGCAAAGAAGTACCACCTGCAGATTGAAAAACTTCAAAAGAAATTATTTGAAAATGCAAACTTTGAAAATTGTTAAATAAAGGGCGAGATAAGCCCCAGTCCAATACCCAACTCATTGTTAAGTTTGTAAATTAAGTCCCCATTCCCGAAATGTCTTATGAAAAGAAGAAGAAAAAAAAACAAGAATGAAATGGTATATATATCTCTTTACTTAAAAGTCATCTTAATGTATATATAAGTTTATTCTCATCAAACAATATTACAAAGGTACAGAGAAATACTATATACAATATTTACAATACAATGGTAAAACAACAGAATAAGCTTTGATGTGTTCTCCAACACAAAAGTGTTGGTGCCAGAGCGGGCTAACCTCGGGAAATTAAAACTCCACCAGCAGTGCTAACCTTCGCGTGTGTTCGAAATACAAATGACAACAAAGTTCCAGACAATAAATTTTGCTACGTCTACTGATCAGATTTCTTCTTTCTTGAGACAGTGCAGAGCATTCAAGAATATAATGGAATTCATCCCCAATTTTTTCATTACACAGAATACGTTTCCTATCAGATCTAGCAATATTGTTCCATCTACCTGTCTCAATGGGAAGTTCATGATTACCTGCTCTGAATTTGCAAAATGATATTGCTACCTTTTTATCTAATATTTCAAAATAGTTTTCGAAATCTTTGCAGAACTTAAGGTGGATTTTCTCTAATGAATAGTAATTTTTAAAACCAACCAGTTCGTATAAAAGCATTTCTAATATTCAATACCGGGATTCAATATGCCTCTAATCATAACATCATCCTTAGTGAAAAATGCAACACTATCTATTCATTTTCTCTATTGTAGGTATTTTTAACATAAAACTTTATTTCAACATAAATAAAATCCAAAATATATTCCAACTATTTATTTATGGGCCGATTTCGTTATGTGCCGATTTTGTTATGGACCGATTACGTGATGGACCGATTTTGTGATGGGCCGATATCTCCAGACACCATTTTTTTCCACAACTGAACCGGAAATAAACTTAAATACAGTTAATAACCACAAAGTTGAAATATTGCAAGGAACCACACATCACCTAGAATGTGTAACTCCTTCCCGTACCCGTACCATTTTTGACACATTTACCCGTACCCGTACCCATATCTGTTATTTTGACCCATACACAGCGAAAATGCGATAACAAAAAACTAAGACAAATTATCACATGAAATATGGTCATAAAAAAAAAGGTGGGAAGGGAAAAAGTTCGTAGATAGTAGAAGGAAAAGTCACAGGAATCAGAAATCTTATAAATAAGTTATCCCCTCAGGAATCAGGACTGTAAGTTAACTTACCTCGCTTTAATATGAGATGAACGATAATCGTGTAGTCAATTGAATGAAACTTTATTGTCTTTGAGCTTTTCATGGTAGTATTGATTGAGAAATTCAATGGAAACCCCTTCACAACGACCGATTGCTACACAAAGCTCTTATTTTTTTTTAAGAATCTTTACAGAGGAATGAAATGTCAGGTAGTACATGGAAGTGGTATAAGTACAGAGATTGAAATACTATCATCGGTTTGCATACAAAAATTTTATCATGTAAACATGGAAATTTTTTGTTGCATGCAACTTTTTGGGGTTTTTTTTCATAAAACTTTTTTTCTCAATAGAACATCGCTCTATTCCTCATGTCATAATAAAAAAGCACTAAATACTATCGACGGTAGTCATGAAAATATCATGAAATTAATTTCATCATGTGTACAAACATGTAAAAAGTTTTATGATTTTTTATAAATTAATTTCACCATGTGTACTGGCCTAAATGAAGACCTTTAGAAGAGAACAAAACACACACAGCTATTCAGAAAAAAAAGATAAGATAAGATAAGATTGTTTATTCCAATTAAGGTCCCACAAGGGGCATCATAATTTAATACAATGATTTTACATATATAATTGGGTCAAGACAAAACAAAAGTATATATATACATATAGAGTAAGGTCAGAGCCATATCAGTATGATAATCATGCAACAATAAATTCTTCTGAGTTCAAAACACTATTGTACATAATTTCCTATTAGAGTTGTTATATTTATATCTTCATTTGACTACGGCCATAAAAATTTGGAGGAGTCATTTAAAGTTCTAAAGTTTATACACAAGTTATCTAATTCTAAACAGATTTTTTCTCAAATGTTCATAAAGATTACATTCAGTTATGAAATGGTGTTCATCTTCAACTTTGCACTGTGAACATAATCTACAAAGGCGTTCAGACCTGTCAATATTTTTATATCTGCCATATTTTACTAATAAAGGGTGAGCACTGATTCTTATTTACACACATTACACGAAAAACTAACATCGCATGCCAGGCATTATACAATGAATATTAAAGAAAAGAGTGAAAAGGACGACCTAGCCGGATATGGAGGAGAGTATAAGAAAAAAAGAAAGTATGTTGAAAGTTCACTATACTTTGAACAGCAATATGATTCTCCAACTTTCAAAATACACGCAGATGAAGATGGAAAAGAATTGTCGGTGGCCTTGACCCATGAAGTGAAAAATAGTCTTTAGTTAAGTTATTAAAGAAAGAAGATTAAGAAATAGCTTTGCAAAAATTTTGTTTATTTTCTATAAGAAAAGAACCCCGGAAATATTGTCAAAGCTTACATATATTTTTTTATATATATTTATGCCATGCCATATAGCTTTCTAAGGTTTTAAGGGGTCTACACATGGAGGTGATGAACATATTTATCTAAATCAAATAATTTGTAAAATTAAAATTATATAGATTTAATAGTTTGTACATTTTTGATGATTTGGAGCTTTATTTCTTCACTTTATTTATAGTATAATGTTTCTTTGAGACTATATTAGTGCTTTTTGTATATATATGTAGAAACTGTAAAGAAAAGATCCTATAAATACACCAAAGTCATGATTCCTGACTTCGGTTCTCGGTGTTTTTATGGTGAGTACATATAGTTATTTCTATAAAAGTAATGGTTTTCTAAACATGCTATGCGAGTATAAAATGGTTTTGACCGTTGCCGTACACCCTAGGAAGCACAAAGCAGTTTGTCCTGAAAAGTACCGCCGTTTGTCAATAGATGATCGGGCAAATGACACTAATGGAATCGCAATTGGCAGCTGGTGGTGTTATGTTTATTACAGGAATGTCGCCCGAGTTAACAACACCGTATATCATTACAGTCTTGCGTTGTGCTTACGGTCCTTCAGTGTTGTCCAATCATGGTCCAGGTTTTTCAGCATGGCACCCAAACTGCTGATCGTTCTTAAATCGCTGTAAACAAATCTGGCTGATCTCCCGGTTGAACCACCTCTGTACGGTATATATGTGTAAGGTCCTAGATCGATGACACTACCGTACCCCATATTGGAACGGGCGCATTACATTTGGGCTAAAAATTCAGAAATATAGATTTTCATTTGGGTTAATAGTATTCGACGCTTGGGCTTATAAGATTTGTACCTGAACAGGTAAATAAAGGTAAATTTCAACCAAAGTCTATATAGATCATCTATACCTTTTCCGATTTTGACCCCCAAAAGAGAATTTTTTTTACAATAAAATGTGGAAATGCAAAATACTTGTGTATAACATTTTAAATTATATTCACCTTGTATGAAATAGATTTAAATATCACTTAGTCTTCATGCTAACATTTTGCATGTTTAATAGTGTAGAGTTAAAAGTTATTCAGACAAACAAGAAAATAAATGCTTTGCGTAGATGCATTTTCTTTCAATCTTTTAAAGATTCTAAATAACAGATTAACACCATTCTATGAAGAATTTTCAGTAATCAAAGAAAATCAAACAGGGTTTCGAGCGGGTTATTCAACTCTTGATAATATATTTTCTATTTTTTCTCTGTTCAATCTACTGAAATCAAAAAGAAAGAAGTTGTATTGTGCATTCATTGATTTTGAAAAGGCCTTCGACAAAATATGGAGAAATGCGCTTTTTCACAAAATGCTTCTGCATAAAATCAATGGTAAAATGTATAATATAATTTTTAACATGTACCAAAACATCAAATCGTGCGTTTGTTATAACAATTGCTTCAGCGAATATTTTGATTGTGAAATGGGAGTTAGACAAGGTGAAAATCTTTCTCCCTTCCTTTTCTCAATCTATCTAAACGATTTAGAAGATTTTATGATTTCAAACAATATTGAAGGTTTACCAAGTATCTCGATTGACCTTGAAAATCAACTTGAAATGTTTTTAAAGATTTTTCTTATCTTATATGCTGATGATACAGTACTTCTTGCTGAAACGGCTGAAGATCTTCAAGCACAACTAAATGTTTTTAGTGAATATTGTGATAAATGGAAACTTTCAGTTAATGTAGATAAAACTAAAGTCATGGTACTTGGTTTAGGTAGGAGACGTCATAACCTTGCATTTACTTACAAAAATATTAAAATTGAAATTGTGGATACATTTAACTATCTTGGTGTTATTTTTACAAAAACGTGTAACTTTGAACATACTAAACAGCACCTTGCTGATAAAGCACGTATTGCAATGTATGAAATTTTAAAAGTTGGAAGAATGTATAAGCTTGATATTAAAACCCAGTTGGACCTATTTGATAGAATGATTAAACCTATTTTGTTATATGGATGTGAAATCTGGGGATTTGGTAAACATGACATTCTTGAAAGAATACACCTAAAATTTTGTAAAATTTTACTACATTTGAAATCCTCGACCCCTAGTTATATGGTATATGGAGAGCTAGGCAGATTTCCTATAAGTATAGACATTAATGTTAGAATCTGCTCCTATTGGGCTAGATTATTAAATGGAAAAGAATCAAAACTTTCGTATCTGTTGTACAAACTAACACGAAAACTTAACAATAACTTTTGTTGGAACAAAGCTGTCAAAAATATCTTAGATCGTTCTGGATTTTCCTATATGTGGCTAGAAGAACGCGTTGAAAATATTGAATGGTTTAAGCAAACCCTGAAACAAAGACTGGTTGATCAATTTAAACAAATTTGGCACACGAACGTAATGGAGTCACCAAAAGCGACATGCTACAGAATCTACAAACAGGAATTAATTTTTGAAGATCATTTGACAATTTTGAATCTAAAAGATGCAATAATTATGTGCAGATTTAGAACAACAAATACTTTCTTACCTATTGAAACGGGACGATGGAGAAATATAAATCGGGAAAATAGACACTGCAACCTATGTAATAATAATAGCTTAGGGGACGAATTCCACTATATGCTTGAATGTACGGCAATAGCCGAAGATCGCAAAAATCTGCTACCAAAATATTACTCAAGAAATATAAATATATTAAAATTTCACAAACTCATGTCAAGTAAAAACAAGTCGCTGCTTCAAAATATATATAAACTTATAAAATGTATTAATAAAAAACTGTGACCTCTTGGCTTTTCTTCTCCCTGTGTGTGTGTTGTTTTTGTACTGTATTTGTATGTCAGTGTTGTTAGTGTACATATTTGTTATTGTCGTATTTTTTGTTGTATTTTTTTATTATGTTGTGGTTTTTTTTCTCTGTGCCAATGTATTGGACTGTATGAGAATAAAGATATAAAAGATGAATAAATATGACTTTAAAAAACAGGGATGTGTCGTTGAATTACACAACCTCAACATACAAAGCTTCAATAAAGACCAGCAGTGAATGCTTTATGATGTTTAAGTCGTACTTGACCCAAAAAAAAACAATCCCCTATTTTTTTGTAAATACTTTGAAAGTATACAGAATTTAATCACATTTACTTTTAATTTACCTGTATTTACCTCTATATTATCCAATTAAGCTTTAGCTCAAGCGTCGACTGCTATTAGCCCAAACGTAATCTTTTTTAGCCCAATCGTATTGCCAATTAGCCCAAATGTGGATCCCCACTTTAAATTACTGTACTACACGACTCTTTGCTCTTTTTCAGGCAGACAGACAGACGGGTTTCTTTGAAGAAATGCACACCAGTCTTGTCAGGTGTATAGCACTCGTTAGGTAGAAAAAAATTTGCCTCCACTTGAATCTGTCAATTAAAAAAAATCAAGAAAACCTTTTAAATGTTTCAAGTGGGTATTTGGACACCTCGGCCACACTTTATTTCGTCCATAGGAAGTCTCGGCCATATGACTCCTCGGCCGTAGACACTTCGGCCATACATGTTTCGGCCATACTATATAAATCTCAGATGTATATATATGGACTTAGTCTATATTTTTTGTAACTGTTTTTTTTTCAAATGTATCAATCGATTTGTCTTAACTGATAGATTATATGATATTTTAATAAACAAAAAAAATCTATCGAATAAAGAAATAGATATAAAAGGCAGATGTAAAAAGCATACGCATGATACTGCGGCCTAGGACATATTTTTTATTAATTTGAACAATTATTGAAGGAACTTTTACATGTCTATGCACAGTTGATAGATTTTAGACACAATTTTCAGTTTAGACTATATTTGCATCTCCCTTTTTTCAGCGTAAAATAAAATCGGGAAAAAATTCTCTTTGGTATTTTCATGAATCATTATTTTCTATTAAAACATTATCAATGTGGTATGATACTTGGTTATATTGGCTATTGCATATAATACAGAGAACTGTTTTTGCTTACGGTGACCGTTAACATGACCTCTAACTAATATACATTTCTAGTCTATCAACCGTCTTTTAGACACCTTTATTTTTTTTTAATTCTTAAACTTATAAGTCATAAGACACAAAGAAGGGGCATGTGAGTTCCAAGTAGTTCTCAAATCAAGTGGAATTTATTCTAGTCTAAGACCCATAAAATTGGCCATTAGAATTCGATGTTTCATGGCTAATTATTTCTTAATTGAATTATTATATTCGGTTTGACTGTTGTTTTAGATGATTATCGAAGCCATGTTGTTTGTGACACACGCTAATACTTGATTGAATTTCAATTTAAAACAATTAGTATGGTCATTTACTCGAACTCGACACGATTATTTAACAAGAATCATTTGATGATCTACAGTCATATTAATGTCAAATTCAATACTCAAATGCATATTGCAAGGATTTTTTTGTGAAAATTATCTTGCGACAACAAAGTTATGCGGTCATTGGTTTATATGTCTGATGGCTATTAGAATTAACGAACATATTTAAAAAGATTGAGTATGCTGAGCAACTAGAAACATCTTTTTTTCGTGTGATCTTTTCTTTCTTGGTTTTGGTGGAGGCTATTTAGATAAGAGTCTATAGATCTAATTCCTTTGTCTGAATAAATAAGAATTCTTAAGGAATACCAATGGCCTTTTATTATGGGGGTCGCATTTAAAAAAAATACTCCTTAAGATTTCTCTTTAAAATCTTGCTTCATTATTGAAAGTGATTACTTTAATTCATTTTTATCAAAAAATCCAATAAAAAAAAAGTATGTCCAAAAAAATTAAAAGGCATTTAATGACTCCTGGTCGGATTTTTAGACAATTGCACAGAATTCCCGTAAAAGGCTGTATAATTGTGTATTTTCTTGTTTGCAACTAAAACAACTGTATAGACATGCAAAGTCCGTTGTAAATGAAGCATTTACATCTTTTAAATATTTAAAAACACTAAATACAAACATAACTCTCAACAAATGATATTTAGCAAAATGAAAAATATACAACGATTGTCAAGATTTTCAACATCAACCAGAAGTCTTGTCTGTCGCACGGCAATTTTCAGCATAGGGTCATAAACAATCGTATTTTTCTATCATAAATGACTTTTTTATTCATATTTTTGTTGAATACTTTAGAAAAATAATCGAATATTAATAATAGAAAAGAAAAAAACTAGTATTACTTAACAATCCTGTTATTTTAGAACAATTTATGTAGAGTGTTGCAATTTGGGTACCTGTTGCAATTTGGGTAGCGTTACGTGATATATATAGAAATGGATCCATTATTTATGCAGGTTATTTGAACTAAAATAGCTTTCCAGTAAATGAAACAAGGTTGACATTGATTATATATAAAAAGGTTCCGTAGTGTACTGAGATAATTTAACTATTTAGTTTTAACTTTCCCAGAGTATACCTACTACATGAACGGCGTTCGGAGAGCGTCGAATCTTTCAATATAACATATTTTACTAGTATTTGTCGTTTTACTTGCTACCATAAAATGAATTTTATTCATTTTATATTATTTTCCATGCGAACGTAAAGTCTTTTTCATTTTTGGAAGAAGAACTAAGTACGTTTCCATCTTAATACACTTAAAAATATCATAGACCTGTAACTAGTAAAATCATCTAATATACAGGTCTACATGCCAATAGTAGAAAATCTATTAGTCAAAATTTTCATAAAAATAACCCCTAACTGAGAAAATTATAACACTCAGCCCCTAAACATCATGTACGAGTCCCATTTTTAAAACCATGGCCGAAGTGTCCTAATACAGTATGGCCGACCTATACTAGGGCCGACGTGTCTATGGACGATGTGTCCGTGGCCGAAGTCATAGTATGGACGAGGTGTCCCTAAAGCTTCAAGTGCATCATTACTGGTACCTTGAGGATATAAATCCATATCCCTAAATGTTTGTCTTATAGTTATTTCATTTTCAATAAAATAACGTAAAAAATACAATGGTATTTGAAGGGTATCCCAAAAAGATGCTCAGTTTATACATAGACCTGTATATTCAATATACAGGTCTATGGTTTATATGATAAAATATACTTGTCAAGCTCTTTGCTGTGCTTTAATATCTATAGTTTTCAATCGGTAGTCGGTTTTACTGAATAAGAATGAAAATCCAGCATGGATATTGTTCTGTCGAGTAGTAGGAAAATTAGCATAATTCATAAAACGCCCAATCAAAACTGCCGTCTTACTCTAATGAATGAATGACGTCATGTCGTCTACTTTCAGACATTTGTGATATTGAGAATACATTACCGTAGGAATTTCGACAATTTTTCCCATAAACATGGGACCCTTAAGAGGCCATGCTGTGCTGGTATTAATAATAGCGGTGACAAAGGTCAGTTTAGCCTATATTGAGGTAATTTTCCTTTTTATTTTGATTTTAAAGTTTTGTAAAATAAATCATAAACAAAAAATGACAATGGCTTGGTGTGCCCCAGGTACATTTGTGTAGCTATAGACTCATCTTCATCGAACCTTTCTGATAGATAGAGACCCTGGAGGCAGTCAGTTTTAATACAATAGCTTATTTGTTTAAGACTGCAGTCATCAATCCTGCATATTCCATTGAATGCAGCTATGCCTAATAATTTGACCTGTCAAACATCACATGGGCAATTGTACATGTACATGTCTTGACATAATTGTATATGACTTTGTATCTGAAACTCTTGATGAAAAAAGCTATAAACTGTTGATGAAAAAAGCTATAAACTGTTGATGAAATAGCTATATGCATACAACAGCACTACAATGTTCAACAGCATTAGTATTAGGGACTAGATGTACAAAATGTTGTGGTGTTGAAAGTTAGTTTAAACCAGCTACATTTTTGTATATGTGTTATGCAGACACGTGACCATGGTGACGGGTCTGTCATTTTTGTTCCCTGCTGCAACTGCACAACATAGAAATGGAGATGTATGTCCGTCCGAATCCTAGTCACTTCGGTACCTACGTAGTCATTTCGGTACATGTACCTGAACACTTTGGTACTGCCATGGACATTTCGGTACTCGGTACTGGACAGTTTGGTACTGGGTATTGTTTCTTTGGTACCGACCGAAAAATTTGTAATTAGTAGCCATTATTAATGAAATTTAGTTGTACCAAATTGTATTTTAACAAGTATAAAAGTATTTTTACATGTGTAATATGTACAAAACCTGTATGCAATCCACTTCCATTAATACAAGTAAACGTTTTTGTTCGTATTGTTGCCTATATATACTACTGTTTATCATTACTGAAATGCTCAACTTTCTGATAGACAATTTTGTTCAGTTCGGTGGACGTGTTTTTCAGCAAACAATATTATAGGAATTCCAATGGACTTGAATTGTGCACTTTTGCTTGCTGATTTGTTTCTTCATTTGTATGAAGCAGAATAATTCAATCCTTACAATCGCTTCTTGACAAAAAGGAAATCTTTAACCCCACTTTCCGGTATATTGATAATGTCCTTTCACTGAAAAATTCTCGATTAGGTGACTTTCTTCATCCCATATTTTTTGGTTTTTCTTCGAAATTTCGGTGTTTTGATATTCGGATGCCGCTTTGGTGCCCCATTGCTTCTTAGTATTACAAATTTAAAGATGACAACATGGCATTTTACTATATATAATAGTATAATATATAGTATAGAAATATAATGTTATTTACTAATTTAGTCATTTTGTGTTACTAAAATCAATAAAATATGAATACCTTGTATTACAATTATTTTTATGCCCCGCCAACTTTGTTGGGGGGCATATAGTTTTTCGGTCCGTTCGTCCGTCCGTCCGTCCGTCCGTCCGTCCGTCCGTCCGTCCGTCACACTTTAGTTTTCCGCACTTTTTTTCCACATCCTTGCATATATTCAAAAGATTTTTGGTATGTGAGTCTACCATGATGAGTTACAGGTCAAGTTCGAGTTTCGTTCCGGTCCACTGATTTTGACCTAAATTACGGCCCTTGAACTTAGCAAATTTTGTAAAAAAAAAGTTTTCCGCACTTTTTTTCCACATCCTTGCATATATTCAAAAGATTTTTGGTATGTGAGTCTACCATGATGAGTTACAGGTCAAGTTCGAGTTTCGTTCCGGTCCACTGATTTTGGCCTAAATTACGGCCCTTGAACTTAGCAAATTTTGTAAAAAAAAAGTTTTCCGCACTTTTTTTCCACATCCTTGCATATATTCCAAAGATTTTTGGTATGTGAGTCTACCATGATGAGTTACAGGTCAAGTTCGAGTTTCGTTCCGGTCCACTGATTTTGACCCAAATTAGGGCCCTTGGACTTAGCAAATTTGGTAAAAATAACAGTTTTATTTTATTTGCCAGCGGGGCATCAGTGTCATCTTGACACATTTCCTTGTTTAAAGTACTGTTCAAAATGTCCTAAGTTATGTACCGAAATGACTAGTACCAAGTACCGAAATGACCAGGTACCGAAGTGTCCTGATACCTGTCCGTCCGTCTGTCACACTTTTTCGTATGGATTCCTCACAGGCTTATTATATTTGGTATGCAGCTTCAGGTAGGGGTCCTATATTGTGGGATGCATTTCCAGGTCTGTTGATCGAGCCGACTTTTTTCAGATTTCTCAGCTATTACGATTTGTAGGCTTTTGATATTTGGTACGCAGCTTAAGGTATGTTGTCTCATATGGGGGATGCTTTTTCAGGTCTGTGGCTTATAATTACCTACTTCCTGTTTAATGAGCTAACTTGGAATTTTTAAAGGATCAAAAATGGAAATTTTACGTAACAGATTTCTCAGCTATTATCTGTAGACTTTTGATGTTTGGTATGCAGCTTTACAAATGTACATATATGTAGGGGCCTACCTGTATATGGTTAGATGGGTTTTAAGGCCTGTTGCTTATCTACTCCCTGTGAAGCAGGCTGACTAAGAATTTTTGCCACATGGCAGGGGACCCAGGAATTCCATTCTTGTTTGTATTGGATATAAAATGTAGTGCTAGTGCTGTGTGTACAACACTGTAGTGGGATTGAAATAGGAGAAAGTTAAAATCAAGTCTTTTAACCTATAAAGGCTTTCAATATTTGGTATGCAGCTTCAGGTAGGGTTCCCATATGTTGGGAGGCGTTTTCAGACCTGTTGCTCATCTACTTCCTGTAAAACAAGCTGACTAAGATTTTTGCCCACTCAACGGGCGGAGGACCTAGAATCTGTTCTTGTTGAATTTGTACTTGTAATTGTACATGTACATTCAACTAGCTTGTACATTTGTAGCTCTTAAATTTTATAATTACCGGTAATGTTTTTACAATATATGTAGCTACATCAGTCAGGGGCATAACCAAAATCAGTTATAAAATTTATAACTTAAATTGGTTATATTTTAGGCATGTTTTAAGTTTTTTTAATTATCTCCCTTGTCAATTTTAGTAAAATAACTGAAATTGGTTATTTTTTCATGTACATGTTGAATTTTCTTTAAAGTTCCACATCTGATGATATAATAAGTAGAATCAAAAGTTTGATATAAACATCTGAAGAGAAAGATAAAACAAAACATCTGGATAGGTCACTTTGTGGACTTGGTTTAGGCAATTGCTTTATAATGAGAATTTAATGTCCCATGGGGCCTTACTTTGACTGCCTTGCGTAGTAACTTCCCAGTAGTGCGTAACAGATATTATGGTTTTAAATTAAAGGGGAAATGTTGATTTATCAAAGAAAAATAATAGTATTGATAAGAAAAAATTCTGAAGTCCACAAAGCTGGTTCTAAAATGGCCTTTAATTAAAAAATAACTGAAAATGGTTATATTTAAAAATAGCACATAACTGAAAATGGTTATTTAAAAAATAACTGATTTTGGTGATGCCCTTGACTGTACATCAGAGGTTCAATTTCATAGCATTTGAGAGCAAAAGGTTCAGGACACTTAATTTACAAAAGTTCGTAAACGAAACTTTACTTGTACCTCCCCATGTTGTCTTTGTTAGTTACCCCTGACTTACATCTACAAACATTTGTTAATATGGCTGCAGGACCTTTTGAAGTTCTAGGTGGAAAGTCCACCAGATGTCATTAAAAAGGCACGAAGGAGTTACTGTAAGTACTTTTGAAAAAAAAATTCATACAAGTACATGCATGTAGGTCCTGAATCATAAATTGAAGATCCCGGACCTCAGACCATAGCTAATTTGAACCACTCAGCAGGCCCTGGCTCGCCCTGGCTCCTGCTTATTTGTATTAAAGGTAATTATATAACATTTTGGTACTATGTATCACTAGTTATAAAACGATCATGTCATTGTACACTTGTACAGGGTATGTTTATTTATTGATTTCAGGCAGTAGCAGCTAATGTTGACATTCCTGCCTCTGATTTTGTTCCATCTGTAGCCTTCCAATGTGGCCGACCTGCCATGCATAAAACTTCTGATGGATGGAAGGAAGATGCAAAGACAGACTGCATCACAGAGAAAAGGAAAATCTTGGATTACTGTGTACAAGTTAGTTCTTATATTATTTAGTTTTGAACATGTATTCATTGTACATGTAACTTCATAGAATTGTGTGAATCAAAGGGAATTTCTGCACAAATACTTGTACATTAAAATAGATACATGTATGAAAAGATGTGAATTTTATTCCTTTACTTTGATATCTATGTTTTTAGAACAAAGAATTCGAATATCACATTAACATTAAGTGCATGTCAGACTTTAAAAGATTTAACACCGTGATAAACATGATAAACTTCTACAACCACCTGGAGAACACTTGAGTGCATGTACACGTGAAATATGCAAAATTGTTAAACCATGCTAACAATAATGTTTTTTGAGCTCCATTGTTTGTAACCTACACAGTTAAGTTACAAATGTATATAATGAGTCTGTAAGACAACTTATAACAGCTTAACTTTGTTCTGTCATCTATGCTTTGTACAATACTATTGAATATATTTTCTATTGCATTATGGTTTTGTGTCGAACTTTTTATCTTCCATTCATATAGTCCACATGACCTAGATTTCTATTTCATTTTAAAACCTATTCATTATGTCAGATCCCCTTCACTGGCTCTGAAGGTGTACAGTTTCTATAGTCTAGAGGATAGGATCTCTGCCAGTTTACTTATCCTTTAAGGCATTGTTTTCTTTTTCAAGATATCATATCTGTAGGTTACTTATCAGAGTTGTGTAATGTTTGAATTATTCATGCATATGGATTATATAGGTAAAAAATGTACTCATTGTACATGTACAATATCCTTTTATCTATGAAGTTTATACTTTCTGATAATTTTTAAGATAATTTTAAGTACTGCAGAGATCTTCAAGAGTAAACTAAACTGATGATTGGGAAGACTGTAGATGTATTTAATCAAGATATTTTGTGTGTACAGAATGCACTTTTTTAAGCATGAAATGTTAGAACTGACAAACAAATTCCTATCAATTTATCAAATTATTTATAAGTGTATCAGAAATTCACTGATCCAGCAGGAATGATATGACTTGACAACTGATTATGAGAAATGCATAGAGAATAATTTTCCTGTTCATAAATAATAGATGTTATAAGCTGTTAGTTCACACTTTGTGTCTGTCTATAATTCCTCTGAGGTCTGTGTTCTGGCATTTGCTTGCAGGAAATGTTGTTGCATGATCTAACACTGCTGATCTCATGTTACTGTGAATTACAATAAGTACCCTCAGACAGTTGTGGCATAATATTTGGTCTTGTTGATGTTGTATCCAGAAATATTTATAAATACTAAGGCATACACTAGTATCATGAGTATTGCAATTGCCAAAGCAATGGAGTTAGATAAACGGTCAGACCTGCATTCAAAATACATTTTCATGTATGTAAAATCTACTGGAAGAAAAACATGTAGTTCTTATTTACAGCTTACATGTACATTGTGAACATATTGTCTTATGATATATTTGTATTACCTGGTATTGTTTTTATTTGATACATGTCGAAGCATGTTATATATCTTTTTACTAAAGTAACTAAACCCCATTGTAGGTAGGTTGTTCAGGTAATTAATATTTGCTTATCTAAAATAATTCATAATTATTTGATAATGGTTATAGGACTTTGCATCAACCCAGAGTATTATTCAAGATAAGAAAATAGAAAATTGTATGTGGCTGATTGCAGAGGTCATGTCCCTCTGTTCCTGAACATAGTGGATTCACTGAGGCCATTTTCCCCAAAAGTATTTTAATTCAACCTTGTGTCCTATCACCATGGTCTTTTTCATAAATTAAACATATAATAATTAGAAATAAGGCATTAGATTTGACATGCATGTATACCTGTATGAATGGAAGTATTGCAGGTTTCTAAAGTGACATTGATAACTACATGTACATGCTCATTATAGTAGATTTTTTGGGGGGAATATTTAATTCAGATCATGAAAACATCAATATGATTCAAAATAATTCTAAAATCATTAATGAATGATATATTCCCCTAATAGATATGCACACGAACAGCAAGGTATACAATTCATCAATCTTTGTAGAACTAATCAGAATGTTCTGTTGTACTTCACATGGAACATTATCTTTGTGGTTTTTGTCTTCAACAAGTAATAGTATACATACACATGATATCAATGTCTTCTCAGATTCATAAGATTGTCTGTTGAGTTTTTTTACATATGTTTTAAAATATGAAGGACTTTATTGTTCAAAAATAAAGAAGAGCAAAGCAGAAATGTACACACTGCCTGTGTTTCCATAAAAAAAAACAACAATTAACAATTTAGTGTCATCAAGAGGAGAAAATGAGAGTCATTACAAGGTTTGTGTGACACAATAACTATCTACTATTAAATATTTTTCTTTTATTAAAATGTTTCAAAATCATATGTAATTTGATACAATTTCGTAATTGAACTTTATTTTGACATGTTAGATATACAATATACATGAAGGTACATCTAGATAAACCACTGAGAGTTTAATAAAACATTTTGTCTACTGTAGGCTTATTCTATACTGAGGTTTAAATTGGGCAGGGCATGATAAGTGTTATAGTTACAGAAATAAATGTTGCTTACATGTATTACAGTAACTTAACCTTCTTTAGTGCTAGAATCAACCAAAGAGTATGTGTAAGATCAACAACCATGCATTTAATGTACTTGTGTACATTGTACCCAGTCTTGTTTCTGGTTAATCATTCTTTACCTTTGTTAATATTCATATTCAATCATTGCTGTAGCTTTGTACAGTCTGGAATTCATATTCAATCATTGTTGTAGCTTTGTACAGTCTGGAATTCATATTCAATCATTGCTGTAGCTTTGTACAGTCTGGAATTCATATTCAATCATTGCTGTAGCTTTGTACAGTCTGGAATTCATATTCAATCATTGCTGTAGCTTTGTACAGTCTTGAATTCATATTCAATCATTGCTGTAGCTTTGTATAGTCTGGAGTTCATATTCAATCATTGCTGTAGCTTTGTACAGTCTGGAGTTCATATTCAATCATTGCTGTAGCTTTGTACAGTCTTGAATTCATATTCAATCATTGCTGTAGCTTTGTACAGTCTTATATTCATATTCAATCATTGCTCTAGCTTTGTACAGTCTGGAATTCATATTCAATCATTGCTGTAGCTTTGTACAGTCCGGAATTCATATTCAATCATTGCTGTAGCTTTATACAGTCTGGAGTTCATATTCAATCATTGCTGTAGCTTTGTACAGTCTTGAATTCATATTTAATCATTGCTGTAGCTTTGTACAGTCTGGAGTTCATATTTAATCATTGCTGTAGCTTTGTACAGTCTGGAATTCATATTCAATCATTGCTGTAGCTTTGTAAGTCTGGAATTCATATTCAATCATTGCTGTAGCTTTGTACAGTCTGGAATTCATATTCAATCATTGCTGTAGAATTGTGTTTTTGAATTATTGGTCAATCATATCTTTAGTGTTGCAGTATGGAATATGCTCTAGCCTTCCTGTCATTAAATGTCAAAATATTTGGTGTTGTTTGTTTTTGTACTTCACCCTGGAAGGCCAAAGTTATACTGTCCTATAAATTTTACAATTTATAGTATACATGTTGTTTTATTTGCATCATCATGATCATGGTGTACAAAATGGAAGATAGTGTAGAATTCAGCTAGTTTTTCTAAATCTGACAAACATATTGCCCAAACATTCATCTGAATAATGATGGGACATCATATACATGTAATATGAATACTTGTAGAACTACAATACACAGGGTTCTAAGCTAAGTTTCTAGATATTATCTAAGCACCTGGCTAGTTTTAATCTTTAATGGCCATAAAAGGATTATTTATGGTTTGTAATCTGTTTATGGATGTACATGTAATTTAAATATCTGGAGTCAGTAGTCATTATGTCTAAACAAAGTATCAAACATATATACTATATAGAGAAGCTTACAAGGTTTAAGTTATGTATGTAGACATTTGAATACCACTTGTTTCTTGGTCTCTGTTGAAAATACATATTAAATGGATTTGTGTTTGAAATTATATCCCATTTGCTGATACATGTAGCCAATATTTGATTTCATGGAGTCTAGTATGCTGATATTTGCTGCATGTACATGTATACATTTACATGTATTACTTATACATGTATCTTTAACTGTGTCTCTGATTTGCTTTGTTCTTGTAAAGAATAATTAATAGATAACAAATGTGTTCATATTTAAAATATGTATGGCAGTTATTTTTAACATTTTTACTGTCGATATTCACTATCCATCACTATTACGCAATCAATAAAAAACCCTGCATAATTAAGTTTGTAACAAAAACATATGTACATGTAAAATAGATTAATCATGCTACAGATCTGAGTGAAGCAATTTTAGAATTTATGAATGTTTTATTGACTGCAAATAATTTATTCTCTCCATCGTCCTACACACCAGCTTACTCTGCATTGTCTTCTATAACACAATCAATGTTGAACAATGTTAAAATATAAATGGTAACAAAGTTTGTATATTGTTCACAAACATTCTGAGTTGGGATAATCGATAGTAATAGCTTCCAAACACGACAATCCATTAGGGACAATGATCCAGCTAATTCACGTAGCTAATTGGAATAGCATTGAGCTACCATGGACCCAACGATTGGATCCTATTACTGTCACCAAAACACATCCATTATTTCCTTACCAAAAGCCTTTCTTGACAGTTCTTAAAATTAAATCTATTGTTTTCATATTGAGATTTTTTTTAACAAAAATGTCTTAAGAGTTGAACTTAATTCTATTTCATGCTAGTAGACTGTTACAAACAATGTTAATAAATTTCTTATCATCCCATTTGTTTCTAGAACTGATCCATGACTTGCTGACTGAAGGATTTTACCTACCAGCACTGACTGCTTTATGAGACATATATCTGAATGTTTTCCCTTATCTTGATTTTACTATTATATATTTCTTCAATATGTACATGTAGATATTTGAACCAACTAATTTCAGACCTATAAAAGCCGAACTATAACCAACATTGTTGTCTAATTTCAGACCTATAAATCCGAACTATACCCATCATTGTTGTCTAATTTCAGACCTATAAATGCCGAACTATAACCAACATTGTTGTCTAATTTCAGGCCTATAAAAGCCTTACTATAACCAACATTGTTGTCTTATTTCAGGCCTATAAAAGCCTTACTATAACCAACATTGTTGTCTTCTTTCAGACCTATAAAAGCCTTACTATAACCAACATTGTTGTCTAATTTCAGACCTATAAAAGTCTAATTATTTCCAACATTGTTGTCTTATTTCAGACCTATAAAAGCCTTACTATAACCAACATTGTTGTCTAATTTCAGACCTATAAAAGCCTTACTACATGTATAACCAGCATTGTTGTCTAATTTCAGACCTATAAAAGCCTTACTACATGTATAACCAACATTGTTGTCTAATTTCAGACCTATAAAAGTCTTACTATAACCAACATTGTTGTCTTATTTCAGACCTATAAAAGCCTTACTATAACCAACATCGTTGTCTAATTTCAGACCTATAAAAGTCTTACTATAACCAACATTTTTGTCTTATTTCAGACCTATAAAAGCCTTACTATAACCAACATTGTTGTCTAATTTCAGGCCTATAAAAGCCTTACTATAACCAACATTGTTGTCTTATTTCAGACCTATAAAAGTCTTACTATAACCAACAATGTTGTCTTATTTCAGACCTATAAAAGCCTTACTATATATATAACCAACAATGTTGTCTTATTTCAGACCTATAAAAGCCTTACTATAACCAACATTGTTGTCTTATTTCAGACCTATAAAAGCCTTACTATAACCAACATTGTTGTCTAATTTCAGACCTATAAAAGCCTTACTATAACCAACATTGTTGTCTAATTTCAGACCTATAAAAGCCTTACTATAACCAACATTGTTGTCTAATTTCAGACCTATAAAAGCCTTACTATAACCAACATTGTTGTCTTATTTCAGACCTATAAAAGCCTTACTATAACCAACATTGTTGTCTAATTTCAGGCCTATAAAAGCCTTACTATAACCAACATTGTTGTCTAATTTCAGGCCTATAAAAGCCTTACTTTGACCAACATTGTTGTCTAATTTCAGGCCTATAAAAGCCTTACTATAACCAACATTGTTGTCTTATTTCAGACCTATAAAAGCCTTACTATAACAAACATTGTTGTCTAATTTCAGGCCTATAAAAGCCTTACTATAACCAACATTGTTGTCTAATTTCAGACCTATAAAAGCCTTACTATAACCAACATTGTTGTCTAATTTCAGACCTATAAAAGCCTTACTATAACCAACATTGTTGTCTAATTTCAGACCTATAAAAGTCTTACTATAACCAACATTGTTGTCTAATTTCAGACCTATAAAAGCCTTACTATAACCAACATTGTTGTCTAATTTCAGGCCTATAAAAGTCTTACTATAACCAACATTGTTGTCTTATTTCAGACCTATAAAAGCCTTACTATAACCAACATCGTTGTCTTATTTCAGACCTATAAAAGCCTTACTATAACCAACATTGTTGAGGACCATGAAGTGACCATTAATTGGCCAGACAAATCAGGAAACATTCAGCTGGTAACAGTTACTCCTTATAGATGTGTTGGTAGGTATAATATATATTCTCTTTTTAATAAGAATATATTTTAACACTTATGTACCAGCACAATGAATAGTATTAAATGTACATTTATGATTTAAATAGGTTAGCTTTTAATATCTTCAAGGCACATATGCTTGTTTCTAAATAGGTTTTTTTTTTGTCATAGTAAATTCTAGTGCCAGCTACAACAAGTTGACCATAAACACTGTTGAAATTCTTATGTTTGTATTGTAGTTGGTAGATTTGAGAGTGATGCCTTACTGGTACCCAGACACTGTGAGTTTAAACATGAGCATACAGATGCCTGTGAAGGATACCAGTACTGGGCTGATATTGCTGCCCAGAAATGTAAAGCCCTTGGCAAGAAGAGGAACGACTTTGCAATGTTGTTAGACTGTGGTATTGACAAATTCAACGGTGTGGAGTATGTCTGCTGTCCTGATGTCCCAGGTAAAAACATGTCAATACATTTTGTTTCATGTAAAACAGTTGATTAAGGATAGTCATCGCATGAATTGATGAAAGTATAAATTGTCCATTTTCCTTCATTCAAATTTTTTGTCATCAAAATATGGAATTACCAAGATTGAAACAATATGAATGTTTCCCTATTTGTTTAAAAGAGGTAAATCATGTTTTGATTTATATAATTATATCTCTTGTTATTGGCTGGTCAAAATGTATTCTTGTCTTGATTATGACTGAAATGATTTGAATAAGTCATTAAAATATATATAAATGTGCAAATCAAAACTTTATGACTGAATAAAATCATGAATGAATGGAACAACCAACCCAGTATGTTAAAAGATTGTTGATTAACATTTGATATGCATGTCTAGAGACATGTATACTACATTGACTTCTATAGACAGGTATACCATATTGACTTTTATAGACCTGTCTTAAGTGTTGATTTTGACATCCTATACACTCAATCTATCTATACTTTTATTTTTTCATTTATTGTTTAAGATATGCTTATTTAAACTTACAGAATAGAAAGTATTATGAAATGTGTAACTAAGAACATAAAGATTTGAGGATTCTTCTATACTGAATATTTAATGAAAACTACATTGTACCCTTAATAAAGTAAAAACCACTCTGCTATTAGTGTCATAGGCAAGGAAGTAAGAAAGACAAAAACTGAGTTCTTTTTAGATGAAATATTTCTGTCCTTCCTCAATTATGCCTGAATTAATGACCAATGAATTATGGGTTCCTCAGGGAACATTTAATCCAAGCTATTGCCTGAGATCACAGACAGTCTTATATGTTTATATATCTTTTATGATTCACAGGATCAAATTTTATCTATTTATTGATTTGAATGGCTGCTTTTGATGTAAATTAAGATGGAAATGCAAGTGTTGTTTTATAGATCAGTCAACCATTTTCTATGTAATTAAAAAAAAATAGAGCTATTTTTTTCTATCCTACATGTACTTGTATCTATAGAGGGATGTTTATTGAAACTTTACTAAAGATGAATCTGTCTTGGTCTATTTATAGGTTTCAGTAATGTCACAGTATCTTCATTACCAAAGAATTGTTTCTTAAAATATTATTATCTTTGAAAAGCTTAAATCAATAGCCTAGAGGAATCTTTACTGGCAGAACTGATAAATTCTGATTTCTGTTGGAATGATATTCAATGAGTAGCTGTCATAAATCTATAAAAATCCTTTTTAAGCTACAGAAATAACGCCAATTGCATCTTGGTAAAATCCATTACTTTTAAAGTAGGCAATTGATTAAATAAATTGGATTAAAATTAGCAGATGACAGTTACTGGGAACAACATGACATAAATAATGATTAATGTCGTAGCAATGAATGTATTATGTCTAATAGTTGTGTCAATATGTTTTCTTTTCTGTATCTTTTAATATTTTAAGAGTATACATGTATCTGTATAGGTTGTTATACCCTACCACAAGAAGTGGCGAGGTATTATGTTATACCCTCAGTTTCTTTCGGTGTCCGCCTTAAAGTACAATGTATACTGGATGAGTTGTGTCAATAGAGTATTCTTTTCTGTATCTTTGCTTTAAGAGTAACGTCTGTACAGGGTTTTTTTCATTGTCATTGCTGATTCTTGCATACTCTGCATTCTGCATACTATTGTCAATGCAAGAACCTGCCTTATAATTCTTCACAATATAATTGGAAGTGAGTCATCGATACTTTATTCCTGAGAAGCCTCAATAAATCAGGGAAAAACATTGATTTTCTATTTTAATTTCAACCTTTAAGCTAAATGAGTGGTTTGTAAGGATTCTTTCCATCATATTGAAGACTGGTATCAGATAATGATAGATATACAGTTTTGAACGAGTACCTTTTTAACACTGTTATGACAATTGGGAATCGTAAATAGTACAAGTCAACTCTTTGATGGCAATTGAACTGATGAAAAAATAAACCAAGCAGCTGCTTCTCACAAATATGAGAATGCATAAAAGTTAAACATTCATATTAGAAAAAAAATAAAAGTTAGTCAATTGATGGCACTTTTGATATTTAAATAGCTTCTTTACTCTAAGTTGAGCACCCTTACAGTTACTGACTCACTGGTCACCTTTATATGGCAAACTATCATTGAATGTCCAAACAACTTTGTTTATAAGTTTCTCAGACATGAGATATGAACAGTCCTGAAGTGATTCTGATGGTACTTTATTACATTTCTATATAAAGTGTTTTTACAGTCTGAATATGGTATATTTATTGCTTTCCTTTAATGCTACATGATGTTTATTAGCTGCTTGATGTAGCACTGTATCATTATATTCTGGAAGAGACTGGAAATATTCAGACTTTCCTTGTTTACTCTCCTACTGGTAACTACAATAGGCTGAAATATTGATTTTTAAAACACATTAAAATTTGTCTGCATGTACTGAAATCATGAATGAGACATAACAAAAAACATCCAACAGGTGATGTCATATAGTACTGTTATATTGACCTTAGATTAGTCTGTACAGACGTGATATCATCACCAATGAAGTGTGACAGTCGGGTATGAGTATGTTTCCATTGCTCCAGTCTCGTTACCATGAATGAGTCAGATAAGTCCTGACATTAAATAGTTATAAGGTATTGATCTGGTATGGAATTCTTTAGCTATCATCCACATTTCTCTAGTTATTGATTCACTTACAGAATAAATAGTTTTCCTGATTATTCCATTATTTCCATGGCTCCATAAAAGACGACCCTGTCCCTATTTTGATTGAATTAGTTGAGCATTCTGTCATTTTCTCAGGAGAAATAATAATGATTGTACATGGGAGGTCCTTAATGTACAAATGAGTTCACTAAGATAGATGGACAGTAAGGACAGGGACAGAATCTTAGCTAATTATTGGTCCTGAAAGATATGGCTACAGTATACACTAGAGGGACATACGCAGGCGCGGATTCAGAGGGGGGCGTGAGGGGCGTGCGCCCCCCTAAAACTTGCAAAAATTATATTTTTATGCATAAAATCCACGTAAAAACACTAAAAAAAATTCGCGCCTCGCTCCGCTCGGCGAAAAAAAAGGTTCACGCCCCCCTAAACTAAAATCCTGGATCCGCCCCTGATACAATAATAAGTCATTAGAACCTTCAATAAAGTTTAGGCATGTAATCTACTGAAAACCTCATGTTTTATGCTACTTCAGTAACTGGTATCTAATGTCTTTACAGACAGGACATCTTGGTTTATAAAGCACCTTATCATTGTCTAGTTACTAATCATATGGCTAAAGTTTACTCAAGGGGGGCTTATAATGATAATTAGACGATTACTTCGTTTAAGGCATGTATATTTGTATTTAACTGAAAAAACAAACTCGTCTTTTATGTGATGTCATTACCTTTCATTCAGTGTGTCCAAATGTGCTGCATTTCACAACAGTTTATCATTTTGTGTGGTCAGGTGTCATGGCTTACAGTTTATGTTGCACAAAATGACTGTTGGATGTGACCAAGTTAGCATCACCACTAGTTTTATTAAAGTACTTAAATTTTCTCTCTGTTTAATGTTCTTTGTCTTGATAACATCTTCAATATTAGATCAGATTTCTTAAATAAAATAAACTTAGATGGAAATCAATACTTTGGTATGCAACCTCTCCTTTCAATTAGATTTTGTGGAGGGAGAAGGTTATAGATATTTTAATTAGAAAGGGAAAACATAATTACTGCTCTATCAATTTTCCTTCATAATTACTTAAGGTAATGGACTTTATTTAGATATCCTATATTACTTCAAACTTGGATGCATTAATGTAATGTCCTCATTCTCATTAATAAAATTATCTGGTAGAGACGTGGGCACAAAAACAAAGCTTATTTTCAATTCTGAAGACATGTTCATTATTAAAATAATTAAAACTGATAAAAATTCTTAATGTCATAATAATCTTTAATGCAAGATTTTGATGAAAAATTGTTTTGTCTGCAATTTTACCTGAGCCCAGGAGATTAAGTATCTGCTCCATTCATGAGCATTCCTTCATACATATGCTTTAAAATTAAAGTTTATATGGATTGGCCACTTTATAAACGAACATGGATCTACAAATTTGGTTTATTGGTTCATCATGGATAATAGATCAAATTTGGTCAATGTGACCTACATTTTCAATTTGAGTGACTTGCATTATAGTTATGATCTATTTTATATCTTAGGGGTAAAAGGTCAGCTTAATGTAGAATTAATTTGGTCTCTGTGAGTGTTACCAACATAAATGAATATCATCCTAAATGTTAAAATTTAGTTAAATAATTTAAGAAAGGATATGGAGTAAATGAACATAAGACCACAACACATATGTTAACTCCAACCGCAATTATTTGTTATGAGCTGTATGGCCATTTTGGAAAATTATTCCTCATCAGCAGCACTAGATTCCAAACAAAGGAAATCCACAATTCAAAAGATGTTCAAAATGCATCAAAAGTTTACATCAAAATATACAGTGCGACGTCAAAAGTATTTCACGCTTTATATTTTTCCCTTTATATTTTATATAAATTAGTATTTTTTATAAAAATTATTACCAAGCCATTTCTCAACAGATTTTCATGAAATAAAAACCAAAACATGCAGAATTATCTGAAGTTTGTTTGTTTATTTGCAAATCTGTTAAAACCTCTTGGTTCATTTTTTGTCTCGCCTGCGAAGCAGAGCGGGACATAGGTGTTACTTTAGCGGCGGCGGCGACGGCGGCGTTAACTTTTTGGAAAAGTTTTATGAGCACCTCCATATCTCAAGAACTATAGGTCCTGGGTTGATGAAACTTGGTATGCATATGCCCCAGTAGTAGCTTAGCACAGTTGCATCCCCATCTTTTGACCTTGACCTTGATTTTCCGGTTGAGTGACTTTGACAATTTTCAATACATATAATAGCAATGAAAAAGTTTTGCGAGCACCTCCATACCTCAAGAACTATAGGTCCTAGGTAGATGAAACTTGGTATGCATATGCCCCAGTAATACCTTAGCTCAGTTGCATCCCCATCTTTTGACCTTGACCTTGATTTTCCGGTTGAGTGACTTTGACAATTTACAATACATATAATAGCAATGGAAAAGTTTTGCGAGCACCTCCATATCTCAAGAACTGTAGGTCCTAGGTTGATGAAACTTGGTATGCACATGCCTCAGTAGTAGCTTACCACAGCTGCATCCCCATCTTTTGACCTTGACCTTGATTTTTTGGTTGAGTGACTTTGACAATTTTCAATACATATAATAGCAATGGAAAAGTTTTGCGAGCACCTCCATATCTCAAGAACTATAGGTCCTAGGTTGATGAAACTTGGTATACATATGCCCCAGTAGTAGCTTAGCACAGTTGCATCCCCATCTTTTGACCTTGACCTTGATTTTCCGGTTGAGTGACTTTGATTATTTTTATTGCATATATTTGCAATGTTTAAGTTCTATTAACATCTTTTGATCTCAGAAACTGAAAATCCATGTAAATTCAAAATATAGTGGAAGTAAGAAAGAATAATTATTTCTGATGGTGCCGGCAGGCGAGACATACTTTAGTGTTAACTCTTGTATACTATAATAAAACACATAGAAAAAAAATCACAAAAAATATTTGGTTAAAATATAAAGGAAAATTATTTTCAAAATATTTCATTTGTGTTCTAATTATGATTAAATCTAACCCATCTAACATTTTATGATGCCAAAATATAGAAATGAACTTGAAATATTGCTGCATCTGTTGGCTTTTATTTTACAAAAATCGGTTGAAAAATGACTTGGTTAGAATTTTTTGAAAAAATGTGAATTTATATGAAATATAATGTAAAAAATATAAAGCGTGAAATACTTTTGACATCGCACTGTAGCAACTACCTGATACAACTAACATGATGACTAGTGTCAAAAAAGCATACTTTCACAAATTATTCCCTTTTCTTTTACAGAAGAGAAACCATTAGATATACCAGTAGAATTGAAACCAGTCAAGACCAAGCCCCAGGAAATCCTCCTTGGTGGTGATGATAACAAAGAAGATGCTTACATTGCCTACCTCCGAAGTGATGACAAATTCTTGTCAAAATATGAAGGTGAACATGATAAATTCTTGGCAGCAGAGAGTGCCATGGACCAACGCCATCATGAGAGAATCACCAAGGTATAAAGATATTTTAAAATTTAGAAGATAATCACAAGTGGAATCTATAAGTGTGCAGGACACGACCTATATAAATCAATGGCAGTTTAAAAAATCTACAATTAAAACAAAATCATTTAGATGGTGACATTTGATTTAATATCTGAAATCTTCTTTACAGGTTAAAAAAAATTGATGACTTAAATTTTTATTGGGCTTTGGTATGTGAAGGGGTGTAATTAGTTTGAAAATAGCAGTTTATGAAGTTTAAATCTCGGTTCAGTGAACTAAAGTTGTATTGGTGCAGGTGACATTCTAGACCTAGATTTTTAAACCAGACACTAAATGGTTAAATTAGATATGTTTACTTTATCTTCCTTAGTCTGGATATGTGTTTGTTGGCCATAAGATTTCATATTAAATATCAAATATCAAGCCAAAAAATGTCTTTCTTTTTTTTCAAAACAAGGTACATGTATTTAATTTGGGGGGGGGAGGCTCCTATATGTTCTTTGTTTTTATTAGCAATGTGCATTTCTTTTCTATCACCAAAATCAAGTACATTTTATATATTTTTCATCCCTGAAAACCCTAACACTTGTAATTTGATCATCTTTATGGTCAGATGGCAAAATTTTGACTAGCTTCCTTAACGTTTGATTTAAGAAATTTTCATTAGAAACAGATTTTATAAAACCCTAACCTCCTTTAGGGGTAATATGAGATTAAAGCAGTCTTTCTTGTCTTTTGGTATCATTACCAATCTTTCTGTGATGATTTATAGCAGTAGATGATGTTCCTATTAAGGTTTATATCCGTTGATTTATAAGTTCATTAGGCCCAGGTATGGCAAGATCAATAACACAACAACAGGTTTAACAGTATTGATTGACTGATTGTTTAGCCACAAAACCTACTGATTAACAGACTGATACGTTAGGTTAATTAGGGCTGGATTTTTTGTTTTATTATTCATATTGAATGTCAATAATCGGTGTCTTTAATTAGGGTGAACTTAAAATGAACTTAAGTTTTGCTTGTCCTTCTTCTAATATTTGATATTGCTAAGTTGATTGCTGTGGTTTCATAATTTCATGAAGAATCAATTTCGTGGTTTTCATGAGCAGTGCTGATCAACGAAATTTGGTTCCCCTCAAAAAGGAAATTTTACATTGCTTTGCATTTTGCGAATTTTAGAACCGTTGAACTGGCACTTTTCCAGCACTCCACGGAAATTCATAACCACAAAAATAAATGAATCCACACTACTACACTTTCAATCTTGTATCAGTGTCCTTATTGTGTTAGTAATCTGACTTAGTATGTAACTCCTCACCAGAACGGTTACACAATTACATTTAGAGACTGTTTCATTTTGAAACTAAATGAATTTTCACCATCAAATCTTACTGTCTTGTGATTCCTCAGCTTTTAAAAGCATAAAAAAAGAATGTAAACAATTGAAGCATCAAATGTTGCAATTTTTTTATTTATTCAAGATGCTCATGACAAATCCTGCTAATTTATACCCCATGCAACGAAGTTGCAAAGGGTAAAATGTTTTTGACTGGTCTGTCCGTAAGTCCATCTGTCTGTGATCGAAATTTTTGTGACAGATATCTCAACTATTATCAATTATAGGCTTTTGATAGTTGGTATGTAGCTTCAGCTGGGGGTTCCATATGGTAGGATATGTTTTCAGGTCTGTCGATCATCTACTTCCTGTTTAACCCTTTCATACCCAGTGTATCCTTTTGGCACCATGACGTCAATGCCGAATGTATCCTTTTGGCACCATGACGTCAATGCCGAGTGTATCCTTAAGGATACATAAAATTCTATTTTTAGACCACCCAACTTCCGATGGAAAAATATTGAAATATATGCAAGTCACCACTACCATTTATGCAGTAATAACATTTTACAGTGATTCTTGATGTACAATTGTATTTCAGGGAAACTTGATCCGCCAGATTCAAAGATATGAATGTTATATTGTCGGAATTTTTTATAATCTAAAATTAAAATGGCGGACATCCTTTTCTCTCACGTTTGAAACATCTTTTTCGTCTATTTCGCAATTTAGGGAGAAAATATTAATTTCCTCACATCTACAAATCTTATGGGGTGGATTGAGATGGTTGAAAATATTTTTTACAGGTTTTTGTTCTCTGATAAAAGTTTTCATTCCAGTGAACAGGTGCTTGCTGACGGCGATATGTTGCCCAAAATTTAATTGCCTGTAATTGGGTCATAAAATCCATTTCGACATTAGTAAAAGGTTTAAAGATAACAGCTGGTGTTTTCTTTTAATAGTATCATAATTTTGCTGTCAAAGATTCAAGAAAAGGTCGTCTTTTATTGCTTTAAAGAAAACGTTCTATAAATAGATTAATTGGTAATTTACCGGAAACGTCGTTATGGATATTGCATAAATAGTCGTACTAAAAAGCTCACGGGAGTTACCATTTTGATCTAATGAAAAATCAAAGCAAAGAAAATTTGTTCTTTATTATTTATTTATCACTGTCATTTCTATATTTGAAAAATAAAAGATAAATAAAATGTTTAATTGTCTGTTTCTTTCTTCAATGTAAAATTGAAGACTAGATTACATGGATGTGAAAATAAAAGTGTTATTAGCCCTTCTCTTTTCTTACTGATTTTTTATTGGACCTTTTTTAACCTTGAATTAAAAAAAAACAGTATTGTAAAATGTTCTTAATATGATTGCCTAATGAGTAAAGTTAAAAGCCTGCAGATTCAATCTTAACACAAGATCTACGTAAGTGGGTGCAATGAAGATTCTGAAGGTGACAATGAAAGTAATTAATTTAGTACCAAGGTTTAGGGGATTGGTAGAGCAATGATAAAAAGAATTGAAGGATGGCATTTCCATAGCTTTAAAAAAACATAGATTGTCTATTTATTCATACAATGCATGACAGGTTTTACAAGCTTCATTGAACCTATGCATAATGCCTATGACTTGTACCTTTTATATCTATTTTAAAAAGTTAATACTGGGGTATAAATATGGAACTGGGAGACTTCAATGGGAGAATTACCAGGGAAAAGATAATTGGTGTTTAATGGCTTCAATACCAGGTGTAATGAGATATCAATTATATACATTCATTTCTGTCTTGGACTCTGTTCTGAATGGTTATTGAAACCCACAAGCAGAAATTATTATAAAAATCTTATTGTTTCTATTTCTCTGTACCTTTGTAATGGTTATTAGAGAATAAAGATATATATACAATGTATATATCAGAGTAATTACAATCCTTAGGACCTGAAAGCCAATGAGTATAAATTGGGGTTAACAAGTTTCAGTGGTGTACATGTAAAACCTACATGTACCTCTATCATTGCAACAAGTGACACTGGGAGTACCTCAAATACTAGTAGATTGAAAGAAACAATAAGAAAAAGCAGATGAACTACCAAGAAAAGTGAACATAAAAATATGAAAAACAATCAGGAATAGTAATTTTTATGAAAAGTATATTTTTCCACAGGACTTTTGAATCTTATATACTCTCACACCAATGCATTGACAAACACAGATACTCTTAATTTATTACATAAATGTCTTCTTGTATTTTGGGTTGTTTTTTTTTGTCATTCTATATAAATTTACTATGAATTTTAATTCAACATTTTATTTAAAATGAACACTGATAAAATGTTTTGTATTCATTATCAGTGTTGAGCTTTCACAGCATGGTGACAAAAATGATTATTTCTTTTTAAATCTATCATTTCATGTAAATTAAAAAATAAAATAAAAAAGAGGCATCTTTATAATTCAATATTTTTATTCAATTAAGATTTACAAAGTATTTCTAGTATACTTGTTACTTTCATGATTATTATATTTCTAATTTTAATATTGCACAAGTTAAGACACAAAGGGAATATTCATACATGGAAATTTAATTACATGTATTTGAATACAAGAAAATGGTGTCATAAAAAACTACTTGTGTTTTTATCATTGCTATTTTTAACCAAAATTTGTATATTGTAAATAAAATTTAAATGTGAAAATTACAGTATTTTTAAAACTTATTTTGCGCAAAAAAAAAAAAAAATAGTGAAAAACTACTTCAAAATATTTTTTTGGAAATACTAGTTAATTGCTTTTATATTGGGAGTGACCGGAAGATTTCAAAATTTTCTCACCTGTTTTTTTTTCCACCATGCTTGTAGCATATAAAAAAACTTATAGGATGACAATTAACAAGCTCTCTTGTTATAATTTGTTATCACTATATATCGACATTAGAGTCATAACAATAATTGGAAAGGATATAACACTTCTGGGCGCTTTTTAGTATGACCGTTGGAGTTGTCTCTCTTCAGTCTAGTTTCATTTTGTAAAATGGCGGACGAAAGAACGCCGAAATTACAGTGTTGAAATAAAACGTAAATAAATTACTTCTAATGATTTTTCATGCAACACTTGATCTTCAATCGCTTTTATATACATTTTTACTAATGTATGTGGTTTATTACGACAGAACATCACGAATTCACAAGAAAATATGAGTTGAAACATCAACCCCATGTAAAACTTTAGATCTCCGTGAAAATCCCGAAAATAATTTGTACAAAATCTGAAAGTTTTGAATCAATCTTTTTGGAATAATACTGATCATGTTGCCATGTTACTTTAATAAGAAACTGGTAAGTTTCGTGTCCTAAAACACGCTAGTTGTCTTGTAAACCGTGAAATTCCAAAACACACGTTGTCAGTGAGCACCATGTGGAAATTAATTCCGGTCTGGCAGTCTGCTCGTGCAGAAATATTCTCGGCAGTGAAATGCCGCGAAAAATAATTATTTAGGGCTGAAAGTGTTAACGAGCTGACTTAGACTTTTTTTTACTAAATTTTCAGGGTTGAAAATTTTTGTCACAGATTTCTCAGCAACTATTGATCGTAGGCTTTTGAGATTTGGAATATAGCTTCAGGAGCGGTATGTCTTTTTACCACAGGCCACCACATGCTACCACAGGCCACCACATGCCTACCACAGGCCACATTTTTAAAGCATTTAATGACATTATATGATATGTTTTATTGTAACTAAGTGTTTTTGAAGCCTATTTTGCATGTTTTTTACCATGTTTTGTCCAAAGCAACCAACTGCTACAGACAGTGGGCGTCTACCACAGGCCTGGTTAGTATACCACAGTCCTACCACAGGCCACCTTTTTATAACAAGTTATGATATTGTATGATATATTTTATTGTATCAAAGTGTTTTGAAGCAAGTTTTACATGTTTTTGTCATGTTTTGTCCAAAGCTACCAACGTTTTCCACGACAATAGGTGTCTACCACAGGCCTGCTTAGTATACCACAGGCCACCTTTTAAAAAAATTGTATGATACAGTGTCAAAGTTTCCTGTTTTTTATTAGGTTTTTCTAATAAGACTCATTTTTTTATCTTATCATTGGTCTTTTGATCTTAATTAAACTAGTTTAATACATTAATTAATTTCGACTCACTTATGATGATTATTGATTATGATTACAGACATGTACTTAATTCAATTTAGATTTATGACAGCTGTGGTGTTGCTATTAATCACATGTATTCTGTATAATCCTTTAATTAAATTATTAAAGCAATAAAAATAATTATATAATCAAAATATGAAGTTTTCTCATGAAAATTATTCACCAATTACTTTTAATACTTTAAATTATTTCAAAGAATTCTCTGAATATAAAAGGTAGGTATATTTTTTCTAATATCTTCTGGGATTTTTTGTTATTGTTTTCATTTCTGTTCAATTCCTGACAAAAATCAACAATTTCTTTTATTTATATATATATATATAATAAAAACTATGACAGTTTTCCGGACGTTTCGGCCTCACGGCCTTCCTCAGCGGAAGTTTATTTAGACATGGATTTGCTTGACAACGTTGACGTTACAAAGAGTAACGTCATAAGAAGAAAAACAGCGTTACAAAGATCAAAAAGTTACAATATGAACGAATTAGAATAAATTAGAGATATCAAGTGGAGTAAAGATTCTAAACATATTTAATAGAATTAATTGTCCAATTGTAAATTTAATCCAGACGGATGAAATGTTTTTAGTTTTTTTATCCAAAGCGATTCCCTGACTTTTCTGTAAGTTTCATCTCCAAAGATCTTCTCTATTCCTATTACTTTGAAGTCTTCAACTGTGTGATCCTGGCTATAAAAATGTTCCGCAACAGTCTCTACTTTCCTTGTTCTTATCATCGAGAAATTGAGCAGCATTCGTTGATAAATTGTATCCCCAGTTTGTCCGACATAAACTGTTTTTTGACATTTCATGCATCTAATTGCATAAATAACATTTGCCGTCTTACAGTTAATGTATCCCTTGACCTTGTACTCTATGTTATCCGATCCTAAGAACGTGTCGCTTTCTATGATGTGTTTACAAAGAGCACATTTTTTCCCACATGGTTCACACTTGTTGTCTTTCTTATAAAATATGTTGTTGTGTTTTTTGTGAACTAATATTTCTTGTAGATTCTTGTCTCTACGGAAGGCAACAAGAGGAGGAGTTGGGAAAACGTTTTTCATGTCTTCCGATTTGTGGAGTGTGCTCATATGTTTCCGTAAAATCCCGTGTATATTTGGTAAGGCATCGCTATATGTTAGGACAAGCGGTACTCTGTCCTGCTGTTTTGGTTGATTGTATTGCAGTAAATTACTCCGGTCCAATTTGTCCACTTTTTCCAATTGTGTTAGTACATCTTTTTGTCGGTACCCCCTTTTCTGCAGGTGTTTTTGTAGGTCTTTCTTCCTGTGTTCATAATTTGACTGGTCTGAACATATTCTTTTTATTCTAATCCCGAGTCCATACGGTATTGATGATTTTACTGTCATCGGATGGTTAGAGCTGATATGTAGATATTGATGTTTGTCCGTTTCTTTGGTGTGTAAATCGGTTTTAATGTATCCATTTTCGATTGAAGTTTTAACATCTAAAAAGTCTATAAAATCGGCAGAAAATCGCAGTTCTACTTGTATTCTAGGATGTATACTGTTTGCAGTCCTTACAAATTCAATCAATTGGTCTTGTCCTTCTGTCCATAGTCCCCATACATCGTCCACATATCTCCAGTAATGAAGCGGTATTTTGTCCGTCCTTCTCATCAATTCCTTTTCCCAGTCCCCCATGTACGTGCATGCATAGTTCATTCCTAATCTGGATATATATATACAAAATACTAAAAAAAATATAAAATATCCAAAAGCTAAAAAAAAACAAGTTAAAACAAAAATACTTTAAAAAATAATAAAACATAAAGTAAATATGAAAATAATTTTACAATTTAAATGGATAATTGAATTTAATTGTCCTGTAATCCAATTTAAATGATTGCAATGGATGAAATATCGTGAAAGTTAATTATCCAATTTATAACAAAGGTAATTGAATTACAATTATAGTCAGGAGAATTATCTAGCTGTCATATATACCAATATAATCTACCAATGATATTTTATCTCTTAGCCAAATATTGTAATTTCAACCATTTGAAGTGATCTTCTTTGTTTTCTGATGAGTAACATTGGACCAATAATTTTGAATTTCAGCGCTTTATGGCTTCAAACTGTAGTTTTAACTATAAGGAACACAACATGCTTTAACTCAAAGGTCTTCACTAGATATGTATTGTTTTACGGACAAGCTCTGGCAGACAATTAAAAGTGCTAAAACAACACTGTACATATTAGAAACAGTTAGGACCAATCACAGTAGATACTTCAAAAAACAATAAACAGACCATAGAAGAGTAAAGACCAATAATGAATGTGATATTTGAAGGTCTTTATGTTGTTTTAACATTTAACAACATATGTACAAGGTAATTCAGACATCTGTCAGCAAAAACATGAGTGTATTGAAACAAATAAATAAATAAAAAAGTGCACACATAAAAAACAAATAAATAAATAAAAAAGTACATACATAAAACACAAATAAAAAATTAACTTAATATTATAAATTTAAAAAAAAAATAAAAATTCAAGGGAAGAATAAATAATTATTTCATACTTTGGTCTTTGCACTAGTGAGCCTATGCTACTATTTTATTGGCTTCCTATATTTGGAATATTGTAAGAAAAGGCATGTAAACTTAATAATCTTAGCACTAACAAAACAAATATACGTGAATACATGTATGGCTTCGATGCTGGTCTGTGGGAAAATAAATTTGGTAGTCTTTTGTATGATTAGGTGGCCTGTGGTACGCAAACATAATGATATAATTGATTAAAACAACAAATATTGATTTAAAATATTTATTTTTTGAGATATTTGTTTTATATTTCAATAAAATATATTATATTAAATCATAAAATGTTTCAAAAAGGTAGCCTGTGGTATCAATAGGTGGCCTGTGGTAGGTAAACATGGTCCAGCATGGATATAACTGAATAAAACCACATATATATATTGATGTAATTTTTTTATTTTTTTTATTTTTGTCTATATTTCAATAAAATATATCATATTATATCGTAAAATGTTTTTAAAAGGTGGCCTGTGGTAGGCCTGTGGTGGCCTGTGGTAGCATGTGGTGGCCTGTGGTAAAAAGACGCTCCCCTTCAGGAGGGGTCCCATATGGTGATTTACGTTTTCAGGTCTGTCGATCAGCAACTTCCTGTTAAATGAGCCGACTTAGATTTTTTTCACTAAATTTTTAGGGTTGAAAATTTTATGACAGATTTCTCAGCAACTATTAATCATAGGCTTTTGATATTTTGTTTGTAGCTTCAGGTAGGAATCCCATAAGGGGGGATACATTTTCAGGTGTGTCACTCATTTACTTCCTGTTAAATGAGCCGACTTGGAAAGACAACAACTCTGACTTTTTTATTCCTAACCTCTGTCCATAATGTGGACTTGTGGGGTATGTGAGCGTGCTCATTAAGGTTCTTTCATTTACTTTGTTCATAAGCTCCCGCTCCGCGGGAGCTAAATTGATAGAGAATGATGCCTTTAACCGGAACACGTATAAGCTAGTCAAAAATCCGCACCCAATAGCACGGAATGCAAAATTAATTTTCAATTTTGTAATTTGCATTTAAAAAAAATAAATACATAGTTATTATATTTATATAAATATTCTGAGTATTCTCAGCTATGATATGTTTTAAAATGTTTAAAATTAGGACTTTTTGCATATATTATTGAATTGTTCCATTCTATCGCTAGAGGTCGCGTCGCGTCTAACAAAACAAAATGAAAGCTGACTTGTCAAAATGAATAACTTAAAAAATTCAGCAGATATATTTGCCCAGCAGTCAGTACATTACCTTGTCGGCCTCATGAATTGTTTTTGTTATTTTATTCTCAGCGTTTGCATTCGAAAATGAAAGTGAAAGTGCTTTCGTCGAGGTCCGAAATCATCTATTATTACCATATATGGTTTAACAGGTCGAAGAAACTACCATACAAAAAAACAAAATATTTATTGTCAATCAAAGACGCCCGTTAAGGCAGAATAATTAACATTAATTTCATACATTGATTACATTGATTGAAATGATTAATAAAATGACAAATACATGAAAATATGAACTCAAACAGACAATTTTATGTTTATTTATCTAACAAGCACAGGATACAGGACTTCAAAAAAATTATTATTGTTATTATTTATTATGATATATATATATATATATATTTAGAAACCACGTGATAATTTATGTACCTGTACATTTTTGTACTTTAACCAATCGACTCAATGAAAAAAATTTACGCTATTGTTTACTACTACTTTTGCTTTTGAATGAAAAAAAAAGTACATTTTCCAATGGTCTCGTGACAAAAATTCAAGCATGTTCAAATCTATTCCATGTTGGATTTTTCTGTCAATGATATAAAAAAAGATATTCCTAGGAAGAACATCGGATAGCTGGTTTACACTATTCCACATGCAGTTTTTAATCACTTGGTGTTTACAATGTTTAAGATAAAATCACTCCCTTGTTCTGTTTGCAGGTGTTTTCCTTTTGTATAATCATGCAAAAGCTTGCATTTCTTGCTACCATTTAAAATAATGAGTTTTTTCTTTTATTTTAAGTATCATGTACCATACATGTATTCAAATAAGAAAGTGACTTAATGTGCGGGAGCTTATCAGGTTTAACCTGCATCATATTAGTTGCTTATAGTATATGTATAACGAGATTGTAAGAAATTATTAAATTGAAGTTGTTTTGATTAAAGGAAATCAAAGGTTTATCTTGACATGATATCAATAATGTATGAACCAATTTCCTCAAAACCTACCTAGAGGTTGTTTCTGTGATGATATCAAAGATATTGTATGTAATAACAATTTGTTGCTGCAGTAGTTACATGATGGTATCTATCTTGCACAGTGTGGTAATTTATATGCTTAAAAAACAAAATTTTGAAAACAGATTCATAGTTCTCTCTCGACTCAGGACAATTTATCATGGGTATAAGTTTTTAGAATATTAAATTTATTACCTGTATTGCCAAATTTTAAGTTGAAAACAGGTGTTTAAGTCAGGTCTGTTTGCTGTGCACTGCCGTAGGGGTACCTGTATTGTGTAATCTGAAATCTTGTACTGGATGTGCACCTTTTCGTTCCAGTCCATTCAACTGTAAATGAGTACATGGTTGGGTAGTGATGGAAATGTTAAATGATAGCTGTTCACAAGCCAAGCGGGCATTCAACAACACACATTTTACATGTCCCTAAAGCCTTTTATCAGCCTGGCTGGTGGCCAATTTTAAAGACTGTGTTAGTGGTGAACAGCAGCTTCTGCCGTATACTTTATAGTTCGCACGTTCCAATAACCACTGATATTAGTTTGTGAACCGCTTTGAGACGAATTAAGAAAATTTTAGTAGAATGTTTTTAGGTGCAAGCAGGTGATCTTGATTAGATTGTCTTTTTATAAACCACTGCAAGTTTTGCTCAACAATTTCAAGCAAAATAGTATGTAATAATGATATGTATACACTTGCACCAAAAACAGATATTTTCGGTACGGGTATTTATAAAGTTAATCTGTCATGTAATTCGTTTTATGCACATATGTTCCTATTTTACAGATGATGAAAGAATGGCAGGAGGCAAGAGACAATGTAAACAAACTGAAAGAGAGCAACCCTAAAGGAGCTGAGAAACTCAATACTGAAATCATGCAGGTAAAACACAACCGGCAAAATCTAAAACCTCTACCTCTACCTCTAAACAGTCAAAACCTTGCTCTTCATCAAGGCATGTGTGTTGGATTGTAGACTAAAACCAATACATGATCACAAAGCTGAAACTCTATAGATTTTTTGTTATGCATGATTCAAAAATACATTTGTTATAATCAATATATGAATTATAGATAGGAACTATTATATGAAATGCTTTCTCATACAATAAATTTTATTTTCTGTTCATATTTGATTTTTATAACAATTTCTTGTAGAAAAAATACTAGGAAACCCAAATAACATTCCATTTACACATTCCCCCTAGGCAAGGAAGATGATGAGACAACTGTCGGCATTACATTACCATAAACTAATTGGTTTAGATAGAATGGTTTTAACCTGATATAAACTGTTATTGCCCTGGCCCATATGATCAATAATAACACTCCATCTCATCAAAATTCATGTCGCTACAGAAACAATAATGGTGTGATTTCTCTTATTTAGATAATTGATATAATTTTGTCTATCTACACTCTCCTACTAAATGTCCTGATTATATTAGTATATAAAGTCGCAATGTTATAAAATATTTTGGTAGCCGTACTTAGATTGATGTCTCCATATTTTTGCTTTACCAAATTTATTAACATGATCAAAATTATGAAAGTTGAATTGTTATCTAAAAGTAATGTTGATAGCTTATTGTGTATAAGTAAACTGTAAAAACTGTAAAAACAAATGAGTTACTTTCTTGAAAGTTACTTCTGTCAATCAGTACTTGTTATGCCTCAAAACATTATAGTGGCAAATAGCATTCATGTCTGACTCACTCTGTTTGTTGATCGCAATTAGAGTTTATGTTTGGTTTTTACCATATAGGAAGTATCATTAGCAAACTTTATACCTTTTTAATAAGCTTATCAACACATTAAAATCCTCATAAAAGACATGTATACTCACATTAATTTTATGGTTCATTTGTTGAGGAAAAAAAGAGGAAATGAATTGTTCTCATTTTTATATTGATAATTGTGCTTTACAGAGATTCCAGAGGTTATACAGTGGCTATGAACAGGCTGACAGAGCAGAGAAGAAACAACTGGTCACCCTCCACATGGAGCACAGACAGGCCGAGCTTAACAAGAGAAAGAGAGTTAACCTGGAGAAATATATGGCTGAATTACAGAAACAACCTCCAGTGGTACGTTATTACTTAGGGGAATGTAGTACCAGCATTTTCTGTGGCAGTTTCAATGTAGCACACCAAAATTCTGTGACATTTTCTGGGCAACTACATACATTTTTTTATTGCAATTTTTGATATAGCTCAATTCTATGGTAAATATTAAGTAAATGATAAAAGCATTAATTTCTTTGTCTTAATCATGGTCAGTTGAAGTTGCAAGATTTTGGAAAAGTAATGCATTTTAACTTTTCCCAATCCATAAGAATTTGCTTTTATAGAAATTGGTCAAACGGAAGCTATTATTGCAATAGAATAAACAATCAGACCAAAAAGGATTATTCTGTAAACTACTTGTTAACCCCTACATAATGAAGTTATTTCATCATATTTTCTTTATATTAGTTCTTACAAAACAATAAACCCTTTATTCTAGATATTGATTATTATCGGTTTTCATTCCGGTAGATTGATATATGATATTACATAAGAACAAACTATACAAACTAAGACAAGAATTCCTAGAAGATCTCACAATCAATAGATATGTAAGGTAAAAGTGCACTTGAGTCTGCCATCACAGAAATAATGTGGTAATTTTTAACTCCTGAATTGTTATGTCAATATCAAGGGTCTGGAAATTTGTTGAGCTAATTTCGGTCATTTTTGTCCGACTATAAATGTTACAATTACCCCCTCCCCCTTTTTTTCCTTGGCCTCCCTGGAAATCCGCCTTTTAAATCCATAAAAGCAGTGTTTGTTTGTGCATTACATTCCAGACGTTGAACTTAATATCAAGATCACGTTTTTATTTCAGGTCAAGGCTCTTTATAATTAAAAATTTCTTTGTTTTCATTTTTCATGTAAAAATTGAAAGTGAAAGTGAAAGTAGAATCACCGGATGTAGATAAATTGGGACCACTTTATTGTTCTGTTTACAAAATAAACATATGTATGAGAAAAGTTACTTTAATTATGAAATTAGTAACAATTATTGATTGTATTGATATCAAACAATCTATACAGTGAATGAATGTTTGCAAAATAAATATTTTCTCCGCACATGCGTAATCAAACACCATTAAATGTAAACAATATTTGGTGTGCACATGTTTTGATAAATACTGGATATAATGAGAAATTATTTCTAAATAAACAAAATGGGCATCTCAGGACAGATTGATAACATGAGTTGACTCATTTAATTAAAACCATAGGTAAATACAGTGGCCATGGTCAGCGTAATTAGCGTAACCCTACGGCTATGTTTACCTGGTTTGACACCTGCTGGAGGTGTTAATTATGAGATTAATGACCACAAGACCGGATGCTCAGGAAGATAATTAAACAATTATATGACCGATAAGTCAAAAAATGCTTATAATAAAATTTTAAAATGTCCGATTGGGAGAATTTTTATTCGGTCATTTAGGGCAAAATTTCGGTCATGTCCGGCAAATATGACCGTTTCCAGACCCTTGGTCAATATGTTCTTCTCAGTCGAGACTGATTAACTGGAGATTACATAACATGATTGGGCTCTAAATTATATAATAACCAGTTTAGGAAGAAAACTGTTTTCGGTCAGTCATTTTATGGGAAAGACCTCAAAGATGTGCACTGTCTTAAAAAAGATTCTTACATTTGTGCTGAAAGAAGCAAAGGTGTATCAATGGGACAATGGAATGTCATAGTCTGAAAAGGCCACAACAAAACCAGTAGACATAAAAACAAACCATAACAATTTATTCTTTAATATTTTTCTGTAAATTGTACACTTGCTTGTTGTGTAATATTTTACACACAAACAACTAAATGATTACTAAAGTTAAAGTTGCATTACAAAGGAGTCCAAATCTTGCTTTTCAGATCCATAAAATCAAGAAATATCTAGATGCCTACATAAGGGTAGAAGAGAAAGACCGCATGCACACCTTGAACCATTTCACACGTGTCAGACGTAATGATCCAGCTGAAGCCCAAAACATGCAGAAAGATACAATAGAGCACCTGAAAGTCATCGATGAGAGGATCCAACAAAGTCTAGATATGCTCCATCACTATCAGAAAATAGAGAAACAAATCCTCCCTGATATTAGTAAGTCTGTCGTTATAGAAAATCTATTTTCTCTTATCCTTAAGGACTTTCTTCTAAGCATCTTAATAAATAAAATTTTGAATTAGATGGCTGGATTGATTGTTACCTGTAATTGTGGATCTTGGAATGTCTAATTCTTGAGAAACCTTAAATATTGTATTAAAACCAAAATTTTAAAGATTATAAAAAAGAACAGTTGAAGTAATACAGTTAACAACTTCTGGAATACAGACATTTGTAGGCATTTTACATTTCTATTGTGTCGTACATGTCAACAACACCATATTGCTGCAAATATTTATAATCATTTTGATTAATGCCTGAAGAATGTAAAAACTTTTCCTCTTTCTGATCTGTAATTTATAAGGTTTTGTGGTTTTGTTGCAGATGAGACATTGAACCATTACAAATCCCTTTCTACCAGTGCCTTCCATGTTATTATGAGACCTTTCACACATGATGAACTGAAGAAATCCAAAACTGACGATGGCTTTGATAACTCAGGTAACAGTCATACAAATCTATGTTTACAGCCTTGCTAAACGTAATCAATTATATATGGTTTATTCTAAAAACAAACGTGCATCATTCCAACATTATCTTCATGGATTGAAAAAAAGAAGGTAAATCTATACTATAGATACAATTGTCAATGATTGTGCTTAAAATGACAAAATTATATGCTATCAGCTTCAGTTTTCATCATCCACACAACAAACCTGGGAAAAAAGTGGACATAAAAGCAATAAAGTTTGTAGTTGATAGAAATATAAAATTAAGTGTTGGAGTCATACTAAATGAAGTATTTGTTCTTTTAAATATATATCCATACTGGATTTAGACTTAAATAATTATGATAATATGGAGTTTACATTTTGATGTATTAACTTTTTTTTAGAAACCTGGGACAACAAAGACAAACAGGAAGCCGTAGAAATCCCGCCAGTTAAAACCAATGTTATTGTAGAACCACCAGAAGAAATGGTCGAGGAGGATACCAGTGAAGAACGGGAGGATGAACATATAGACTTCGTAGCTCATGCTGTCAATGACCAACATAGCGTACAACATCAGGTATAAACCATTTAATATAATCCCTACACATTAACGAATTAACTCAATGACCAACATAGCATACAATATAAGGTATAAACCATTTAATATAATATAATCCCTACACATAAACAAAGTAGCTCAATGACCAACATAGCATACAACATCAGGTATAAACCATTTAATATAATCCCTACACATAAACAAAGTAGCTTAATAACCAACATAGTGTACAACATCAAGTATAAATATTTTACCAACAACAACAACAAATAATTTTATTGCTAATCACAGCGCCCAAAAAGAGCAGAATAATCACAGAAAATTACAATATACAATACATTATGCTTGATTATAATGATTACCAGTAAAATGGTGCCAATACATGAACTATAAACTAAATAGCTCAATAACCAACATGTGTACAATATTAGGTTCAAATATTCACAAGCATTATCACTGTTAATGATGTTTATACCTTATCAAGCATCTTCCTGTGTGATCCTCAAAGTAAGCATTACTCCAATGCTCCTGTTAAATTCTATGAAACTTTAAATATTTGGAGATATGCATGAGTTGAAATATCATTCAAAGGGAGATAATGAACTTCAGCGAGTATAAAATGGAGCAATATTTTTTCCCAGTTAGCCTGCTGTGACTTCTGTGTTAATTAATCGGCATAAGCTGCCATCATTATCAATGTATCATTTGAAAGTAACTTATTAAGAAATATATCTTATGACCGTAAGGGACCTAACAAATATATTGATAACCATTCTTATGACCAATATTAAGAAAAATCTTGATTTATCAAGACAAACATAAATAACAATACCAGAGTTCAACTTCGTTGCAACATGACTAAAAAAAAATATAGATATTTTAAATGTAGACTGTAAAAAGTGTGGTATTTAATTGCCTAAATCTAAACAAAATTGATATTGAAATTTATTTCAGAACTTTGTCAATAACCCTGGACACCATGTTGTCAACATGACAGGCAGTGTATTTGGAATTGCAATCGGTAGTGTCGCTGTTTTCGTCATCATTATTGTTGCTATCATCATGCTGCGTAGAAATAAATCACAGCGACATCCTGTGACACACGGATTTGTTGAAGTTGACCCAGCAGCCTCACCAGAAGAACGACATGTAGCCAACATGCAAATGAATGGCTATGAAAACCCAACATACAAATACTTTGAATTGAATACTAATGGTTCGAAAAAATAATATGCAGACATAATAAACAGTATAGACTCATAGACACTATCATCAGATTATTTGGACAAATTGAAGCAGACAGAGGTTAATTCAGGTGTAAGCATGTTAGCAATAAGATTGTAATGATAGGCCATTGGTCAGGAACACATAACATGCTTATTATGGGGGGAATTTGTTTATTAAACTTTTTAACACTTAAGTCTGCATGTAATTTTTATGTCAAGTTGCGAAATACTTTTTATGAAACCAAGAACAATTTTAGAATGTGTTTTTTATGCTGATTCATCATATTTTGATCATCTTTACACCATTCCATTTTTAGCTTTATATTTGATGTCAGACATTATGTTTGGGAGTTTTTCTGTCGGTCTCTGGTAGATGGGAGCTCAATTCCATAGTCAATTGATATGATTATGAACTTGTAAAAAAATGAAACTTATTTATGATTATTTATGTTTACTAACTAAAATCTGTAGAAATCCACCTTAGATTACACAAGCAAATGTCTGACAGTCAAATAATACAAGCACATGTATATAAATGTACATTTTATACACATATTTTAGTGGTAACACTTTGGTTGTAAAATCATTGGATCGTCACATGGTATCTTGCTTTAATGGTTGACATCCCTTTTACAAATCTGACAAGATGGAAAAAAATATTCACAGGTGATATTCCAGTACAAGATATGTTCTGTAGCTTAAATGATATCCATGAGCGGGAAAAGGGAGACAATAGTTTGTTTAGATCAGTGGTGTAGCCATTTATAGCATGTTGTCATATAAGTCATTGTATTGTCTTTCATTTATTAATTTTTAAATACACACATCTCAGAATAAATCAATGTAGATTGCTTATATACATTGTGATAAGAATCATATTGTAGCTTGTGTATTTCATATTTATATCTATCTTTGTAATCTGTACTTATATCATAGCTTTACAGTGATTCAATTCTCTATACAAATAACAAGATCTGAAAACAATGTGAAACATTTCAAGTATTTAATTTATATGAAAAGAAACCAGATTTTTTATTGAATTTTTCTTGATTGAGAGTGTTTTATGATATTAATCATGAGTTCAAATACTATAATCATGATCAAGTCAAGAATAGGTTGTGATATTTATTGTCAAGAAAATTAGGTTGTGTGACCAAGTCTAACAAAAAAAAAACAGCAGTGAATACTTTATTGTATAATATTTAGGTTGTGTGACCAAGTCTAGAGTGTAATTTTATTGTAAAAGATTAAGGTTATGAATAAGTCTAACCAAAAAAACCAACAACATTCTGAGTGTATTATGTTTATTTCTACTTTACAAGTCCAGTTGAAAACACAAATTATCACTATTAAGCTAAACTCGTTTGTATTATAACACAAAAATTCAAGAGGTAGTAAAAAATCATACCAAATGTACATGGTTGTATCTTTCTTTCATTTTAGTAAATCCCCTTTTGTAAATTATTATGAAATTAGAAATTAAAACTTTAAGCTAAGTATTTAGGTTGAATTCAGAAGCTTCCAGTAGGGTCATCATTTCTCCAATGTTGTATCTTGAGTGTACAAGTCAGTCATGCGTTATTAATTAGTAATAAACAAGCTTTGTGTGAGATTGATGTGAAAACATTTTTTGTTAGTTTAAATGACACACTTTTGATACACATAAAAAAATGTCAAAATGTTTTGCACATCCAATTTTTTTATTTTGACAATATAAGGTCACTTATATTTCTATCAATTTCAAATTTTCAATCTTGATAAACTCAACTTTATGAATGTATAAATTTTAACAGGTTTTTAGGGGCATTGTACAAAGCCATGAAACTTTAATGTGCATTTTTCTTTACTAAGGTGCTTTATTCAGATAAATTATTCACCATGTGTTAACCTAAGATGGAATTTTCTTGTTTTTATTTTGTGTTCACATTCCGCTGCGCCAGTTTCTTTAGTTTTATCTACAAATTTTATGTACCAGTTAACATGTTTTATTAATAAAAACTTGTACACTCACTTGTCATTTGTTTTTTATCTTGCCTCTGATGAATGTTGAAGAAGGCAGGATTGAGCAACAACATCCACAATTGTTGAAGTTTTCTTAGTTAAAACATATTTATTTATCCTGGATTGGGAAACAAGCTTAATGTTTATGTAAATCCCTGTCCAGCTAGCAGTTTGCGAGTGTGGTCTTTGCAGCGGCCCCCATTGAGCCTACTCTTATCAAACTCTACAAAGGGGTCTTTAACGTGCATGGGGTATTGCTCTCCACATACAAGGGACAACCTTTTTTCGTCCCTTCTGAAGGACTAGCATCGTTCCTTGAGACCATCCTCGCAAATGGTGTCAAGAGAGAGTCAGAAAATTGGTTCATGAAATTTTCACCCCAGACGAGGATGGAACCACGAACCTTGGTGTTAGTAGCCCGACGTGTTAACCACTACACCACCGGTTTTTGTCTCGCCTGCGAAGCAGAGCGGGACATAGGTGTTACTTTACCGGCGGCGACGGTGGCGTTAACTTTTTAGCTCACCTGGACCAAAGGTCCATGTGAGCTATTGCAATCACTTGGCGTCCGTCGTCGTCGTCTGTCGTCCGTTAACAATATTTCAAAAATCTTCTCCTCTGAAACTACTGAACAGAATTTAATGAAACTTGGTATGAATGATCCTTAGAGTGTCCTGCACCAAACTTGTGTTTCGATTTTTGATCCGTTAAAAAACATGGCCACCGTTACTAAAAATAGACCAGAGGGGTAAAACTACTGTTTTTGGCTTGTAAATAAAAAAGTATAAGAGATAGATGAAATCTGATGACACGCTACTGCTTCAGCATCAAAAGTTCTACTATTGTCTCCATTTGGTCGAAGTTGTCAGATGATCCGTTATAGGGGTTACAGCCCCTGAAAGGTGAAAAATAGCATTTTTTCATATTTTTGGCTTATAGAATGAAAACTTTTGCAGATAGAGAAAAGCTGTTGCTTGCCTAAATGTTCAGCTCATTTAGCTCTACAATAGTCTTCATAGGGCCGAAGTTGTCAGATGACCCCTTATAGGGGTTACAGCCCCTAAAAGGCGAAAAATAGTGTTTTTAGCTCACCTGGCCAAAGGCCATGTGAGCTATTGCCATCACTTGGCGTCCGTCGTCGTCGTCCGTCGTCGTCGTCGTCGTCCGTCGTCGTCGTCGTCGTCGTTAACTTTTCTTCAAACTTCTTCTCCTCTGAAACGGCTGCACAGATTCAAACCAAATTTGGTCTGGTGGTACTTTAGGGTATCCCCCACAGAACTGATGTGGGGATTTTTGATTCGTCGAAAAACATGGCCGCCGTTGCTAAAAATAGACCAGGGGGGTCAGACTACTGTTTTTGGCTTGTAAATCAAAAAGTATAAGAGATAGATGAAATCTGATGCCACGCTACTGCTTCAGCATCAAAAGCTCTACAAAAGTCTCCATTGAGTCGAAGTTGTCAGATGACCCCTTATGGGAGTTACGGCCCCTTAAAGGTGAAAAATAGCATTTTTTCATGTTTTTGGCCTATGGAATAAAAACTATTGCAGATAGAGAGAAGCTGTTGCTTGCTTAAATGTTCAGCTCATTTAGCTCTACAAAAGTCTCCATAAGGTCAAAGTTGTCAGATGACCCCTTATAGGGGTTACGGCCCCTAAAAGGCAAAAAATAGTGTTTTTGGCCTATAGAATGAAAACTATTGCAGATAGAGAAAAGCTGTTGCTTGCTTAAATGTTCAGCTCATTTAGCTCTACAAAAGTCTCCATAGGGTCAAAGTTGTCAGATGACCCCTTATAGGGGTTATGGCCCCTTAAAGGCAAAAATAGAGTTTTTGGCATATAGAATGAAAACTATTGCAGATAGAGAAAAGATGTTGCTTGCTTAAATGTTCAGCTTATTTAGCTCTACAAAAGTCTTCATAGGGTCAAAGTTGTCAGATGACCCCCTATAGGGGTTATGGCCCTTTAAAGGTGAAAAATAGTGTTTTTTGCTTTGGAATGAAAACTTGCAGATAGAGAAAAGCTTTTTATTGCTTAAACATTCAGCTCATTTAGCTATACAAAAGTCTTCAAAGGGTTGACATTAAGACCAGGTGAGCGATTTAGGCTCCTGGGAGCCTCTTGTTTGCCTATAGAATGAAAATTATTGCAGATAGAGAAAAGCTGTAGCTTGCTTAAATGTTCAGCTTATTCAGCTCTACAAAAGTCTTCATAGGGTGGAAGTTGTCAGATGACCCCTTATAGGGGTTACAGCCCCTTACAGGCAAAAAATAGTGTTTTTGGTCTATAGAATGAAAACTATTGCAGATAGAGAAAAGCTGTTGCTTGTTTAAATGTTCAGCTCATTTAGCTCTACAAAAGTCTCATTAGGGTTGAAGTTGTCAGATGACCCCTTATAGGGGTTACAGACCCTAAAAGGCGAAAAATAGTGTTTTTTGCCTATAGAATGAAAATTACTGCAGATAGGGAAAAGCTGTTGCTTGCTTAGATGTTCAGCTCATTCAGCTCTACAAAAGTCTTCATAGGGTCAAAGTTGTCAGATGACCCCTTTTAGGGGTTACAGACCCTAAAAGGTGAAAAAGGGTGTTTTTAGCCTATAGAATGAAAACTATAGCAGATAGAGAAAAGTTGTTGCTTTCTAAATTGTTCAGCTCATTTAGCTCTACAAAAGTCTCCATAGGGTCGAAGTTGTCAGATGACCCCTTACAGGGGTTACAGCCCCTTAAAGGCAAAAAATAGTGTTTTTGGTCTATAGAATGAAAACTATTGCAGATAGAGAAAAGCTTTTGCTTGCTTAAATGTTCAGCTTATTAAGCTCTACAAAGTTTTTCATAGGGTTGACATCATGACCAGGTGAGCGATTAAGGCTCCTGGGAGCCTCTTGTTGGAAAAGTTTTATGAGCACCTCCATATCTCAAGAACTATAGGTCCTGGGTTGATGAAACTTGGTATGCATATGCCCCAGTAGTAGCTTAGCACAGTTGCATCCCCATCTTTTGACCTTGACCTTGATTTTCCGCTTGAGTGACTTTGACAATTTTCAATACATATAATTGCAATGGAAAAGTTTTGCGAGCACCTCGATATCTCAAGAACTATAGGTCCTAGGTTGATGAAACTTGGTATGAATATGCCCCAGTAGTAGCTTAGCTGAGTTGCATCCCCATCTTTTGACCTTGACCCTGATTTTCCGCATGAGTGACTTTGACAATTTTCAATACATATAATAGCAATGGAAAAGTTTTGCGAGCACCTCGATATCTCAAGAACTATAGGTCCTAGGTTGATGAAACTTGGTATGAACTATAGGTCCTAGGTTGATGAAACTTGGTATGCATATGCCCCAGTAGTAGCTTACCACAGTTGCATCCTCATCTTTTGACCTTGACCTTGATTTTTCGGTTGAGTGACTTTGACAATTTTCAATACATATAATAGCAATGAAAAAGTTTTGCGAGCACCTCGATATCTCAAGAACTATAGGTCCTAGGTTGATGAAACTTGGTATGCATATGCCCCAGTAGTAGCTTAGCACAGTTGCATCCCCATCTTTTGACCTTGACCTTGATTTTCCAGTTGAGTGACTTTGATTATTTTTATTGCATATATTTGCAATGTTTAAGTTCTATAAACATCTTTTGATCTCAGAAACTGAAAATCCATGTAAATTCAAATTATAGTGAAAGTAAGAAAGAATAATTGTTTCTGATGGTGCCGGCAGGCGAGACATACTTTAGTGTTAACTCTTGTCTATTAGTCTATTTTAAGAGAACAGAATATGGTACACCATTGATACTTAGTATTTAGATGCTTTTGCATCAGCAGAGACAAATTTCAAGAGCATTTTATCTGTATTCTGCTCTGACTAAGATTTTAATATGATCTGTCTTTCATCACTTTTAATGTAAATGGTTTTTTTCTGTCTGTGTTAAACATGAAGCAATTATCATGGTACCATTGAAATTTTGATTGCAGCTGCAGAACAGATTCATTGTCTACCGATTTAAGGTTTTATACTAATTTTGCCCATGTTAATGTTTTTCTTGAGTCTTGTTCAAGCAAACAAGTTATGGTACACAATTGATTTTTAATATGCAGTTGCATTAGCATCAGAACATCCACTATTTACATGTGTGCATTGATACAATCATAAAAACATAAACCAACAGTGACTGGGAAGTCTTATTTGAACTATTTCCAAGAAAGCAGAATTTTTATGGCCCGACCACGTATGTGGATCGGACATATAGTTTTACCCTTGTCCGTCTGTCCATAATACTTTGGTTAAGTTCTTGGTTAAGGTCCATTACTCGGATACTAGATGTTGGGGGTCAATGATATTTCACCACCAGATGGGTCTTGGGTAGGGCTACACCACCCACTAGAAATTAGGTCACTGTGACCTATATATTATGCATGAACGACTTCAGTTAAGTTCTTTGTTAAGGTCCATAACTTGGATACTAGATGTTGGGGGTCAATGATATTTCACTACTAGATGTGTCTTAGGTAAGGTGACACCACCCACTAGAAATAAGGTCACTGTGACCTATATTTTACGCATGAATGACTTTGGTCAAGTTCTTGGTTTAGGTCCATATCTTGAATACTACATGTTAGGGGTCAATAATATTTCACTACTCGATGAGTCTTGGTAACATGGCACCACCCACCAGAAATAAGGTCACAGTGACCTATATTTTACACATGAACACTTTTGATCAATTTCTTGGTAAAGGTCCATATCCCAGGTAATACACTTTTAGGGACAATGATATTTCAAGAACGGGAGGGCCATCCTGTGGCTCATAGACACATTTTCTAGTTTAATGAAGCAAAAAACCCCAAACCAAACCCACCATTGTGAATACCATTTACTACCATATTATTATAAACTTTATAAATTGATAATTAACAGAATTCCATAATCACTGTCATTCTAATACCCCCTATGCTCATGGGAGCAGTACCTCTGTTAACCAGGGGAAGTGGTACGGGAGTTTAGAATGTGTGTCCACAGGAATATTCGCCATACATCATGCCTTGAGATATGTTAAATCATTACTTCTATTTGTAGTGCAATATTACTTTCACTTTCAACGTCGTAATGGACTAGTTGGTCAAACAGAATTAAAGATATAGACTTGCAAATCTAGTTGATGGTGTTGTCCTTTTTCATTTTAATGTGGATAGAGACAACCAAGCATACCAAGAGGTATCCTCATCTGGATTTCTGATGAACCCAAAGAAAAGGGCATTCACATAATCAGACACATAGGTTCACTTTTTCGTTAAGTTAGCATCAGAACAGATCAAGACCGATCCATGCATGAGTAAAAGCCAGTACTGTAGTCACTTTCAAAATTAGCATTGTATTGTATCCAGCTTTGTCAAGCGAGACAGATCTTTGTGCTAACAATTTATTTCTTAAAGAACAACCCCAGACTTGAAGGTCAAGATAGTACCTCAGAAACATTTATGAAGGACAGTGGTACATTAATTTTGACAGAAAACATTGGGACTTACTTAACCCAACCAAAGACAAGCACTTATAACAATTAAGTTTAAGAAAAAGGAAAGGCAAATCTACATGTATTTAGTGTGAACACCAAAAGTACTGATATGTCTTGCCTGCTGACCCTGTCAATGAACTCATTAAAGGTCTACTATGCTTCCAAATCTTGAAATGAAGGTACCCAAGTTGTGGTATGTTAAATGTTAAAGGTCACTGGACCAGTATTTTGAGGTCAAGTTATATGTGGGGATGCAGATTTTTAAAGTTTACTACAAAACCTCTAAATCCCGAGTTGCTAAAAAAAACAAGGGGTCTCTGCTTCTACTGAAGGAGTTGATTTTATATTTGGTACACAGCCTTAGCATAAGGAGTTGTACTGTGCCTCCTCTTTCAAGGTCAGTCGGTTATCTACTTTCTGTTTTCGTAATAGGCAAATGGGGATATGCTTAAGAAAAATTAGTGCAACCTGATACAAAAATCTGTATCTTTTTCTCTATATAAATAGCCAAAGGAGTTAGCAGACCTGGAAATTGTGTGCTTAAGCTGTGTACCAAATTTGAAGTAAATTCCTTCAGTAGAAGTAAAGAAATCTGTTATGAAAATTATGAATGGATTAACAGATTGACAAGGATGTGATTGTTATACAGCCCCCTCATACCAGTAGGGGGCTTTGAAATGTACACATAGGGTTCACACTTTTGCAGATGTGATATTCCACAAAAAAATTATGCTACTGCCTGAAAGAAATATAGAAACCAAGTATGGCCTTTTATGACCACTCTTTCCAGGCATGTCAAAAAATCATGCCTCACAAAAAGGTGATCTATTTTTATACCAACACAAAGAAAGTCTGGAGGGGAATATAGGAATTTCCCTGTCTATGTGTCCACAAGAGCATCTCCTTCTAAACAGTAACTGCTTGACTGACTTAACTTTATGTGAAGAAATTACATCATATGTAGATGTGCATAGAGAAATTTCATAGCTCTCAAATATTTGCTGTACAATACCAACATAATTATGTCTAGTTGCTAGTCATGCAACGCCACTCACCAACAACTATGTTAAAATGGTGAAAGCAGTTTTTTATGAATAGTTGCAGAAGGCGAGACATATGTATTACTTTCCAGTGACAGTGACTTAAACTTTTTTGTAAGACTTTTGTGGACAATGAATTGCTTGAAAAGTATAATAGCTAGGCATTTGATATTTGGTAAACAGACAGTTGCAGGTAACATCTACGCAACAGTCACCATGCTGTGTGACCCAGACCCTATTTTCACGCTCCAGTGACTCTGTGAACTTAGGTCTTTATTCAGGCCGTAAACTTTTTTGTAAGACTTTTGTGGATAATGAATTTGCTTGAAAGGTATAATAGCTAGGCATCTGATATTGGGTATTCAGACACTTTTTGTGTTTATATCAATAAATGAAAGCTTAGGTAGTTGATTTTAGTGATGGTGCCGGCAGGGGAGACATACTTTTAGTGGCCACACTTGTTTTGATTTGATGAGAATGTCCTAACATCACCACCATTATTCTGATTTATAAACTTTGTATGTAGTACAATTTATTTCTCCACTTTCATTCTACTACTCTTTCTACAATGTTGACACCATTATGATTTTCAATTTTCTGGTTCATAAAAACCTGCTTTTCGTCCTGATTTTAAATTCTGTTCCATGAGTTTCAACTTGCAACATAAAAACTAAACATGTGGAAATAAAACAAAAATCTCTGATTCTATGTTAATTAAACACATATATATTATAAATTTGCAGTTTCTGGTATTCCATTCAAAATCAAAGCTAACATTTTATCGAATGGTTCAGATCTGAAGTCAATATAGCGTTTAATCTGCCATTCTGGCTCTGTTTTCCTCCAGGGTTTGGGTAGGAGAACATCATACATCTGGTTCCCTGTATCAAACCAGACAAAGTTCTTAGCTCCTTCATCACTATCAATGTCTAATGTATTCAACTGGAAACAGGTAAAGTTCAAGGTCGTTTGGCTCATGTTGACACACTGTACACTTATTGGCTCAGGTAAAACTTTTACTGATTCCTGAAATGAGTTAATTCATTAAAGTTTTTAGCAATTTCATGACTGTGGTCAAAACAATATACTTTAATGGTTAATATGGTTTCTTGTAATTCTTGAAAGTAATATAAATGGTGAACTAATAAATGGAAATGTTCTATTATTTGCTGTCTGGTAAAAATCTTTCCTTCATTGTGGTTTTAAAATTACATGGTTTACCTTTCATAAAACATGTCTGCCTTGTAAAGAGAAAGTAGAAATTGCTGAAAAAAGAAAGTGCCCGAAGAGGTCTAAAATATCCTGCAATTCAATGGATGCAAACTGGTCTGAAAACATATACCAATTTCAACAAAAAAATCTGAACAAAATTTACTAACGATATACATTTGTCCACATAGTAATCTTATAAAATGCAAGGTTAAATAAAAATAATAAACCAGTAATGAACAAAATGTTGAAGTTTAACAATTTATTTATTTTATAAATATCTACTTACCCCATATTTAGCTTTGGCTCTTGTCATTGCGAATGCAAAACAGAACATTAGTGCCCTACTTTGTCTATCCACATCTCCCCAGTGATCAGTATTGGCCATAAACAAGGTGTGTGGATTACTATAGACATATGGGATCTTAAATCCTGAAAAACAAAATTACTTTACAGTGGGTGCAAGTTTTAAGATATTTTAAAGGTTAAAAAAATTGTTAAAAAGATATCCACTTAAATAGATGCAGTAATTTGAATCTTCAGTAAGGGTTCTGTTCAGGAATATCACTTCAACTCCTATATGTAATATAATTTTTCTGAGTTCAATTTGAATAAAGGGAAATTTTTCAGCATTCACCCACCTCTGTTGATAAAAGTTTGAATTCTTGAAACGTGAAGAATCAGTTTAAAAATGATGTTTTTTATCTGTCATTTGATGATAACCATACCCAGCTAATTACCTAAATCATAAAATTGACTGTGGTTGTTTTGATACAAATGCTGCTGATGAGAGGTTAATCCTTGAAGTATGCATATACATTGGTTTTGGAATTTGTATCTTGTCATTTACTCAGATTTTAATAGGTTTTATAGGCTAAATAAACACAGAACAGTACAATGATACTATTACAAACTAGACGTTGCTGTTTTATCTTCCATTTATATAACAACAAAGAGCTGAAGCAAATAAGACAATTGTAGTACTTAAAGTATCATAACAAGAGGCTCCCTGGAGCCTGAATCACTCACCTGAACTATACAGATACATATATTTTGTAGGTATTATTGTGCTTAACCATATGCGATTTAAATTTCTGAACAATCTTGGTTAGTTTTCAAGATATTGGGCTTAATAAGTGCAAAGTTTGTCAAAAATTACGAAAAAGGGCAATAACTCCCACATCAGCAGTCAGATCTTTTCTGAAATTTTAGGACAGGTAGATCTTAATATGCTAATCACTTTTGATTCTTGCACAATTTTGATATCTGAAACAAATTTTGAGTTATGAGCTAAAAAATGAAATTTACCCCTATGTTCTATTTTTAGCCATGGAGCATATAAGCTATTAAACAAGTGTGCCAAGTTAAGGTTCAGTTGGTCTTAGGATGTCTGACTATGTTCTATTTTTAGCCATGACAGCCATATTTTTTAACGAATCAAAAATCCAAACGATAGAATTGTAGCATTTATGCTATTAAAAACTGTGCCAAGTTTGGTTGAAGTTGGATGTATGGTGTCAGACAAGTTAATCTTTGAAATTCAGGGGAAAAGTAATGAACAATGGTAAATTTTGATGTTTTAAGGGCCATAACTCCTAAAAGAAATGGTTCTACAGCTTTGACCTAATTACATGAAATGTAGATCTTGATGTGCTTAATCATGTGCAATTTGAATTTTTAAAATATCTTGTATAGTTTTTAAGATATAGGGCTAAATAAGTGCAAAATTTTGAAAAAATCCAGAAAAAGGGCAATAACTCCTACAATGGTTGTTGGATCTTCTTGAAAATTTCTGGGTAGGTAATCTTGAGGTGCTGATCACTTTTACCCTATGCCAGAATTTTGATATATGTGACCATTTTTGAGTTAATTGCAAAAACTGTATTTGACCCGCCCTGTTCTATTTTTAGTAACAGCGGCCATGTTTTTTCACTTATCAAAAATCCCAACGCAAACTTTTTGCATAATACCCTAAGGAACAACCATATCAAGTTTGGCTGCATTTGGCCAAGCAATTTCAGAGAAGAAGATGTTTGAAAAAAGCTAACGGACGACTGACGCCAAGTGATGGCAATAGCTCACATGACCCTTGCAACAATGCTTTGCAATCATGCCTTGCAGAATTAAAGATTTACCAACAAGAAGCTTAAGGCTCTAGTTTGCCAGTCATAAGCTATAAACAATTATTTTGACATTTAAGGAACCGTAACTCCTATAAGGGGTCATTTAAAAAAATCATTATATTGAGTTTTTTGTAGCTTAACTTACTTAGCAATATTGTAGATAAAAGCTTTTCTTAAGGTTTGCAATACAATAGAGAAAAGTTGTGAAAATGGACAATTTTGATGCACTAAGGGGAATAACTCCTATTTAGTCCTAAAACTTTTACTCTTTTACAGATTTTGTAGATCTTTATGTCCTTAACAACAAGCAATTTAATTTTCTAAAATATCTTTAATAGCTTGGATATTGAGATTAACAACTACAAAATTTGAAGAAAAAAAAATCAAGAAAAAGGGCAACAACACTACATGGGTGGTTAGATTTTCTTTATATTTGCAGGGCAGGTAGATCTTTAGGTGCTCAACACTTTAACTTTATGCCAGAATTTTGATATCTGTCACAGTTATATCTTTGTGTGCCTTTCAATATGCAATTTAAATCTTTGAAATATCTTTTATACTTTCCAAGATATTGAGCTTAACAAGTGCAAAATTTGGAAAAATGCAGAAAAAGGGCAATAATTCCTACATGGGTGGTTGGATCTTTTTCAAAATTTAAAGGCAGGCAGATCTTGAGGTTCTGAACACTTTAACTTTTATGCCCGAATTTTGATATCTGTCACTGTTTTTGAGTTATTTACACAAAAAAACGAATTTACCCCTATGTTGCGACCATGCCAGGGCCTCTTATTAGCCAAACGGTTGTTAATCTTGCCGCCGGTCAAAAGCTCTCCAGAGCTTATGTTAATTGTTTGACTTATGTACACATCACATCACTGACACTAAATAAATCTTACCTTTACCTTTACCTTTAGCCATGACAGCCATGTTTTTTTACAAATCAAAAATCAAAATGATAGATTTGTTCCACTTATGCCAATAAACAACTGTACAAAGTTTGGTTGCAATTGGACTTATGGTGTCAGAGGAGTTAACGCTTGAAAAGCTAACGAACGGACGGCGGATGTCAAGTGATGGCAATAGCTCACTTGACCCGAAGGATAATATGACACAAAATAAATTGTATACTTAACAGAACTAAAAAACCTTTTAATAAATGTCTTACCTGAGTTTATTTCATTGTCATAAAGGTGCTCTTTAGGTAAATCTACAGTAGGAATAAGTGGCCACACATCAGGAGCTTTCATCTCTTTTGATTCGTCAATAAATTCTTGATTGACAAAGGGCTGTAAAACTTGATCAGATCCAAGCATATAAGCTGGGTGGCCTCTCATCAATATCTTGTCACCTGAAATGTTGAAGACATTTTTTGAAAGAAGTGAGTTTTATTTCAAAGTATAAAAATTCTAGTGTTCATTGCCATTTTGGTTACTTTATATATTTGTTTTCTGATGTGTGTCACTATACTTGTAGTGTGTACTGGTGTCATACCTTAATAAATATAGTATGTACTGTGTTCTTTTATACATGAAGTATGTACAAATGTTGGCCTGTCATACCTTTATATGTGTAGTGTGTAGTGATGTGTGTGTCATTCTCAAATCATGTAGTGTGTGCTGATGTGTGTCATATATCTATATATGTAATATGTATTGATTGATTTGAAATACCTGTATACATGAAGTGTGTAATGAGGTGAGTGTCATACCTTTATTTATGTCATAAGTACTTATGTACTGATTGTTTATACATGCAGTTTGTAATGGTGTGTATGTGTAAAAAGTTTATACTTGTAGTGTACTGATGTTTGTGTCATACCTTTATAAATGTAGTGTGCACTTATGTGTGTAATACTTTTATTTATGTAGTATATACTAATGTGTGCCATAAAATGTGTAATGTGTGTCAAACATTTATACATGTAGTGTGTATTGATGTTATGTTATACAATTATAAGTGTGTACTGATGTGTGTGTTATAACTTTACACATTAGTGTACTGATGTGTGTGTCATATCTTTGTACATGTAGTGTGTACTGATGTTTGTGTGTCATATCTTTGTACAGGTAGTGGGTACTGATGTTTGTGTGTCATATCTTTGTACATTTAGTGTGTGCTGATGTGTGTGTGTCATATCTTTGTACATGTAGTGTGTACTGATGTTTGTATTATACTTTTATACAGGAAGCTTGTACTGAAAGTGCAAGTCTTACCTTTATACATCTATAATGTATTGATATATGTGTCATACATTTACACATTTAGTATGTCATACTTTTATACACATAGTATGTATTGATGTGACGGATACCTCTATTCACATGAAGTGAACTAATGTGTGTGTCATAACTTTATACCTATAGTGTGCATTGTGTTTGTCATAACTTCATACATGCAGTGTGTACTGATGTGTGTGTCATCTACTGAATTCTGACCAGAACCACCATGTGGTGGGAGACAGTTGCTGTCTCTGGTTAACTGTAAATGAAGCAGCCAACTCTGGCAGTAGTGTGTCATTGGCTGGACAACCAATGGCACATAGCTAGTCCTGTTTGCTGTAGAGTTTTTTAAGCCTATAATCACAACTATAAAAACAATTAGTCAGATGTGTGTGTCATTCCTTTATACATGAAATGTGTTCTGATGTGTGTGTCATACCTTCATTAGTTTATAAATACTGAGTAGTGTGTCATATCTTAATATGTATGCACTATGAACTAATGTGTGTCTTTCCTTTATACATGTGGTGTTAACTGATATATGTCATACATTTATACGTGTAGTTTGAACTGATGTGTGTGTCATACATTTATATGTGTAGTGTGTACTGATGTGTGTGTCTTACATTTATAAGTGTAGTTTGAACTGATGTGTGTGTCATACATTTATATGTGTAGTGTGTACTGATGTGTGTGTCTTACTTTATACATGTAGTGAATACTAATTTGTGTTTTTACTTTCATACATGTAGTGTCTACTGATGTGTGGGTCATACCTTTATACATGTAGTGTATACTAATGTGTGTATCATACCTTTATACATGTAGTGTGTTCTGATAAGTGTATCATACCTTTATACATGTAGTCTGTACTAATGTGTGTATCATACCTTTATACATGTACTGTGTTCTGATGTGTGTATCATACCTTTATACATGTAGTCTGTTATGATGTGTTTATCATACCTTTATACATGTAGTGTGTTCTGATGTGTGTATCATACCTTTATACATGTAGTATGTTCTGATGTGTGTATCATACCTTTATACATGTAGTGTGTACTGATATGTGTCATAACTTTATACATGTAGTGAGTACTGATGTGTGTGTCATACCTTTATACATGTAGTGTGTACTGATGAATGGCCTTGAGATGAGTCTTCTACTTGTAAGAGATGATGGGAACTGTACAGCTGTTATTTGACACATACGGATAAGGTTTGTTAAAAGTAATTCTCTGAAAAGAAAGAAAGTAGAAAACATTTATTGTATCCAAAAAGGAATGTTTAAATTTAGCCGTAGTAGTTTTTCAAATTTTCACAAATACTTACAAAGGGGAATAACTGAAATATCTGGATTCAAATTTAAAAATCTTTAATTTTAGCAATTCCTGGGACCTCACCAATAAAGCGAAAATTAGAACTTTGAAAAAATTTCCTGCTATATAGTACTACAGGTTAGAATATTATTCTCACAAATGTGCTGAAGAATAAGCAAGTTAACCTTTGGTACAAGCCAACAATACAGGTTATCTTACAGTTGCATTGATTGTTCTCTTCATTTGTTTTCCTTTGTGGGTTTTTATATTGCAGTTGATCTATTAAGGTTGTGTAACATTAACATATTAAACATCTCATAATCTAAAACTACTTAGACAGTGAGCTACTCACATAGATTTTTTAAAAGGAACACCATATTCCCTATTGATGACCCATCGTAAGTTTTCTTTGTCCTGTCTTCTCGGTAGTTTCACTCGTGTACTAATCCATTCTTGTGAATGCATAATGTGGTGTTGAAGAAGTTTCTCCTAGTATACAAAAACAAATATTGCACATTGTCAGAAAAACTGTGCAAGAATCTTTCAATTGACTTACGGTGTTGGTTTATAAATATTTTCACTTTAGGGTTAATGTACAAATGTAATAAAAATATTTGGATTGGTTTTATTTTAATTTCTACTATTCTGTTTGAGCTATTTTTCATATTTTGCGACTCAAAATTTTATTGTTACATTCTACAAGGTACTAAACTCCATTTTCCTTTTGATCTTTTAAAGATTTTGGTTTTTTTATTGTTTGGTCCACTGTGAACATTTATATTGTGGAGAAAAGGGCACAACATGGTGTGTTTTTTTCTATAGGCTGAGATAAAATGAAGTTTAATGCAGAATGTTCACTGAAAACTTTGTGTAGACATCAATGAATGGTACATAAGTTGTCTAATATACCACATTTTCTTTGAAGAAAATGAATATTCTGCGAAAGTATTATTTTATGTGTGATATCAATTTTTAAGAAAATGTGTCAAAGACAGAAATGGCCGGATTTTGTTGATCAGGAATGATGAGCGACAAGCCTGAAATCCAATCCCATGTTATGGGACCCCATCCTGAAGCTGTATAGTAAATATCAATTGGCTGTGATTTATAGTTGCTGAGAAAACTGTTACAAAAATTTTCTACTTTTGACCATTAATGTCAAAAATGAACTAAGTCAGTAAATAGGAAGTCCATGAGCGACACACCTGAAATCTAATCCCACTTTAAGGGACCCCATCTTGATGCTGTATACCAAATATCAAGAGGCTGTGATAAGTAGTTGCTGAGAAAACTGTTACAAAAAATTTCTTCCCCTACCGCCACCCGCCTGACATTCACCTTTATAGAACCCAGATTTTCACTCCGTAAAACCAGCCAAAAATGAATGTTCTGTGAAAGTAATATTTTATGTGTGATATCAATTTTTGTAGTTTTCATAGGACAGGCAAGCAATGAAATTTGAACAAACAACAAATAGAAAATTATCCATCTTTATCTGTATGATTTTCTAAACCATTTATTATTCATAAAAAAAAATATTTTATTTTTATATACATGAAAATTGATACCCAAAAATTTAAGTTCTTTTTACATTACATGATTTGAAATTTGTAAATTCATATTACTGGTAAAATAGAGACATCACATATTGTAGTTTAGGTTACTTTTTGCTTTACTCTTAAAGGGCATGAAATGTGTTTATTGGTTTGCTCTGGATTACCTTGTCAGGGACATCTACTTTATTTATGAGTCTGGATACATTTTCTGGCAGACCTTCAAATGGTACTGTCTTTGTCAGGGCACATGCTTGTTCTTCTTCTGCAAGGACAAAAAACCCACTTGTTATATACTTGTCATATTTTTATTGCTGATATATGATAACAAATTGTTTGTCTTTTGGCAAGAACATAACATAATATATACATAATAATTGTTTGTAATTTTTTGCAGAACATTACTGTTTTCGCTGTATTCTAACAAAAACCGTTTTGTCTGGCAGGCATATATGAAATTTCTGGAGTCTACTAAAGATGAAAATAAAATGCACATCTGTTACAACAGTAGCATAAAAAATACTACTGAAAATAGTTGAAAGCACTCAAAATAGACCAGTTGTTCATCACTGCTTATCATCTTGCTTAATATAGATTTTTAAATGCAATTGCCAGTCTTCATGGTTAATCACTGGCCCGAAGCCCCTGGCTTGTGAAAATCCTTGGTGGCCTGTAAATATTCCAGGGACAAGCCAATGTTTTCCATACAAAATTTATGAAAATGACCTGTCAGGCCTGTTGATCAAAATTTATAGCGTGAAGACTGAAATGCTTTTAAATTAATCTCATAGTTTTCCCAGACTGAGTTTTTTAGGTATGGTTTACTTTTAATGTTGTACATGTAGTTACTTTGTAAGAATTTTGAGGAGAACGTGTAGGAGAATGCTGGATGTTCTTTATACAATGGGTGATCATTCAGACTGGGTTCCTCTAAAAACTCTGGATCATTATCTACTGGAGGTTTCCATGGTGCCTGTTTGGGTTTCATGAACTCTTCAACAGGGTCATGGATTGTTACACCTAAAAAGTAAAAAGAATCAATCAGAGACAAAAAAATGGGTGTATTTCATTAAACAGAAAGAAGGCGAGAAACAAATCTGAAATAGAATTTCACCATATGGGACTCCATGCTGATGCTGCAAACAAAACTGCCAAATTTAGACATTGTTATAAGTAATTGGTGAGAAAACTATGATTTATTATACAGAAAAAAATTCCTGCAGTGCCAGCTTCCTGAAGAGTCAAAAGTCCATCATTGTTATATTACATATGTAGTTTTTTTTAATTAGAGTTTTTATTGTTTTAACATTGTGTAATTCAAATTCGCAGTTTTTGTGTTCACAAAAATTTGATGGCAAATGCCTGAAAGGTGGGCAAAGTAAAATCCATGTGGCTTCTGCCTTGATGTAGGGCACTTATTGAATATAAACCATTGATTTACAGGTTTCAGTGAAATTCATTGTCACTTTTAAAGGCTTTCAACATAGAAAAAACTTGGATATCTTTTAAACAAAGATATCCACTTTCGATTATGAATTAAACAATTGTTTTCATAATACATTTTTGTACAAATCATTGTATTAAATTATTATGCCCCTTGAGGGACCTTAATTGGAATAAACAATCTTATCACATATGTGATATATATAATAAGATTACTTATAGTAACTGGATAACCTGTTTAAACTTGAGCAATCCTCAACAGAAACAAAATCAGGGTGAAAAAATGAAATATGTCAAACATAGTGCATCACCTTGAAAATTTTTCAAAACCTGCATTTAATAAGTTATATGATGATTTTTCTTTGTTCATACAAATACCCAAGTTTGAAGTGTGTAAATTCAGGATGCTAGCATAAATTCTTTCATTGAAATCTAACTTAAAACTTATTGAGTCAAATATACTTTGTCAATATATGGGCCTCTACCATTAATATGTTGAAGTTAGAAACTATACCTAATTTCTTGATTGCCTTTGGAACACTTAAGGGAGGATCTCTGTATCTTCCTCTGTATTTCCATAAATTCCTTAAAATTTTAGGCTTTTCTACTTTATGGAAATATAACCTAGGAGATATCTTCATCTTTTTGCCTACAAAGAAAACTCAAAATGTTGTATAAAATGTACTTTAACTAGGACCTCATTATCACTTGTGACCATACTAACTTTAAAAATTTGTTGTAACTTTGACGTTGAAAAAGAAGTTTTCTCTACAATGTAGATTGTCTTTCCTCTGTTCTTTTAAAACTAAATGTATGATGTTAAAACTTTGGTCTGATCCTCTTTTATTTTTTTAGCTCAGCACCAAAGTTTAAATGTTTGTGGTCACTGAGATCGCTGACACTTGACAAACTAGCCGCCACAGACGCATGTAATATGGAAGGAGAATATACATGTAATCATGTCACAAATTCAGATATACAGATAGCAGTCAAGAAATCCACCTAAAAGATATGGCAATTCCAATAGGATAATGGGAACACAGGCAGACTGTTACACCAACTACGACCAAGAGTAGGACAACCATCACTGCTGGACTTTTAGAATTGTAACAATGGGCGCATTTTGACAAAATTATGTTCCAGATATAACCAACTAAACAAATATAGGCACTAAACAGGAATTGCTCCAACACCGACATAACAGAAAACTACCTCATCAACTGTAAGAAATATGACACCCAGAGATGCAATTTACGACAAATAAAGGCCTTGCACCATGCTTAACTTTCTAATTATTGCACCATCCACTGTGGCAGATAAAAAAAAAAAAAACAGGAAATTCTTTCAAGACATTTTAATACTATTGGGAGAATAGATCAGAATACATTGAAAACATGGGACAATTTAACACTCCTTGTCACACTCTACCCTGATCATGAGCCTGTGTACCAAATTTCTATTAGTACTAAATAAATTTATACAGAGATGATCTGCAAAAGAGAGCCACTATTGCATATCCAGAACAGTAGTGTTGCTATAGAGTAAGTGTGCCATGTATCGGACATGCGGGTTTTTTCGGACACTTCGGTTTACATTACAATAACATTTATTCCGTTGAAAACATTATCACACAAATCCCTGATCTGCTTCACGGCCATTTGTTTTGTCCGCTAAAGTACGGTGTTGTTACAAGACCACCAATAAGATCAGGCATCTGATTGGTCAAATCTAGTAGCATGGTCATTATTCAGGTTACTTTCGTTTTCCTATGAAATTCGTCTGTATATTCTGACTTTTCAGAGTGAATTTCAATCCATAAACATCACCACTATTTCAACTCATCTACTTATCAATGATTATTTTTTAACTATTTTAATATCTAAAGTTTATGAAAACATGTTTATAATATAGGAAACTGTAAGTTAAATTAAACAGAAAATTATTTAAATCTAGAGTTTATCAAAAACTTTAGAGTCATAAGCAGTTTATACCAAGCATTTCACATTATAGAAATATAAAATGCAACTCTCCTTCAGTAGTTTCTGCTTATGTGACTGTATTCGTTTGAATAAAAATCGATGTGATCATTGTGGAATAGCTGCAGTTGTGTGCTATTGCTTTAAAGATTTTTTATGTTTAAAACTGTCCGGAAAACCCCTTACGGAAAATAAGGTGTTGAGTGATATATCGGACAGTAAATAAAATTAGAATTTCCCATTCCTTTATAGAAAGATACACCAATGAAAATAATGTATTTATCACTTGTGATGTTTATTTAAGAGAAGACAAAAAGAGATATCTCTCTTTATTGTATAACTTGTTCTCACGCTGCCAGAACAATCTGCAACCCTCTCTGCATAACAGTTTGGACTGTCCGATGATACCTATAAAGAAATTGAATAGTCCGATAATACCACCAACTAGTGGACGATATTACCCTATTTTGTCAGGTTCAACCTGTTGTCAGATAGACATGATTATCTTAAATTTTACATCAAAAGGTAAGTAGAGAGCAAAGGTGTGCCGCATGAAATTGTTTAACAGATATAGCTCTAATTTTATTTACCGTCCCCTTTTAAATAGACCCCCACATGAATGCACAAATCGAACATACGTCCAAGTGTGTCCGATAAATGGCACACTAATTACTCTTCTATAGACAGCAGTTATGGAAACTTTGGGCGCTTTCCATTATGTGGTTTGCACCAGTTGAACCTTAGGTTCGTGTTCCATTACCTGGTTTGGCACAAACGGTTTGCATCAAAAGACGAACCAGACGAACCGGTGACAACACAAAATAAACCGGTATAAACCGCATAATGGAAAGCAACCCAGGTCATGAAGGGTCATGTGACAGGGTATGGGTTTGGGTAACACATTTAAGAGGCCAACTTAAAGAAGAACCCAACTTCTTTTTGTAATTATGTTATTTTATATTTTGTTGTGTTTTCTTTCTTTGTTTTGTTTTATTGACCTGAAGCAAGTGAAGGACACAAGAAATAAGAGCAACTTGGATCTAGGTTCTAGCTGTTAAGAAATCATTCCTCTTTTCTAAATACGCTCTCGTGGGATTTACTTTATTTACAATGTGTATTGTCACATATATGAATTCGGTTCGAAAATTTAAACTACCACAGGCACCAAGCATACATGTACCTTACAAAATTATTGGAAAATGGAATCAAATGGGGGTATAAATATTGTAGGGGAATGAAACTGTCTGATAAGCTATGGAATAGGATAATTCGTCCCTTGACAACACGTCCTTATATAATTCGCCACTTTAAAGTGTATACATTTTGAACAAAGGTTTAGATAAGACCAGATAATTATGCCACTTTATTTTTTCTCAAAATGTATTTACAACATTGGCTAGAGTTAAAGATATTAGCTTAGATATTAGATGCTGTTCAATAAATGATTTTTTTTATTCACAATAGTCTAACTATAAGAGTTTATCTCTTCAGAAATTTTAGTTGTAGTGGCCTGACAAATTTTAAAATGACGTTTTAACCACTAGAAAAGCTTCGTCATGCATTAAGGGAATTTGGCCCCAACATTTCAGAGAAAAAGGGGCCAAATGGATGTTGACACAAACCTGTTGTAAAACATTAATTTTTTCATACGATTTAGTTCATTCTTTCATTGTAATCCTCAATAAATTCTGTCAGGTAAATGTTACGAAAGTTTTGAAGCATCTTGCTCATTTTGTTGTCATGATGGGTCAAAATGGGGCCACACAAAATCAATTTTTTATCGGTGGTCCAATTTTCAAAATCTTCTTTTCATTGGAATTCTTGACCTTGTAAAAATCCATGCATGTGCTTTTCAATCAGATTAATCATTTGCAATATCTCCTACCAGGGGAAATAAGAATCAAAGAGGTAAAAAGCGCTTGATGAGTTTTCCTTGAAAGTTGGCATAAATGTATAAAAAAAAAGTCAAATATGCATTTTAATCCACCAAAGAATGCATGTGTCAAAAAGCTTTGTGAGTCTACCATGGGCTGCATTTGACAATCCATTGTAAAGGGTTCAACATGTTGCGGTCGTATCATGCTGCACTCAGCATAGCTTTTTATTAAATGGGTTTAACCAAATGCACCATTTTTTTCTTTACCTTTTTTTTATTGTAAAAATCGAGATTTAAGTTGTGTGCATGGGGAACCGAGATGTACAATATAAAAATCAAATATTTTATTAATGATTTTACCTGTTATAAAGTCATCCAATTGTTATAAAGAAGAGCTCTATGCAATAACTTTTAATCCTGGCCTATTTCATATATTAAAAAAAACTACTACGTGGAACTCTAGTGAGGTAGACATTGGTATCTGCTTTTGAAACCTTTTTTTTTTCAAATCAAAAGGTATTGGCTTGAGATTATATATGATTTATTTCATTATTGATCTTATTACACGATACAACACGTTAAATTTTGACCCGGAGTGCAGGATAAAAAATTAAGAAATTAAATGTAAGTCATTTTTCCGTGCTAATCTGACTAGCTGACAAGCCATCCAGCAAAAAACATATATGCTTTTCAACAGCGGTAGCATAAAACTGGACAAAACATCTATGCTTTTTCAACAGCGGTAGCATAAAACTGGACGAACTTGCAGAGGTGAAAATTCTCAGCGCAAAAAATTAAGACAAGAATCAGCCAAAAATATTTCTAAAGAGTTAAATAAAGAGCAAAACGTTTTGATAAATGAATATGCTTCATCATTATAATTTGATTTATAATCAAATGCTTTTAGTATAGGGTTTTCATATATAAGGATAAATTACTCTACTTAAAAAGACAGCCGAAATATTCACAGGTATATCAATGAAATATGGCATTAAATCATTCCATAATTATCACTCGTTCTATCTTAATTGTATTGAACTTATAAAGCACAGAAACCACCAATGCAGACAAATTGAAAGAAGCTTTTGGTGATCTACATACCATGTCTTTTTACCAACAGCTAAAATCTTTTAGAAAGTATGGGAGGTATATGAGAACGTCAGTGTTACACGACTTCACCTTTTTATATATAGTTTTTTTCCCTTGGATTATCATGTAATGTTGATAATTTAATTGTTGGTCTGGTACTGTTGTGTGGTTGTAACAACCGTCACCGTTGTTCCTGCTGGAAAATGGAAATTGCTGTCAACGCAAATGCTTGTGTTGACGTTGCACCATTTCCATCTACCTACTTTTAGTAATCCATGGTTGGTTTGTGCATAAGACTCTAGACCATGCCTTCAGGTGTGTCTAAGTCGAGAGCTGCTTTCTCACTGCCACACAAGTTCCAGAATACATCAGGCAATGAGATTTGTATTTCATTTTATTTTCTTTAATTGCCTCGTGCAGCATAAAAATATTATTTAATTTACAAAAGCATTACTGGTGTTTTTTTTAATTAATTTATTAATCGTTTAAATGCGTTAAGGCATAATAATATAGAAAATGTGTACTTTTCCCTGTCTTGTAGACATTAATAAGGTAATTACTTAAGCACAAACACCCTTGTACTTTAAAAACAGTGGGAACATGTTTAAATCTTCACCCCTAATGTCGAGTTTCCGTGTACAGAACCACTTTCACTTGTAAGTGTCAAAACTTTGACAAGTTTCCCCTGGTACCACACTGGTCTGACAAATATAAAGTTAACTACCATCTAATAGTTTGATAACAAGGTGATAACGTGGTTTGGGGGGATACCAATTGATTAATGGCCCCTTATTGTAGCTGCTTTGTTAAAATAACATGATTTATTACAGAGATCGGTATCAAAATCATAATCAGATCTAAAGATTTAGTAAACTAACGAAGAAATGAACTAAAGAAGGAATGTGTCCAAGTGACACAGATGCCCCCGCGTAAGAAGTCGGATAGATCTAAAAGTCGCTTAATTAAGACTTGCAGTTTGTAATACTAAACCACGGTGCCAAATTTCAAATAATTCTAGTGTACAGTTTCTGACAAAACTTCATTAGTCACAAACAAAAAGTGTGACAGGTCTGAAAGTCGCTTAGAACAAACAGTTTGTCATACTGAACTACCCTGCCAAATATCAAATCATTATCATTTACGGTTTCTGAAAAAAAAGGCTTGACGAAAAATTTTACGAAAGGGAGGTACTTGTTTGTACGGACGGACATGCCGTCGCCGGGGTATAATAAAACTACTGAAATCGCTTAAGATATTTGAAATCCTAAATTCCTTGGAAGACTATGCTCAATGACAAATACCACAATTATATCTCTCAGATAAGTCCAGAAGTTGAGACTGGCGAAATAATCATAAATGATGCATAATTTGTGACCATTAGGATGCCGATTGTCTGCTGAAAAAAAACTCTTCCAACAAACTGTAGTTATTATGTTTTTTTATGACACAAGAAAGCTGAGCATCTCGATTACTTGTAGTTCAAGACGTCTTACGCGTTCACAGTTTTTTTTATAATGTGTAGATTCATTTCAACTCTTGTAAGACTTTTTAATTTCTTTTTAAAATTGTTTGAATTCACCTAGTTTTGTTGCTTCTATTCTGTTTCCATATCTTCATGAATAACTGTCTGTTTGTTTGACCTTAAATGCTCGCTTATTTGTTTGTATTGGTATTTTCTTTTGAAAGACCCGTCCTTGTAATAATGTCACATTCACTAAACAAACAGGCAGTCATCTCAGATAGAAATATCAACCCATATAACAATTTAGACCTCTTTCTTTCAAAGATATGCAGTCATATGAAAAATATTCAAACATAATTGCAGGGGGTAACCCACAAACTTGATATTCTTTTGAAAAATCATGCATTCAGAACTGATTTGAAAAATTTCAATTTTGAGGCATAATGGAGTTTATAATTGAAACGTTGAAGTTACAGAGATTTGTGAATGTTCTTTTGGAATAATTTCACACAAAAAATTGACCCAACTATAATTGATATTTTAATGGGTTATGGCAAATTCAGTTTTGAATAGAGTAAAATATTGACATCTTTTTCTTGCTTTTTCAATTACTTACAAAAATCTATAAATCAAATAAAACATATAAAATACCTCAGTTGAGGCGCCTAAACAAATATCAAATCTTTCAATATTAGAGAAAGACCATCAATGAAAGCCTCAGCTTGAGTGGTGCCGATTTTACTATCTTTCTGGAACGAAAGCTGGGTTCAAGTTTGCCTTAATGGGTGTTTAGTAAATTTTTCAAGGACTTTTGCATGCAAATATTTATTTTATTTACTCTTTTCAAATAATCAAAGTTTTTTTTATTGTTAAATTAAGTTTCATATCCTGGCTGACCACCCCAAAAAAAGTACCAAAATAGGCAACAAAGTCATTGTCTCAATTTACACCATAGACATGTATAGCTATGCATCCATCTGCATATTTGGGGGGGGGTGACATTTACTGGTTCCTTTAAATAACCACCGCCCTGATTCAGTTGGAGCAGCACTATATCATCAGTGGAATCATCCCCATAAAAACTTACCCTTTTTCACGGTTACTACAGATGTTAACCATGTGCGTAAGAAGAAGCATCAATTCCGACCAACTAACCAACCTAACCTGGTTCAGTTGCCCTCAATAAAGTTGCAGGAGCAATTTGTGTAAATTTATTAAAGGTTGATACTATTACAAACTGCCTGAAAATTTTGAGATTGTGTACCAAATATACTTTTAATTATATAAACACTGGAACTCGAGACTAATTGTTCATTCAATTCCGTGTTATCACTACACAAAATTGAAAAGTTTACTCCTTCAAATAAGGATGCGACTTCATAAACAACTTGATATTCTTTTTGAAGTTAAAAGCTGATAATGCATATGTAATGAAACAAACTTCACTTTGAGAGGTCGTGTCAACGAATAAAGATGTGATTATAAATGCTTTTGCTAAAGGTTTGAACATTAAAAATATGTTTTATGAAACAAACAAGAGTGTTTAACTAAATGCAAAAGTTTAACATAATCATTTGTGTTTTAAATTGTTGAAATTTTTAAGTGTGTACAAAATACACAACGATAGTTTAAAAAATATATTATAAGAAATACTTCATACAATAAACTCAGAAGTACCATCAGAAGTTAGAGGCATAAAGCTGAACAATTGTATTGCATCCCGGCAATCAGTTTAGACATGCATGGAGAATCTAGATAAAAAATAAATTCATGCAAAAAGAATTATAATGTCAGCATACCGGTATACAAGGCACCACAGATATAATGATGAGTTGGCTTCATCTTTTCTTAATTGGGTGAGGATAACAGCGAGAGACATAACCACAATGCTAAATCAACAAAAATGAAAATTATTTAAAATTTTAGGCTTTGATAAGAGATTAAGGCCTTTGGGGGTCATCCACCCAAATGACAATCTAATTTATTCTAATTTATAAGGCAGTGGACAATTTTGATTGCTTTGGACTTGAACTGTTTACGAATAATTCCTTTTGATGTGATATCAAAATTGTTCTATTTAGCATTGAGAACAGTAAGGGTTCAAATTGTTGTGACAAAACGGACCATTGACTGCCAACAAAGTCAAGTGTCGAGTTTCATATCGGTGACTAGAACAAAATTTTATTTTCTGCTGTAGTTTGGTATTCGTTGTAATGTTTGTTATTTTTATTTTAGCATCGGCCAAAGTATAACCGTATTGACTAAATGCAAATGTTGCCAGTGCTTATAGCTCAATGAAGACATCAATTGCTAAGAATCATTATTATTCCTAAGTGATTTCTATGTTCATCGAGTATATAAGATATTGAACACATATTGAGATTTACAGAATAACAACTTTACTTTTTAAAAAGACCATACAATGCAAAGTAACAATAAGATACAAAACAATTGACTGGCTAGACAGTTTTAGTCCACGGGATGTATGAGGCTCAGTCACTGGTGGTTTATTTGTTGTTGTACTTAGTTTCTGTAGTGTTTTCACAAAGAGGCACTGTTCCATAAGAGCATCCTTATTAACAAATATAGGATTAACACAAATATAAAACAGAGAGTCAGAGGGAAGGTTCTCTAGTTTCACCTCTTTAGATGGAGGTGGGAGGTATTCCTTTCGAGAATGTGACGAACATCCGGACGTTTCATCGACACATCGCACAATTAGCTCCCAATAAATCTGCCGACCATTGTTGTAAGGCCAAGAAAATATGACTGCATCCTCCTGCACATTCTTCACTGTCAGATTAAGGGTAACATGGATAGGATATAAAAGACTAAACGCTGTAGCATTCTGCATAGGGTTACAATCTAAATATAGATTACGGAGGTTTGTAAGTTCTGCAATGACCTCGCCTCCAAATGTCACTAGCTGATTCTTATGAAGGTTTAGTTTGTTCAGATTTTTTAATCCTGACAATCCATTGATGTCGATATTAGATATAAGATTAAGTGCTAAATTTAACTGTTGTAGATTTGTCATCCCCCGGAACATCCCCGGATGAATGTACTTTATAACATTAGAAGATAAGTCAAGTATATAAATAGATTCCTTAAAACTATCGAACGCACCCGTAGTAATATCTTTGATTCTATTATTGCTTATTTCTAAAGACACGATTCTTTTAGTGCCACTAAAGTATGTCTTCCAAATCTGGGTTAAATTATTGTTCCTCAGTGAAAGTCTATCCAATGTCAATAATTCAAATGCATAATTTTCAATGACACTGATTTGATTAAAAGATAAATCCAGGACTTTGAGGTTATACATTCCTTTGAAAACGTCATTTTTAACCTCTGTTAGTTTATTATTCGACAAGTCTAAGTTGTACAAGCTTGACCTTACACCTTCAAGGTGAATTTTCTCAATTACTGATATCTTGTTGTCATGGAGATTGAGCTCCCTAAGCTGAGATAAGCCGTTAAAGGCTTTTTGAGATAAGTTCCAAATTTGATTATTTTGTAGATGTAAGTCCTGCAGACCAGACAGCCTTGAGAACAAGTTATCTGGTAACACGAGCAGATCATTACCAGAGAGATCCAAAGATTGCAATGAAGTCATTTCCTGAAATAGAGTCACTGGTAACGACATGAGGTTGTTGTTTTTAAGATTAAGTTCTTTGACTTGAGTTAAATTCCTAAAAGCGTCAACATTCACAGATCTTATTCTGTTGTTGTCAAGGTATAGCTGTTTGAGTTTTGATTGTGAACTGAACACACGTCTATCTATGTTTTCTAACATATTGTTTCTAAGGTCAATGACTATAATCTCATATAAGGTATCGAACGTGCCCTCCTCTATCTTGACAATTTGATTATTTGCAAAATTAACGTTTTTCAACTGTTTGAATCTACTGAAAAGATTCTTGTCTAAGTTTTGAATCCTGTTAAAACTAAGGTCTATATATGTCGCGGTCTGTGGAATGCTGTTCAATGTGTCTTTCAGAGTGGAGTCTGTGATGGACGCATTGTTACAGTACATGTAATATTCCATGTTACATCGGCACAGAGCTGGACATGCTATCATCTCACTTACACAAATAATCCATATCAACACAAAATATAAGAAATCCATGTGAGGCGGAAGTCCCTTTTGGGTCTGAAATAGATAGAGTAAAATTTGTATCGGGAATTCGAATGTCAAAAGTCAAAAGCTGTCAACAAAAACGATAACAGCATGAAGAAACAAACAACATAAAAAAAACGAACAGCAATCGGCAACGAAACTCAAATCGTAACAAATCAACTCAGGTGCCCGGAAAGGTAAGCAGTTGCTGCTTGTTGGAACAAGCCCGTAGACTCTAGGCAAACCCCACAGTGTACAATAATAGACAACGATAGAATAAAATACTATAGGAAACAGAGTTAAAGATATTTTTTTCTTATTTTCTTACTGGCATATCACCACAAATTCTTATCAGAGTTCAAAGTACACAAGTATTTCATATACTATTAATTTTATAAAGATCATCGACATAAAATGAGCCTAAAATAATAAGATTCAGTGAATGTTCACAATTTAAACATTGACGAACTTACCATTATAATCTTAATTCTAGTCGTCTCCAGTTTTTCATTACTCTACACTAGATAAGGACACTGAAAAGGAAACGGAAAGAGTCTGCATAAAAATCATTTTAGCATACAATTTAAGACAAGAAAATTCTGCATTTTTCTGTTTTGATTTACAAAAATCAAGAGTTCTTATTCTAATTGTTTGTATAGTATATATGCATACAGCTTGTGATCTCTAGCTTGTATTTGTTCTATACTTATGTGAAGAAGACTAAGAGATTAAGGTGCAATTCTCTCCTATCACTATCATGTTTACTTATAAGTTAGGAGACGAACGTCCGTCGACATTTTCAAGGGATATTTTTCAAAAGAAAAGCCTTTTAACTATTGCCTATACAACGAGGAAGCATAAAGAACAAATCATACCAAAATTATATTTTCGTACCAGTTTTCAAAAATATTTGCGAAAATCAAATAAAAGACCCAAACCCTACTCTTAAATTAAAACAAAACAGAAAAAAAAATACATTTTAAAGACATGAATTAAGATTGAAGCATTTTATTTTTCAAATAATCAAAAATCTATGCATGTCAACTTACCATGAAAGAAATAAACCACACAAATGAAGAAATTTTAAATATCTCAATAACACTTATAACATGCATACAATACAGGTCCACTTATCTAAGACATTATCCGTTAGAGACATGAATGGCATGCACACAGCCTGCACTTACGATTTCATGCTATTCACCTTGAGTTTTGTTTAAAGATAAATATAATAAAAACAGTCGACTTTTTTACTTCACAGCCTTGTCATAAGATCAATAACGGGAAAATTTTAAATTCTAATCGTAAATCTTGAACTGTCAAAATTTATAATACAATCTACGTCGATATCATCAAGTTTTATGGTGAATTTTTGACAGCGACCGTGTCTTACTTGACTGCCTAGACTTTCCTATACCTTGCATTTATTGGACACAGTTGACTGGGTAGAAATATGATCTGCCCATTCATCGTATTACAACACTGTTTGCATTTAAAATATTTATATTGAAATTAACATGAAATAGTGACCGATTTGAAACTTTTTTGTCTGAATAAACCTTTCCTGTTTTCTCTTTTTAAGGCCCCTATGAAAATTGTTTACATGCATCAAGATTAGATACATATTTTGAAATGTTATATAACTTTATATCATAAAAGAGTTCATGTGAATATAATTCAATGCTTTAAAAAATATATACCATATATAGAAAAACAAACAAGCAAACAAACAAACAAAAACAATGAAACTTTAAAGGTTTGCTAGGACTTAAGGTTAACAATGATTTTTTTTTATAATTTACAAAATGGAACTTACTTTTTATTCCCATAAAAAATTCATTTTCAAAATCAACTGACCTTTCAACTGACCTTTCTTTGCAGTCCTGACCTATCCAATGGAACAAAAGATGTTTTTTACAACTTTTTAAAAGAGATCAAATATAAATACATATGTTTGTGACATTATCGAATTCCTAATTTATTGATTTCTTGCATAATTGAAAGTTTTATGGTGGTATGACCTGTTCCCTAATGAATTATTTACGACTGTTTGTTATCAACCACCCGTAGGCTCTAACTCTGGACCATAAAATGACGAACGGTAGAGTACCATAAACTACCATTATAACTGGTCAAAATAAACTCATTTAACTCTTATTTGGGTCTAGTTTGTTTGTGGGTCTTATTTTTTTAACCATAAAATTACCATTATAACTGGTCAAAATAAACTCATTAAACTCTTAACTGGTCAAAATAAACTCATTAAACTCTTATTGGGGCCTAGTTTGATTTTGGGTCTTTTTTTTCATAAAAAATTCAAAAAGTTCAAATTGCTCGAAAAAGAAAGAGAACTGAAGTTTGATTTTTAAACTAAACAACTCGGCATGGTAATAAATGCATATCAATGCTTCTTTGCTGGTCTGTAGCTAAGCATTTATCTAGTTGTACAAATTATTTATTGAGCCATCGTTATTTTTCTCGATTTGGTCAACGGGATCATATATCCTTGGAATTGTCCTACAAAATGTTGGTTTTTATGGCTAGTCGCATTTTGTGTGCATATTTTTGATTTTGAACGAAGTTTGAAATTTTGAGTGTGTAATTTTTGATAATATATTCTAAATCATACTTTTGACGAGAACGGCATGCCATAGATTTTGCGCCTACTGGCATCGTTGAGGCTGCTGGTGCGGTTGTCCATTGTGGTTTTTCTGAATTGCCGCTTGATTGTGGGCTGTGTCACGTAAACTTATTCCACATCTCATTATTTTCTATTATAAAATTTCATGACTTTTGACTTAAGATTCAGCTGTATCTTATTACTTTCTTTGACAGTCTTACTTCTTAATTTGTATTACACATGTATGTCCGTTACCCGAATAATACAGTCGTTATATTTCGCTCCTTGCAGTCGGTGCATGTCCCGCCGAAATATGCGAAGACGGATAGGGCTTGGATCATTCGAGCTAGTATGTCCGTTCCTGACTGGCAGTTTGCCGGAGACTGCCTCCTTGTTCATTAATTGGACTTTTTAAACAACTTGATCATGGTTTTATATGTAGAACTTTTGTGCTAAAGAACGTCATCTGCAACCTATATGTCATGACTAGAACTGTCGGTCCTCTTTAGTAAAGACATCTAGCTGTTTACAGACAATTTGTCACTGTAATCATGTAACAATCGTTAAAACCTTTCCTAATTGATCTGTTATTGAAAAATTATGGGGTGATATCAAACTTTATCATCTAGTGACTGGATAACAAGGACCTCGAGGGTGACAGAAACTTTGTAAGGGAGGTAATTTGTCCATTTAAAGTTATATTTTATACCTAGATTTATTACCGTGTGATTCTTATCAGGAATGTCATGCCAAGATGTCAAAATGTTGTGAAAATGACTTTTTCTTTTCGATGGATTTTATTTCGATAGAAAAGGACATTTAACAAGATTTCGTTCCCTTATAACACGTGTTAAAATATTTACAAAGCAAAGTGATATTTTTCAACAATAAATCAGCTGTTTTCCCAAAATGGCTTACAGCCAACACAATAATAAGTAAAGAGAACAGAAAACCTTTTTTTTTTGGTGTGACCATGCTTTGAAATATCTGTAAGAGGACCCCAAGGAAATAATTTATCATGAGATAAAAAATAATCAAATTTTTATTACAATTGCTTCTTGAAGTGTTATTGTTAAAAACTGTGGTTCATTTTATGCACAATTTAAGGGGCATGAACACAAGATACTAGTTATTAAGACTTGACTCTCTTCTTAAATTTTGACTCGCTTCTTATATACTCAGCAACACAAATAACGCACAATTTCTTTCCTTCCAGGATTAATTCTCTTATCCTAAATGATTAATCAAACCAAATTCAATAAAAAACCAAGTCAATATTTCTGAAATTGGCACCAGTGAGCTTACGGCATGAATTTTGATAAAGAAGTCGAAAAAACAAAGTCTAAGATTGATCAATTCAAGAGAGTGAAAAGTTTGAGCAGTATTTGTGAAATTTAAGCTTTGTCTCCCATTTTCTGGACACACTTTGGATGAGCATAACATTTTCTTAAAATTGGTGAAATTTTCATTTTTGGGTTAAAAAATTCATTTTTTCGAAATTTTAAATTAAAAAAATCAGAATTTTTTAAAATTTGTAGAGAATGGTGTTAAGGACCCAACACATGCTGTGCCGAAATCTCAGATCATTCCAACGACCTCTACAAGAGATATTTGCTATTAAACTTTTAAGTCAAAGGAAATGGATGGAAGTGGTGCGTTTCTTATGTTGTTCAGTACCGCTTAGTTAAAATTTTGTTGATAGTATAGATATAAATATAAAAGCAAATAAAGATATATTCATTATAAATACATGTAGTTATATGTCTATTATTAATGGTCTATCGCCTAGGTGTTAACTTGACACGTATAGTAATAGACTTACCGAGAAAGTTCATTACAGAGGTGTGGGACCAGCCTAAGGAGCCAAGTACATGATGTCCGGGACCCCGGGAATCTTCACTAAACTGACGAGGTTTCACATCTGCCCGGCCGTCCAATCACTTCTATAATTGTAAAACCTGTCGGATCAAAGGAAAGAAAATTAGTTTTGTTTGAATAACGTTTAATGTCCCTGGATGTTTGTTGTATTGTGATCTCAGGGAAGATTATCACCGGAGTGTGCATCTGGCGGGGCCACAAGTCACGATGAAGACTTCATTTTATAGCGACCGCTAGGTCAACCGAAATTAATACCGTTTGATTTAGAAAAGTGGATCAATTTTAATGGAAGACAACAGACTTGGTTCTTTTAACTGTGAAATTGGGGATAAAGAATGAATAGAAAAAACTTCAGATATTTCTACTCTGACAAAGACTTTAACAATAAAGTGATACTGGTATAAAATAACTATGGATTGGCATGATTATACATCTCTCTGGAACAAATGTTATATAATAACACATAGAGGGATGCACTAAAACTTTAACACGAAGAACAAAAATTCTTAAAATGCAGATGTAACTGTTAAATACGATTCTGTTTTACTACATGTATAGCACTGATTTAACTCGGGTACAAAAGGTTTTATTTCTCTACAAAGTATATTTTGTTTTTATTTTATTTCAATCTGTTTCCATATAATTCTAATACTACAAAATTAAATTTTATTATTTTGTAATTTGAAATTGATGAGACATTTAAAATTCCAAATAATAGAATAGTTTAATATATCAATAAGAATAAAAATCAAGATAAAAAGAACCACCCTAGACAAGCGGACCATTTTAACCATAAAACAAAATTTAATATCGTATTCAATTGCAAATGAAGTTGGGAACTTATAGAAAAAGAAATATTTAATGGGCCAATCGTTTAGCATACACCCAGTGTACAAAAATTACAGGTTAACCAAACAATTCAAACTGCATGTCATACCAATTGCATCCCCGGTAATTGAAATTCATTCAAGAAAAGTAACACCCAAAAAAATCAAATAAAAGATATTCAAATATTATTTTCCAAGACCTGCCAATCATTGCAATGGGTGTGTCAGTACAACCAATGAGATATTCTCTTTGATTCTACTAACGGGCACTGCTAACCATTCCGGAGCACACGAGTTCACTCTTGTTCCGACATACTGCAGTTTAGTTCTTATAGTGTTTAAGTCACTTAATGTCTACCACTTTTGTCTTTGTCTTCTCGGACAACATTCGACATTCAAATACTTCGTTTGCATTTCTTTCCCTTTTACATCCCTTTATTGATCTACTAATTCAGTATAATAAAATGACCCAAGTAAAACAACCAAGTTCGGACTTTTCTCAAGAGAACTGCTATCTGGAGTTATATTGTTTCAACACAATTGCACAGAGAAAAAGACCAGTCGGACTTTGACTTTGCCGATGTTCATCAATCTTTTAAAGTTATTATCTAATAGGCTAGGACTGACCAGAAATGAATTAACCCGTATTATGGTAATAGTTATCGCTAGAATGAGACAAGACGTTACTAAACGTTACAGTATGTCATTATCTTAGGGTTCTAAACGAAAAGCAAATAGTTATGTAAGTAAATAACATAAATAACTTGATTAAATATCCTTTCCCAACCTTTCTGTTATTACATCACAGGATAAATGTTTAGAAAAGAGATGTAAAAACTATTTAAATTTCACACCTCCTCCTAGTTTTTACGTTTTGTGCCTTATGAAGTTAACCGTCTTGTGTCAAATTAGAAAATAAGGAGATATAGAAAACAAAATAGAGAGAGACATAGAAAACAAAATAGAGAGAGATATGGATCACCATGCTCAGAACTGGATTTCATCTTAAAAAGTGAAATTTGTTTAGAGACAAAAAATTAAAAACTGCTGCTATGTTTAACGAATCATTTGAACCTTCCTTTCTCCTGCAAGGATTAGAATTATGACATCTTTATCGTGTACTCAGGGACATTTTATCACAGTACTCAAGTATAAAACACTACACGGCTGTTATTGGATGATTTATGACTTTCCGTGGGGTATAAATGTACTTCGATATGAAGTATTTTCTAATGCACTTCCATGTTGACAAAAGTCAGCGTACAGAGAGTAACAATCAGGGGAAATTTAGCACAATGAAAAAATAAAGGATCATAAAAATAGACACTTGACCTCAAAACTTTGTCCAGAGAAATTGTTCCCAATGATCTAATAGAACACAACTTTTTCTATGAGAAAGTCTTTGGTATTTAAAGTTTAATATACGATATTGAGATATTAAGGCGATAAGTGGACATTAATTGACACTTCACTCTAATATGGTATAAACGGTTCTCTGTAATTTCAGGATTAACATTTTAACGTCAATATGTCAAACGATATTAAGCCCGTGAGTCAATTCATAATCTCAAAATCTTTTTGAACTATGCATTTTAACATTCCTGCAAAGTTTAAAGCATATATTTAGCTCTCACTCGTTAATTTGCATACCAATAAGTTCTACCTCTTTTCAATTAAAGTTACAGACCGGTGCTAATAAACATGCACCTTAACTATAAAAACGAACAGCAACCAAAAAGTCCTACCAAAAGCTCCAATGTTGCCTTAAACCGTTACGGAACACCTATGTTTTATATATTTAAACATGACTGAGATTTTTCTGATGGATCATTTATGACTTATATTATGTCACAAAGGCGACTGCATGTTTTATTGTGTCACCTACAAGAATTCTTTCCTATCATTTCAGAATCTCCCTGACAACTGGAACAATGACCAACAATAAAAACAGAAACATCGCTAATACAAGAGGAAACGTGTAAAGGATGTTGGATTACCGACAATACAGAAAGACCGATTATTTTAGGTAGAGCATAACGGTTTATCTGTATATAGATAGGGACATTTGATGGTTTAACGCCGCTATATCAGGCATGCCACTTTATGGATTGGGTACACACTCAGAATGACCAGGCTTTTAAACTGTCTTAAACATATCAACGAAGAAGAAGAAGAGGTATTTTTAAAATCCAAAACCCATCGACTGTGGATTCAATCTTTAGCATACATTTTTTTATGATCTAATATAAATGTTCATGACTAAAGTTGTGTCCATTTTATATCGTATATGTATAAACCATGATATAAACAATATCAACATCTGTTGCAGAACACGAAAGTTTTTTTTTTAATCCGCAAGCAATAACAATATTTATGTTTATGAGAGCGCCCGCTGTCACGCTCTTTGATGCAATAAATACGCACAAAATCCACACTTTTACAATTTTAAAAGAATAGATATAAGAGCAAAAGATGTTATTACTACAATAACTAAAATATTATACAAAGCAAAGAAACCTACCATACGTTTGCATGCATGTGCACATGTAACGTTAAATGTTTGTCATCTGATGTAGTGTAACATGTGCCCACATATGCAGATTGCTCAAGTTAAGGGTTTTATGAAATATTGTGATCTTATATCTTATGCTTGATCAGGCTCTTTCCTTTTTTTTGATTTAGAACTATTTTTTAATTGACTGTTCAAAGCAGTCGAGAAGGTAAATATTTAAGCCTTAAGCTAAATGCCAAATGTCATCTAAATTGTATTTTTACCCTTTGTTTTCAGTTAAAATATGTGGTATTTAATATAAAATATGGAGTAAGTATGATAAAGTACCCAAATCAATATAATGTTCTTACCTTGTAAATATTTGTATAGATCTCTTGACCCGGGTAAACATCAAGTCGCCAGACAATATTGATCTATAATAACCAAATGTTAAACTTTATACAAAACACAAAAGCATGTAAATGCCTTTCACACATAATAAATATTTATAAGAGGGTGTAAAACTTGTTTTAGACTTAAATTATTAATATATGAAATTTACAAGACGTCTGTATCGGATCTGAATAAAACAAATATAAAAATTCTTGTATTATATGTCAAAAATTAAAAAAAAAAAGGAAAAAAGAAAAAACAGAGATAAAAGAACCAGTTAAAAAAAGAAAGAAAAACTATTACATTTTTTTTTCTTTCTGATTCCTTATCTGGATTCGAAAACCGACAAATCAGAGAACGATGTAAAGGAACAGGACACAACATATAGGTTAAATAATGGAAATTATTTATTTATATATTAATTATATGAATTCCAAAAAACAAATATTTTGAAACTTGCACTATATGTTGAAAGCAAACAACCTTGAATAAAAAAACTTAGAATTTCGTTGCACTAAATGTTGAAAACAAACTTAATTCTGAACTTACTTTACCGGTTTGTGTTGCTCTTCTATTTCCAATGTTAATATACAACACACTGATCCTCCAACTTTCAATTTGAACGTTTAAACTAAACTGGTCCTCCAAACTTTCGATATGAACGTTTATCCTCCAGTTTTGGATATCACACCTGGAAAGGTAAAAACTCAATTATCTCTAGTACAAATAGTCAACATAACACCGCTTAAAGACATAGAACCTATCATTTTGGCAATTTTTAAAAAATACTAAAATTCACACTATTTGAAGAATACATTGTAAAACCTTAGACGAAACTGTTAAATTTACACAAAAAACTGCCAGAAAGTATTCTTTTCGACGGAAAACTGATGAAAAAAACGCAGTGTCAAAAAAGAGGACAAACTAATTATAGAATGTAAACACTTGCGGGTACTGGTAAACTGAGAAACAAAAAGTAACCAATCGAAACGGAGCTACAAAAAAATGATATCGATAAAGAAGGAAACGTAAACAGTAAAATTAGCAACCGAAATCTGTATTTAGAAAGGAAACGAAATCAAGCGAAACTGGTAAAAAGGAAAATTGAATCGATTTTAGCCGACACCAGTCGTTTTTCTTAATTTACCGATTTCGTTTTCTCTTCGCCGCGTTTGGTTACATTTCGTTTCTCAGTTTAACAGTACCCAGTTTACCAAATGTAAATATTTATGCTGGACAATACTTAATCAAAGCGAATAATTAAAATAAGATTATTTTATAGAAAACTGCAAAAAATTGAGTTTTTATGTTGGTAAAGGTAAGTTTTAGATAGTATATTTTTAATATATGTACTTTTTATTCAATGTAAAAAATTGCGAAATTGATAGGTTCTATGTCTTTAATCTGTTTATCGTCCAATAAAAGACCGATCACTTTCAATCTTGCTATTTATCCCGCGGAACTTAGTGGTCTTAAAGACACCAGGCAATTCACACACCTTTTATAAAAATTTATTGATATCACTAAAATAAAACAAATTTACCTTTTGAGGTTTCTGCGTGACACACGCTATTAAATGAGATTGGATTTCTTATCAAATCAATATGTTTAAGGTATTTACAAGTTTTAGATAATTCTATTAAAAACTACACAATAACTGTCAAAAATTATTCCCAAGAGTATAAAATTTAAAGCCAACAGTGGAAAAAACTAACTTTAATACCAAATTCTACCGTTCCTGTGTCAACAAATATTTTGTAACGTTACAACTGTTGTATGCACATTCTGAAAATTTACTCAACCAGATAGGCATTATATAAAATGCCTGAAAATATGCATTTTACTAAATGCCTATAATTTCAACTAAAATTCAAGAATATGATGTTAGAACTATATGCAAAACCCTCGAAAAAACAGCCAAATCCAGCATCTTCTGCGTAGACCCCGAGTGGGTTATATAGACCAACAAAAACCTCTGTTTTTGGGCTTGTCCACATAAGAAGCTCAGTACCAGTAATTTTGTATAAAACAGTTTTCGGTTTGGAGTGGTTCTTCATCTCCCCCATGTTACTTTGATGCGTCAAGTGGTGTGTTACCTTTACAGTTCCATAAAGACACAGACAAATTAAATACTTCTTCTATGCTTCTGTTGATCTGTTGACAAACAAACAGACAGACAGAAATTCTATTTTAAGTATGATATATAAAATGAGAAACATAAGCTGGAATTTCTAAATCAATGACCTCAAAGCAAAAGCACCAGACTGCTCTTGTGCAAAGTCTCCATTCAAGTATAGTCACCGGTTAAAGTCCCTCTGGTCACGTAATCACTGATGACCACGACATCATGGAAAATGATTTTTCCGCGATGGTTTTGGCGAAAGAACCAAAATTTCGTGAGCCAAGGCGTATCAACTGGAACCACAATTTTTAAACAATTATGGATTCAGTTGAAAACTTTGCCAGAAAGTGGACCAAGAAAGAACAGGAGTTTGACAGAGAGGGTTAAAGCTGTGAGGTAATTGATTTTGAAAAGAATCCAATCTTTAAAGGGCTAAATGAGAACTAAGGCAACATCTTTTTTTAACAACGCTGATGTTCCAAAACATTTTTACCTTATATTACAAATAATTATGTTATTGTACCTGAAGACAAAGCACTAAATAAGATCATTTTTGTGTTAAAGAAACACTACATTGACTGTTTGACAGCTGAATCATAGGTGTTGGTTGTACCAGCAATAGCACAACATGCACATCAACAACACTATAGTTGACAATCACACATCTGTCATGCCCTCCTTCAGTCTTTCTGTTGGTACTGGTAATGATGGTAATCCATCCCTGTATTGGATTCTTAAATTACATAAAAATTCATACAAACACCGCTTCATTGTGGGGTTATCCAAATGTACTACTAAACCTCTTTCAGTTCTGTTGACTTCAATACTGACGGCAATAAAATCCGACACCCAGAAATACTATAGGATTGTTGTTATTCCAGAAATGGTGTCGGTCAAACGTGGAGCCTGGAGATTTCAAAAGAACTGACTGAGACTCTTTTTAGCATCAAAACTTTCGATTTCTCCACACTAAAATACACTTATGTTCCACATGAATAGCTCAAATCACGATTGGCACAGCTGATTTAACGCAGCTTTTTCAAGAAGAATAAAAAACGCAGGTAAAAATATCTGGTAGTCGATTATACTTAGACTTGCTAGTACTTTGTAATCAATGAGTCTTAGAAAAAGAACAAATTTACAGTTTGAAGATCAAATAATCAGCATGCTCAACTTTCTTATAGACAACATATTTGTTCAGTTTGTTTGGCGTGTTTTTTAGCAAACAATAGAGGGATTCCAATGGGCACTTATGGGAAATCTTTATTTGCTGATTTGTTTATTCATTCATATGAAGCAGACCTCTTACAATCTTTTCTTGACAAAAAACTAGACTAGATGCCCTGTCACTGAACAATTCTCGATGTAGTGTCTTTATCCGTCCATATATCCTCAGGAACTTGAAATAAAGGACACAACGGATTCTAGGAAGTCTGGTTCATATTTGAATCTACATTTCGAAATAAATAAATTTAAGAGTATTTTTAGTGTCTTTTGCGTTGTTCAGAAATTTAGACCATTTTCCAATGAACCAAAAAAACATGCAACAAATTCGATTGGTTTATACAGCTTTTAATATACGCCCACTAAAAATATAACTGGTTGATAATTGATGGAAAACTCCGCCCAAATGAATCTTCTGTCAAACCAGTTAAACCGGTTTCCGAATCTTAAAAGTACATCGAATACACAACTTTATCATTTTTGCAAAATTCCCTCTTAACCAAAGATAAAATAATAATTAAAAAATCATTTGTTGCATTTACGTTGAAAGAAAAATATTCTCATGAACTTTAGAGAAAAACCAAAAGAATTTATTGGATATTTTTTATCGTGCAATGAAAGCCCAAAATCTAAATGTCAAATCCAGATTAAACCGGAATATTACCTATAGAATTTTGACTTTGCAGTTGCACGGACTCCGCGTGCTTTTTGATTGATAGGTGAAAGTATTAATGCGCTATATTGATTAACTGATTTTTAAATATGTTTGACTAAAAATTTAATTTCGATTTTTTTTTTTACGCGGAATGTATTTTAAAATTTATTTATAAGAATTAACTGTAATAAATGTTTGGTTTATAGAACCATAAACTGAATTTTTCGTGGTGCACATTTAACATAATCCGCTTCGCGGATTATTCAATGTGCACCACGAGAAATTAAGTTTATGGTTCAATAAACCAAAAATTAATTACAGTTAATTCTTAAATAGACTCCCAAGGAAAACTTTCAACATAACTCTATGACAAACGTGATGACTTCAACATTCCATTCGTCACATTTCCCTTCTTGCGTAGCAACATTCCGTCCGCTCCAGCTTATGGAGTTTACGTATCACAATTGATAAGTTACTCCACCTGCTTTCGGGAAATACATCGATTTCCTTGGCAGAGAGTCACGTCTGACACAAAACTACTAACACAGGGTATGTTAATCCTCGGATGCTGTCTTCACTTGAAATTTTACGGAAGACATCATGCGCTAATAGACAAATATGGGATTTCTATCTCTCAAATCAGTGTAGATGTTGGTTTGTTATAAGCTTTGGTTTGTCTTCCTTTACAGGATTTGACAAACTGAATTGGAAATTGGAACCGCAACGAGTGTGAATTGCTTACTTTACCGGAGCACCGGAGTTCATTCTCGTTAAGACTTTAGTTCGCGTTGATGATTTCTGTTGGGTTGAATTTGTGTTTTGTGTTTCTTAGTGCTTTTCTCGTTCGATCGTCTTTACTTGATTTGTCGTTGCCCTCTCGGACTTGACACTTGAATGTTCCATTGGTGTCTCTTTGATTCTCTGAACAGCTTTAATGTCGACTATGATGAGTAACAAGTCTCGCAGTATAAAATCTAGCTTGCATAGATGTATATTTTGTATAAGTTATGTAAATCAATAGCTATAACGTACTTTTTTGTAATTTACTTTTGCCTTTAACTTTCAGTAAACTACATGTATCATTGCTACTAGCGTTATAAGCACACTCGTCCTTTAGCTTTACCGTTCTCTACCGCTCGACTCGGAAAAAAGTTGAAAAAGATATAGGTTACAAAATATTTTTGCTTTAACCTTTTCCGAAGAGAGCTATAAAATCAAACTATTTTAAATTTTCTGGATTTCCGATTGCTTGTAACTTGAGGATTTAGAGATTACTAAAAGAATTATCAGCTAAAGACATGTAAATATATCATTCGATCAGTTGGGGATAAGCTAAATGAATAATGAGGAAACTTGTATTTAATATTTTAAAATGAGAAGCACTTTAACCATGAATAAAATGCTTCTGTTGATTTGATTCGTATTGTCTCTGTTTATGGAACAGGTGTGTTCAGGAGGGGTTACAGACAGGTAAATAAACCCAGGCTAGCCGGCCGTGGACAGGAGATAATAGATGAATCACTTATCCATTCAAATACTAATCTATTCACAGAAGGATGGACCATAAAACCGTTTTATTGACGTGCTTCTGAAATTAAAATGAAATATGATGCACTGGGCCCTTTGATATGACTGTTTCTTACAGGGAAAGAAAATTAAAACGAAGTGGGAATGTTGTTTTTGTCACTATACAGTAGATAATTGAACTTTTGCTGACATGACACTTACATTTAAATTTCTATTACTTGTAGATAGTTCTTTATAAAGCACACTGGTCACACAAGGTCGTATTTCAACAAGAAATACCAAGATTCAGATGCATTGTGATTTTAGGAAAGGTTCAAAGTCTAATTTTATATACCGTTTTTTAAAAGTAAAATACCATTAATTTTAGAAGCACATATAAACCGAACAAATCGTGTTTTTAAAATTCTCTTGGTGAATGTACCTATGTACCAATGGGGCATCCGAATATCAAAAGTCCGAAAGAACAGAGACAAAACGAGAAGAGGACGCATGTTTAATATATAAGCCCATAGTGTTGCACCTAGCACTTGACACCTAGGTCTCTGATAGATTACCAGATCCGACCCAAATATCAACTTGCGCACCCCCTTCTGATTTATAGTCGAGATAAACCACTGCTGAAAACAAGTTTTTTTTAGTAGTATTTAATTAATGTGACCACGTCGATTGTAGTCGCAAATTAATATACAGAAGAGGAATTTATATTGGTTTGTGTTTTATTAAAGTTTCTGAAATAACGCTTGATGCATTGATAGCAACCTTTAAGTTGGAGACGATGGGTCTCGATTCTTTAATGTCCTATTCAATATTTTGATGGTCAATGATTTTTTAAGAATGATAATTTGAAGTGGAAGCTGACCCCAACAACATAAAATACGCTGGAACGACATGCACAATAATTTTACCAATCAATTCTAAACAGTTTTAATATTATTTCTTTCACCGTGTTAATATGTTAACCACCAAAGAGAAAAAATGTTATCGGCATCAAAAGCCAAACATGTGAAAGTGCCATATTTTGTCACCTTCACATTTTATTACTGTTTAAATCAAAGGCGTCACGTTTGATGTCTATTTTTTTGTGCTGTTCTCGATTTTGTCGTATTGCCCTCTTGGACTTTTGACATGCGAATGTCCCATTCTCGTGCCCCCCCCCCCCGGCACAGAAGAATATTGAATGTATATATTTATATAATTAATCACATTTAAGATAGAAATTATGTAAACGTTGGGGTGCACATGCATTGTATTGTACACTAATGGTACCGATTTAAAAAAAAAAAAACAACCTTCGATAAGAGCGAACTCGTCAAGCATATACTAGTATCCTCATCAATTCGTATTGTGTATGTATTGAATTTTATGAATGAACCAGAGAGGAGCCTAGCATAAACCAATGAAATAACAGCAATATTTAAAGGTAGAGTGCACGCACGACTAATAAAGTCTCAGATAAATATTCATAAATGTTAAGGCACTTATGATTAAATAGTTCGTTTTGTAGATTGCAAAGGAGTTGATAAAACTCGTTGTGTGTTGTTTTAGAAATGATCATATATATATAAAATACGTTGAATTCTAACATATTTGATCATATTTTGAAAACTGATATAAAAAATAAAGAATATAGTAAGCATATTAATCCTTCTAGAATAAATACAACTGCAAAAGCAAGCAGTAATCTTATGACAACATAAGGCAGCTAACGCTTGCTTACAAATGACAAAACAGAGACAGGATAATTCAGTACTTAAATTGTCACATCATGAAAGGGCAAACTGTCTACACAATTACAAGGTTGTGCTCAAATTTTAAAGAGTGTGCTTTATTTAGTTGTTTGTAATTGCTATCAAAGTTAAGAATGTAAGTGTTGTTTTTATTCCCATTGGTTGTTGGTTTATGCAGTCACTGCTTTTTTTGCCAATCACAGTAAGCTTTTCTTCCCTGTTGTTTATATATTCATAGAATGTGTTGTGTAAATATATGGCCACCAATTGCTCCTTTCCAATGCAGATATATGATTTATATAAAAACTGAAACGGAAGACGTCACTTGTGGCTAATATTTAAGAAATCCTACTCATTCATCCGCCTGAAATACTTTTTTTTTTTTAGATCATAGTGATATGCAAATAATACCCATTCCAATACTTCTATTTTCAGCAAATAACTAATACAGATTAGCCCAGCATGCAGCTTTAAAAATCAAGAAAGATATGTTATATATAATACCTGAATCAGTTCTGTGGAAGTGTACCTTTTCATACCGTATACAATGAATTTACTAACCAAAATATCTACTTGAATCGAAACAATACACCCAAATGTATATTATTATGAACTGAGAAAGTAGACTTTATCTATTTTCACTCAATGTATACCATTATATAGGTAGTTACCAACCCAACTGGTGTTCTGTAAAGAGTTACAGGGAAGTTCCACACTCCACACGGTGTCTACTCCCATACTAGGAAGATGATGATGATGATGATGATGCTTGTCACGGCCTGGCAGGTATAATACCAATCCATTATAGTGTCGATTGAGTCTAAGTATACCGGGGGTATTTATCTAAAGAATCTGTGTGATCAAATTGATGGACATTGTGAAGTTACTGAGTTGGTGCTTTCGTCTTTTAATTCAGTAAAACTATATTAAAGTTAAAGATTTTTCGAGTCCAGGTTGATCGTTAGGGTTTTTGTACGACCAAATAGTAAAAAGCATATATCACTCCCCGAACTTTTCAATCCCCCAAAATAGTTTGGAAACTAGAAATTTTTTATTTAACCTTTTCCTTAATGCAAAGAAGAAACTTTAACAGGCAAAATGTAACACAATACATATGTGTACAGTTCTTGTTAGATTTTTAAGAGAAACTGACTAAGAAGGTAGAAGTTCAAGCCTGACGGGTGTTGAAAACAAAGTGATGACGTTACATGTAGGCAGATTAGGTCTTGGTCCAATAAGGGTTGTTTATTCAAGGACAAAAGGTAATATTTAATGTAAACTTACAACTGATGGTGATTGAGCAAAAAAGTGACATAAAGTAATGTTTTGTATGTCTTCTAAATGAAGCACAAATATCTGAACACCAGATACATACATGTGATAATATTTTCCTGCTGTGAGATAGTCCAATCAATTAGGCTGTTACATAACTTGAATGATCTAAACCCTATCCGTCTTCGCATACTTCAACGGGACAGGGCTTGAACTCATCCAATGGAAATTCTCCGTCAATCTCTGTCCAGTTCAGACAGCCAATGCAATCATAATCAATTAATTAGTTGATAAGATTAGTTTGATCTTTTCTAAAACAGATATGACAAAAAGGTGTGAATTATGTGATAATTAATAATAGATTAATGATAATGAATTTTATCTACACTGGTCCTAAGAAATATTGGTCAACACAGTAGGCTCAACTGACAAATTTTGACGAATTATTATCGTATGAGCATTCAGACGTTAATGTAGCGACTGTAAGGAGCGAAATATAACGTCTGTATTATTCGGGTTAGCCGTTACAGGGAAGGGTACTGTTTTTATTTGGATTTTTTGGGACACCTTCTTAATTATTTGGACTAGTTGTGAGACAAAATTTCCAGATTTTTTTACCCATCTCCTGTTCACCTGAAATTTTGTGTTACATGTATATCCTGATTTTTCATGTCTTGACAAAAATTTTATTTATTGGCATTTTAATTGTCAGATGTAAAACATTTCCAGTCTTAGATTTTCAATTAGTCAGACAATAATTTCACATGTAAAGATGTTAATATTGACCTAATGATTGTATAATCAGTTTGACATTAATAAGTGAAGCCTGGTATATTTGACACAAGCTAGTGCCCTAAATTAATATTGAAATTAATTTTAAAGAGCGTCGAAAATCTCCAGCTTTGTCATGACAGATCCATCACATGTGCATGTATGTAGATATGAGCCATAAAAATAACCATTGGCTATTTAATGAAATCAATTTGGGGGGGGGGGTACATGTAGTAGAGGTTCCAAAAGTAATGTTAACTGGATCTGACAGGCGTACTTGGGGGGAAACATATATAAATTTAGACAAATAGCAACAAATAAAGATGTATATAATTCTTTTACCAAGTACAATATCAGATTGGAATAATCTACCTGAATCCATACATCTGTAGGTATGTCAGCATTCCTGGAATCCTTCAAAAGTGGTCTATCCACTCTAACTTTTTGAAAGATCTCCATTGACATACAGACCATAAATATATACCACTGTACTACTGCCATGACTGTATATATATGTTTTTATTTATATGTAATCTAAACCAAAAAATAGTAAAATATCATAAAATATAATAGAAAATAGTAACATTTTTTTACATGATGTATTTTGAGTGTAAGTTTAAAATGTTTGGCTATGATGTCCACTTTTTTGTACTTGTGCAAAAGTTCAGGGATGTATTATACTCCTCTTAGGAGTCTACCCCCGTACCTGGAAGAAGAAAAAAAAGGTTGTTTTTCTTGTGACACATATTCTGACATATATTGATGCAATGTGTCTCTTTGTCAGATTATATGTAACTTAAAAAACCTGAGATTCGGGTGGCTATTAGTTGTTTAGGCCCTGTACTTTAAATCGCAAGGTCATCACTGTTGTGGGTTAGATCTTTACAAGTGACATGGTTTCCAAGCACCAATGCAAGCATGGTGGTTTTGTCAATTTTAAAACTCGAATATCAGACTTTCCTCCACCTCAAACCTGGTTACCAAGCAAGTATATCAGTACATCATATACATGTATGTCATTCGAACAGTTCCTAATCTCATCATCTTAAATGCAAAAAAATATATGCTTAATGCATAAATGGTACTTTAATGTATGTGTACTTTTGGATATTTAAAATGAAAAAGAATTTGCCTTAACATCTTGTGTAGATGCAAAAATTAAATCCATTCATGATCATTCCATAAATTATTTGGATCAATGGGAAGAGATATTTAGGGACAATGTGCTACTATTTCCCGCCACATATTATCAATATGGCCAAATTGATTAGGATAGGTATGCTTTTTTTAGAAGATAGAAAGGGAAGCAAATTTTATACATGTAAACCTGTTTTCATGGTTTAAACTTATCTAACTACAAATAATTTTTAGGTTTTTGGAAAAATAAATCTAGTTTTCAGTATTCATGATCTGGTTTTCAATCATTCCCCTGGTTTCAGTAATTTGAGTTATTATTAGTTGCCCCATGCTTATATTGGGCTCAAATTCTTAAGAGGTGATTCAGACATACATTTGACTGATGATTTGATGAAAAACATTCTACTTTGAAAATTCATAAATACCGACCTGTTATCTAAGTAAAGTTTAAAAGTGACCTTGGGTACTGAGAGGGGCAATAACCTGTAGAAGCCTTATTGTGGCTTAAATGTGTCGATAGGGTATTACAGGTGACAAAATTAAGCATAGTCAAGCATCTTATATTAACCTTATTATAGGCGATAAAAACTTTCTAGTTTTTTTTTTAAAGAATTTCCCATAAAGCTTTAACTGGAACAGTCCTAAACTTGCAGTAAGTTAGAGCATTTGCTTGAAGTTGAAAAAATGTCGGTGAGACAAGGAAGAAAAACAGCAATAAAAGTGCTGTTTAATTTCAATATCTGTAATGTAATTTTGTGTCATCCATATCTATTATTTTTAGATCAATAAAATGTTCATTTTGAGTCTACATACACTAGAAGATAAGATTCTCACATTATATATATATTATACATAAAATGGTTCGACAATGACTTTTTTAATTTTAGGTTTTAGTCTTAGAAGTAGAAGATGTATCTGCAGTTACAGATTTCAGACCAGTAGTTTGACAACTTATGTCTCCCAACATTACTTCAGTACAACAAAAAGAAATGAAGTAAGAGGTAAAGGAGGAAGTAAGAATGGAGGTGGTCCTATCGATGATAACTTGTTCCGTTGTCCTCAATGCGACTATTTGAACAGAAAATCTCCAACAGCAAGTAAGTCTTCTATCAACATGATTAATGTTTGACTATTTTTACAAAATAGAAATAAAAATAATAATAATTAGTTTAAGCAAAGCAAAAGATCTTTCACAAGTAAGGTAGAACATGTATTGAAAAATTGCAGTTTTTGAATAGGTAGAGTCAAATAAGTGTGAACTGATTGAGAGTTAATTTCAAGTTTGTCAATCATAAAGTTTTTCTAATCATTCATGTTATTATTCTTCTTCTTCTGTTTTCAGACTTTATTACATGTATATTCATTTATCTTTTTATCTCATAAACTTAAGTTCTTTTATTCTGACTGTGACTTGGATTTGTTTCTGATATTAAAGAAAAAAAATATTCCAAAGCAAAGGGCAAGTCCAAGTAAATCTTTCAATATCGCTAAATATCTATATCTTCCTGCTTAAATCACAGTGCTCTTTTAACAGTCACATTTAAAATTCATTTCAACAGATCAAATCATCAACTACATGTAAGAAAATCATGCCATTAATTTTATAGGATCCAGATTTCATATTTGTACAAATGATAAGTGTGGATCATTGATGTTGATCAGTTATGAAGAAATAAAGCCAGAATTTGTAGAGGAGCCAGTGGAAGAGAAACCTCCATTACCATTCCCAAGGAAGGTAGAAAACTCTGAATACTAAATTATAAGTGTTTGTTATAATTGACATTTGCTTCAGTTAGATTGTTTTACATGCTTTTTAAAATATACAAAATTAATGTTAATTTACAAGACTTGTTAAAACTGTTATACATGAAGGTAGATGTATATCACATGTAAAAACCCAGCAAAAGTAGCATTACATTGTCTGCAATAGGTAATAAACTTTTTCTAATAAGCAATGCCAATGTTCAAATTGAATCATTATATATTTTTATGCGTCCACAAAAAAATTGTGGACATATAATTGTATGATTCTGTTGTTGGTGTTGTTTGTTAACTTCAACGTTCCCACAATAACTTTAGATATCCAATCACTATGAAATTTGACAATGATGTTCCTTACTATTAATGAGAATGATTTAAGGAGATCCCACTTTTTGGTTCATAAATTAGGGACCAAAATTGGACGAAAATGCCACTTTTTTATTCGTTCCCATAATAACTTTTGTTCTGTTTGACAAATTAGAATAAAATGAGATGTGAAATAAGTCTACGCGACACAACCTACAATATAAACATAAATTAAAAGAATCCACAATGGAAAACAGCTAGCAGCCTTCAATGTGACCAGCGGTTGCTGCTCGCTGTTTTCAATTGTCCCTGGATTGAAAATAAACTACATATTATTCAAGCCAAATCCTAAAGTGCAATGAAAGACCCTCTTCTTGACAAAAAACAGTTAACATAAATTTGACTAAATACAAACATAACCTTTGATAAAGATTCCTGGCTTTGGACAGAAAATTTACTTTCATTATTCTCGTCATGAAATAACAGATGGGATTGAATTATAGGATCCACCTTTCTTCGTTTAGAATTTAAGAGTCCAAAAGGGGCAAAAAATGCAAATATTTTATCTGTTCCCCAAATAACTTAAGTTCTGGATGGCTAATTGTCATGAAATTTTATAATGGTGTTCCTTACCATTATACTTTAGTCAGGAACAATTTTGGAGGTCCTCCCTTTTTTGTATGGAAATAAGAGGCCATAGAATGGGCAAAGATATCAATTTTTTTAGTTTCTGGATTGAAATTTTTTTTGCAAGACAACTCTTGTAAAGTAGTGAATATGAAATGGATGATTAATTTTTGTAAACTCCTTTATTCCACTAAGAAATTATGGGCCAAAATGGACAAAAATTGAAACTTTTTTTTTATTGTGGGATTTCAAATATTTTTCTCAGCATGTGTTCAGAGCAATTGACTATCCTTATTAGGCTTCAAACATACAGGGTTCAACATGTTGCGGACATATCATGCTGCGCTCTGCAAAACTTTTTGTTTATTTGAGTTTCATCTCCTACATTGTATATTATTTGTGTACAATAACTTTGTAGATTCATGAGTATTTAGACAGTTATGTGATCGGACAAGAGCGAGCTAAGAAGGTAGTATCAACACAGGTGTACAATCATTACAAACGACTCCGCTTCAATAAACCTCTATCTACATCACAGCCTTCAAATGAGATCATTCCTTCAGAAGATACCAGGATAATGCCTGCTAGTCCCAGAGGTTAGTCAAAAATGGGATAACCATCACTTATAGATATTCTGTCACTCTCAGAGATAAAGTTGAACTACTTTTCTTAATTTATATTTAAAAAAATAGTCTCAGGTTTGATTAAAGCATGATTTTACATTAATATTGAAAATGAATGCCTTTGTCCTTAAAGCTTTCATTAATTATAGTTTAAAGTTAACAATGCCATATAATTTTTATATCTGAAAAAAAAATCAGATCCATGGAGAGCAGATAAAATAGAATGGATTTGAAAGCAGATTTCAAGGGTGATGGAGTACTGCCTCTTTTTAACCTGTGGTGACCCACAAATATTTTGTTTTAAAAAAGGGACAAAGGAGTTATCAAGTACACTCTCATTATCAGTTTAACTCGTGCAGTCATTTTAACAGTTAACATTATTTCATATAATCTTAGCTCCGTAGTATATCCATGAACCTTATTAATTTTGACAGAACTAATACAGATTGCTTTAGCTCTCGGCAGTCCTCTGGGACCAGTTACAAGTTACCAACAACAACCTGTGGAACCCCAACAACCTAAAATCAACATTCTAGAAACAGAACCAGACAAAATCAATCTGGAGAAGAGTAATATATTGCTAGTAGGACCAACAGGCTCAGGTATTTGTAATTATGTGTCCTAGAAAGAAGAAGAAAGTAATAATGTTATATAGTCATTGACTGACACTACATATTTACCTAAATAGCATGTATTATCCTCCACCTTTTGTGAAAGCTTGGAAGTATAGTATTCCACTTTCTGGCCAAAGGAAGCAAAACTTTTTTAAGACCTTGATAGAAATTCATGAAACTTGCACAAAAAGTGAGAAAAAGGCCTAAAGATTTGTGGAGTCAATTTGTCATTGGTTAAGGTCATAACTTTTACTTGCTGGGGTATCTCTAGCCATTGCTGGTTTATTTTGCCCACAATATGTTGCAAAGTTACTCTTTGTCATAGTCTGTGGTGTTTTGTTCTGTGTTCACACAAAATTTCTATCATATTTTTAAGTGAAGCCACCTTTCTTTTTATGCCCCATCTACGAAAGTAGAGGGGCATATAGTGTTCCGGTCTGTTCGTCCGTCCGTTCGGATGTCCGTCCCAAATCCCATATTTCCAAATTTGCACTTACTGACAAATGCCACATCAACCATATTGGTATGGTATGTGCACCTAGTGATGCTAAGCACAATGCATGCTTCGGATGCTGGCAGTGACCTATATTTTTCGCATGAATGACCACTTATAGAAGAATGGTTAAAGTCCATTCCTTCTTACTGACAAATGCCATAGTAACCAAATTGGTATGGTAGGTGCACCTAGTGATGCTTAGCACAATGCATGCTTCGGATGCTGGATGTGACCTATATTTTCCGCACAAATGACCACTTATAGAAGAATGTTTCAAGTCCATTCCTCCTTACTGACAAGTGCCATTCCAACCAAATAGGTATGGTAGGTGCACCACTTATGGAAGAATGGTTCAAGTCCATTCCTCCTTACTGACAAGCGCCATACCAACCAAATAGGTATGGTAGGTGCACCTAGTGATGCTTAGCACAATGCATGCTTCGGATGCTGGATGTGACCTATATTTTCCACATGGATAGTCTCTTAAAGAAGACTGGTTAAAGTCCATTCCCACTTACTGACATGTGCCACATCTACTCTATTGTTATGATAGGTGCACCTAGTGATGCTAAGCACAATGCATGCTTCGGATGCTGGCTGTGACCTATATTTTCCGCATGAATGACCACTTATAGAAGAATGGATAAAGACAATTCCTTTATTACTGACATGTGCCACATCAACTATATTGGTATGGTAGGTGCACCTAGTGATGCTTAGCACAATGCATGCGCTGGAAGCTGGCAGTGACCTATATTTTCCGCATGAATGACCACTTATAGAAGAATGGTTAAGTTAAAGTCCATTCCTTCTGACTGACAAGTGCTTTAATAGCAACCATGTTGAGGCTTTAGTGATTGTGGGAAAAATAAATGTTGCGAGATGGGGCATTATGTTTTTGGACATATTCTTGTTATAACTAGCATGTTGTTTTATTCTATAGTACTGTATGATGTAATGCCATTTTATGTTGGTAACTCATCATCAACTTCCTTTATATCAGTAAATCAAATACATGTATTTAAAAAGGCAGGTGGAATATATCTTTATGGAAGACCACAATTGTATATTTTTTACACACAGGGAAGACATTAATACCAAAGACCCTTGCCAAGTGTTTAGATGTGCCATTTGCTGTGTGGGACTGTACAAATCTGACTCCAGCAGGGTATGTAGGTGAAGATGTGGAGGCCATTATCAGTCAGCTATACCAGGACGCCAATCAGAATGTAGAGAGATGTTCACAAGGTAATAGGTTGTTATATATCCATTGTAATAGTTGTCAGTTAAATGCAGGAAAATAATATATTTAGGGCCAATTAAGTTTTAAAACCCAGATACAGCAAAAATAATTAACAAAGATAACGGAGTGTAAAAAAGAAACAAAACTGGAAAGAAAACAATAAAAATCTGCTTTTTATTTAGTATAAAAAAGTTCTAGCATATAGCTTCATACCCATACCCATCATGCACACAGGCGTTTGGATCCAGGATTTTATTTTATTATAAATAATGTGTATATAAAAATTTTTCATCTCGTCTCTATACTATACTGTTGACAGTTCTAAAAATAGAACAAATTTAACCCGCGGAAAACCCCCATATTTTCTCATAGAATTAAATGTTTTACATGAAATATTGGTGATTCTCTAAATCCTTTCAGTTTAACCTGACAATTGGGAACACATTTGTCGTGAAACAATTTGCAATGACTTTGAATCTAATCTTTTTTCCACTGAAGCAAGCCAAACAAACCACCACAGACGGAAGTAGTTTAAAATTTCAAAGGGAGACAATATTCTTCTACTTTTTCCAATTTTATCATTGAATTTGAAATAACCACGATCCTTGAACGTCTTTTTGAAAATTTATGGAACACACATCGGGTCCTAGTTTGAAGGTACGTTTTATTATACTACCATCTGGTAAGTAAAAATATTTCAAATAAAATCACGTCCACATTTTCCGCCAAACGATTTTGTTCGAACTCGCCCAGATTTTACCTTACTTTAGTGTCACTCTGAAGTCCTTTTATTTGGCGGAATATTGTTTCCCTTGAAAATCTTTGGCAACTTCCGTCCGTGGTGATCTTTTGTTTCGCTTCGAAGGAAAAAAGACTCGATGTGAGATTTATACATACTGAAATGCTTTACTTTTGCTTCCGAAAGAGAGTTAAAGCTGAGAGGAGTTATAGAATTTTCTAGTTGTTTATGGCAAAAAATATTTCTACAAGAAAAAAAGGAGTTTCCGTCAGTTCTATTTTTAGAACTTTCAAACATTCTTGCCTTGTTGAAATAGTATAGAGACGGATGAAAATTTGTATATACACGTTATTCATAGTTAGATGAAATCCTGGACCCAAACGCCTGTGATCATGCATATTGCAGAAATCAAATTTTGACAATATAATAACCTCTTGTTGACTGCTATAGGGATAGTATTCCTGGATGAGATAGACAAGATTAGATCCTCTCACAGCCATGACAGGGACATAGGTGGTGAGGGGGTCCAGCAGAGTCTACTGAAACTCCTGGAAGGCACCGTCATCAACATACAGGTCAAAAACAAGAAAGTCCAGGGACAAGGCACCATTCAGATTGATACCTCCAATATTCTCTTTATATTATCTGGAGCTTTTACTGGGCTGGAGGAAGTTGTCAAAAAACGTATTAAACAAAAGGTATGGTGCTTGACTAGAACATATAGTTAGTGAAGAATTTAGCTTTGATTTAGCATTGAATTTACAATCAAGTTGGAAATAGAAAATGGTAACGATAAACTATAAAGGATGCTATCATTTGCTATTCATATTTTTGTTGTTTTGTGTTACTAACAAACCTGATCACTTTTGCAGTGCAAGTTTTGGTCCTTTAAAACCTTATTCAACCATTGTTGTTTTTGTTATTTGTCTGCACAAGTTAAGGACCGTTGCAATTTTCAAATTCTGTGATGTATCTTGGAAGTATTTTGACTTTTTATTTTTTTCAAAAAGCAAGCATGTTTTTAAATAGATCATCCCTATCTACGAAAGTGGAGTGGCATATACCGGGGGGTAGTGTTCGGGTCCATCTGTCCGTCCGTTTGTCCGTCCGTCTGTTTGTCTGTCCCAAATCTTCATATTTCCAAATTCCCACTTACTTGCAAATGCCACATCAATCATATTGGTATGGTAGGTGCACCTAGTGATGCTGAGCATAATGCATGCTTTGGATGCTGGATGTGACCTATATTTTCCGCATGAATGACCACTTTCAGAAGAATGGGTAAAGTTTATTCCCACTTACTTACAAATGCCACATCAATCATTTTGGTATGGTAGGTGCACCTAGTGATGCTAAGCGCAATGCATGCTTCAGATGCTAGATGTGACCTATATTTTCCGCATGAATGACCTCTTACAGAAGAATGGTTAAGTCCATTTCCATTTACTGACATGTGCCACATCAACTATATTGGTATGGTAGGTGCACCTAGTGATACTAAGCAGAATGTATGCTTCAGATGCTGGCTGTGACCTATATTTTCTGCATGAATTACCATATAGAAGAATGTTTAAAGTCTATAAAATAATACTCTTGGAACAACTTAATGGTTTAGTGATTGCAGAAAAAAATAAATGTTGCGAGATGGGGCATTATGTCTGTTGGACATACTCTTGTTAATTTTGTTATAACCTTTATTTACAGTCTTTTGGTTTTGGATCAGAAAATCTACATGACACATCAGAAGATATAAATAGTAACAATAACAATTCCAGTAACTCTGCCAGTCATAAGAAACAATGGACTGACCTAGAATTGGGTATGATGGAGCTGAAAGAAAAAGACAATTATTTAAAACTTGTGGAAACTCAGGACCTTATAAACTATGGGATGTTACCCGAATTTATTGGCAGGATTCCAATTATTGTGAAATTCCATAGTCTTAGTTTAGCTGACTTAGTCAAGATTTTACATGTGCCTAAAAACTCTATTATTTCACAGAAACAGATGTTGTTAGAAATGGAAAAGGTAAGAATTTATCAGAACTAAAATATATCTGTATTCTCACGAACAAACAAAAGTTTTCAATCATTTAAAACTAGTATTTTACAAATATTAAATTTTAGATACACAGAATTTTCACATTACAATGCAGTATTCAACCAAAAAGATTATGGGATAATACCCCCAAAAATGTGAAACGTAATGAACCAAATTTGTAACTAAATGATAAAATTTTGTTTATTGATACAATTCCTGCTTCTTATTGTGCATTTGTCAGTATGTTAGTAAACTTTATTACATAGATGCATATGAAATACCAGTGAAATAAAATCTGGTGTGAAATAACCAAAATATTTTCTCTCTTGCATCCTTTCTCACCAAACTCATTTATGCCATCGGGAATTGTATTGGGTTGTTGGCATGACTGCTGCTGTCTTAATTTATAAGCCATTCAAATTAATTTGTTAAAAAACAATTAAATATTGGCATTTTATCTATGTAATAAAAAGGATAATCAATTAGGTCTCGTGAATCTGCACACTTTTTTAATCAGATGTGTTTACCGACTCGTGATCATATTTTGGTTATTCACTTGACCCAACTTATTATCCTTTAATTAGAAGTAATCTATACCTTTTATGGGAAAAATAAACAGCTTTGATACTGCTTTTACAAAGTTTGGTTTGAAACAAATATTGTAAACTTTTTCCCATATTTACAGTGTAAGCTAACATTTACTACAGAAGCTATTAAAGCCATAGCAGAATTAGCATTAGAGAGAGAAACAGGAGCCAGAGGACTTAATGCTATTGTGGTAAATATCAGCTTGTCTTACTGACAAAACTTTTTGATTTACTTCTTAGTAAAGCAGTTTTACTCTTGCTACATGGATGTTCACTCTATTCGAGATAAAATAACTTAAAGATAGTGTTGTATGATAAAGAACAAATCTCTCTGCTTAACTGAAATACTTACCAAGCCGTTGCAATAAAGCTTCTAATGTTTAGATTAAAATGATGAAACTGATGAATGCTTATCAGAGTACTGAACATCAGATAGGTCATAAAGTGATCAGCAGTTTCTAAAATAAATTGTTGACTAATACAGTCAAAATGGTCACCAAACCTCCCTTTGTCTTTTATGTTATGTTCTATTTTTAGGAGCGAGTGTTGTTTGATGTGATGTACGATGTACCAGGAAGTGATATCAGTTCTGTGATAATTGACGAGGACGTTGTCAGAGGTCTAAAACCTCCCGAGTACATACGAAACACTGTAGCAGATAACATTGAGCTAGTGAAAGAAATGAAAGTAGAGAAGCAAGAACACAGAGGAAGAGTTTGAGACAGATCGATTTATTATTGTGTACTAATCTATTCCAAAATAAAGTTTAAAAGTCTTTTTAGATATACATTTGATATACAGACATTACATTTGGTGTTTTATTTTAATTAAATCCATTAGCCTATGCTGCACACATTATGCAAATTTGATAAAAGATTTTCAAAGAATACTTCTCTTATTAAGCTAACAAAATGAAACAGACAATAAACATAAAAGGATCCATGTATTTAGGTTTTCTTTTACACCTTGTGATATTATGCGGTACACATTTTGTTACATATGCCTCTGTCAATTTGTCTGTATCCTGTATTCTTCTGGTTTCCAGGTGTTAAGTACAGATTTTATACATTTTTGGCAATAAGGTGTTACTTTGAATTTGACCCAGGTGGTCATCTCGGTACAAAAATTTTAATTTCAAAATTATTAATTTTCCTTACCAGGAAAGTAACATACCAACTTCACCTGCATACAGTGTCTATATTTCAAAACTGATTCGATATGCCAGGGCTTATACACATTTTTTAGATTTTTTTTATTCGACACGGCTTTCTCTGTAACCGACTATTAGACCAAGGTTATAAGAAAATACGTCTCATACGATCTCTAAAAAAATTCTTTCTTCGTTATCAGCCACTGGTAAAAAAATTCAATATCATGTTAAACAAAATGGTTAGTTCTTGCTTTGATAAGTGTTTGGCTGGTTGACGTACTGAGATGATCACCTTAGCATCCCTGATATGTCATCACAAACCTGTTGTGTTTTGTGTAACTACCGGACCTAAAGATTGCAATGGAAGAGGGAGGTTTGGCGCGCCTTAAAACCTGGTTTAACCCACCATTTCTTTTGAAATGCCTGTACCAAGTCAGGGCCATTGCGGTCTTCAATTTTTCCGGTATGTCTTCCTTGTTTTGTATCGTCTTATGGACATTTGAGATTGATTCTCCAAGTTCGGTAATTTTGTTATTACCTTTATTTACAATAAAGAGAAAGTCAAGTTTTTTTTTTCTAATTTATTGAAAACAATCAACAACAAAAACAAAGACTAAAATTAAGTACATAACTATAAATTACTTTTACCATAGTTCTAATTAAGTACAAACAAATTCTTAAGTACTACATGCATTGGAATACATCATCATATAGATTTCCAAAGTGATGTTAATGTATAATTTGGCAAAACATTGTTTATTTGAAACACAGGGTTATCTGGTTCTAACATTTTGATTCTTAAATTCATTATACAACCCAGACTTCTTACTAGTTGTCTATAATTGAGTTGTTACTTCATGTAATGGTCTACGATGAGTTAAGTGGTTATATATTGACCAAGCACTTAGTGTTGTTAATACTGCAACCAAAACAAGTCCAGTTGTCTGAAAAATAGTATTTAGATAAATTAAGATTTGTTGATTTTAATTCACTTTATAGCTAAATGATGCACAATTATTAGTATGGGATAAATACTAGTAAATGGACTCTGTTCCAGAACACATATTCTTTAGGACATCTTTGTATAAAAGATACTTTTTACTAATGATATATCTGTGTAATATTTACATGTTATTGTGGTTTAATTTATTATGATTAGGGTGTTTCGTAAACCAAATGTATAATATAAATTGATGATTGAAATTAATTTGATGTTTTAACATAAAGGTTAATATACCATGTAGTGATTTGATTGACTTGAGTGGCTACAGTCATTTCCTAAATAGTAAATTATTTATGCTCTGCAAACATAAGTAGAGGGGGTAGTGGTCCAGTCAATTTGTCCATCAGCCAAAATCAAATTTACCTTTCAATAATCAAATAAACAATTTTTTATGAAGGAAGAATGTTATCATGAAACCTTATACAGTAACTTATATGCACCAGATTTTGAAGAAACAAATTCATGATTGAATTACTCACCTCACTTTGGGGAAAAAAAAGGTTATGGTACAATACAGTAAACCATAAAAATATTATTTTGATGTATTCCTTTTTTAATAGTCAATATTTCAAAGTAGATCTTTTATATTGTCAACTTTTTAAAGTGTTACATGTAATTATATTCAAGATTGCATTGTTCAATCCTAGAAAATAAATCTACATTCAATTTAGTCTCTTACCTTGACAATTAACCTGTATTCTGTCCACCATTGTAAGAAATGGACTTTATATAATGCTATACTACAGGGCAAGAAGGCCTCTGTCTGTCTGGAATCTTTACACCTATTAATAAAGCAAATAAAAATGTGCACTGTGTGTTACTTTTGTATTCCATACATTATTGTGAGGGGTGTGTGTGGTATATTATTATCAAACATGACTATCTTTTTTCTATACCTTTTTTTATAAGTTGTAATTTTTAAGTAACAAGACTCTGCAGCTGTAGATATTTGTAAACAAAGTAGAAAACAAATACTGAATACATTATTCTGTTTTGTCTTTTGTCTTATTTTCTTTATGGACTAAATACATATTTTATTTTTTAGTATAATGGTTTTTTTTTATCATCTAAAGTTTCCAAAAGTATTTAAATCTTACCTTGTATATAATGTCTTCAGTAATTCTTCCTTTTTATGATGTATATTTTGGGGTATTCTCAGTTTTTTCCACACACTTCTTTGTATGTTTGCTCCCTCCTCTAACATGAACCCAAGATTGAATATAGCCTGAAAGTATTTAACATATCTATGTTTAAAGTAACAGTTTAAATTTTAAGAACAATCTATTGCATTCTCTATTTTTTATGTTTTAATTAATATTTTGTCTCTAAAGCGCTATTTAAACACCAACAAATAAAATTATACACCAATTTTTGATTATTTTGAGATTTTTTCTTTAATTTTTGTGTTTTGTTCATTCTTCTCATTAAGTCAGGACCATTGTGATCTTCTATTTCTTCAGTATGTGTTTGGCTTGTGTTCCCCTTCTTGGACATTTGATATTGATCATTGCAGTTCATTATTTTTTTTATTACCTTTCTACAGTTAAATTTGTCTGTATGGAATTATTATTCAAAATGTCTGTGAATTGTAAACACTTACATGTGGATCCCCTTTGACTGCTGATCTGGTATAGAATTCTGCTGCCTTCTCCACATCGCGCTGGTGTCCACATCCATACCAGTGATAATCACCCATCTTAATCAGGGCTGAAATCATTCAATTGTTGTTGGATAGGTTATTTATAAACCAAAAAGCATAAAGATTTTTATTCAACTTATAAATCAAATAAAGGAATTGTTCTATTTTTCAGCTTTTTAGTAAGGTTTGGAGTAAAAACCAAACAAAATGGTAAAATTTGTTCAGGTTTGCATACAATGTTCTAGTTTTAGTCATCAGGAATTTTTAGTTTGTGTACTGGCTGGTGATATTGTATGTATAAAATAGTCACGTTAAATTATGGAAACAAAAAGAGAAGAAGATTATTGTGTAGGAAATTATAAAATAATAAAGCCATGTTACTCACAGTAAGAATTGACAAAGTGTTCTTCTCTCAGTGTTGTTATGTTGTAGTTTCTCCATTGACAATCTTTTTCTATCAATGAAGTCATACCATCCTACAAATACAGTATAGTCAAATAAACTTTTGGACTTTTGACAGTTAAATGCCTCATTGGTTCCTCTTTGCTTCTTTTTGTAGATCAATGATAACATTTGAAATTTATCTTTCATTTCAATTAAGATTTTAATTTATGTTTGTTGTTTTTGAATCATTATGTTATGTTCTTTTTTCAAGTTTTACAAAAAACATTTTAACATCATTTGTGTTGCATGGTCACTAGCAGTTCAGAATTTGATTTAGTGTTCAAACATGATGGATATACTGTATACAATTAACCTGATTGTCTTCACAGAGATGAGCAGCGTTAAATGATCCAACCTCTATCCCAGCCTCAGCAGCCATTAAATAGTATAACAAAGCTGATTGTCTGAAATGGAAACAATAAAAGCATCAGTTGTCTGATATTTGGGGTATTTTGTGATAATCAGTAACCATTTACTTTAATTTTTAATAAATGGTCAGATAAACATGAAATGTTGAATTATTTAAATGATATTCAAACTACATGTAATTACATATAAAACTTATAAAGAATAACCATATTATAATAAGAAAGTTTTATAATATATTTACAAGTCGTAGTTTCTGTATGCAGTGATGCCTTTCCTTAAGATGAGTCCAAGTGCAGGGTTCTTCTCTGCTATAAATCTGGCCCACCTAGGAAAATCAGAAAAAAAACAATAACAATGTTGATTCCATTTAACTAGTGCAACAAATGAATTGAAGGTATTATTTTTTTCTGATGCTAATTGCAAGACATTTTAATAACAGTGGCAAAGCCACATATAAAAGCTGTTTGCTGTTTTTCAATATGAGTGTTGAATTGAGATTATGTTACATATACTTGTTTGATATCTCATCATACTTTTGTCACTAGATCGACAGAATAACAGTGCTTACTCAACTCCAACATGTATGTTCCTAGGAATTCCAGGTGTTCCCTTCATTTGGAGAGAACCAATCTGTATACCTGCATCAATCTGATTCCTGACACCAGCAAAGTTAAAATACACCAGTGCTTTCTCCTGAAATAGTAAAACATTTGTGCAAAATTACACCAGCAAAGTGTAAATACACAAGCGCTTTCTCCTGAAATAGTAAAACATGTATATTATCACTAACAATAGCAAAGCTGAAATACACAAATGCTTTCTCCTGAAATAGCAAGGTACAAGTGCTTTATGTACATTATCTTATAACTAGCAAAGTTAAAATACACAAGGGCTTTCTCTTCCTATAGCAATTTGACATAGCAAAGAATATGAACATAAGCACTGACACCAGCACAGTTAGAATGTACAAGTGCTTTTTCCTAAAATAGCAAATGCTATATACATAATCACTGACTCTAGCAAAATTAAAATACAAAAGCGGATTCTTTGAAATAGCAAAGAATATGCACATGATTGCTGACACCAGTAAAGTTAGAATACACAACTGCTTTCTCCTGAAATAGCAAAACAAATGTACATAATCACTGAAACTTGCAAAGTAAAGGGATATAACTGCTTTCTCCTGAAATAGCAAAACAAATGTTCATATTCCCTGACACCAGTAAAATTAATATACACAAATGCTCTCTTTAGAAATAGCAAAACATATGTACATAATATCTGACCAGCAAAGTTTAGATACACAAGTGTTTCCTTTGAAATAGCAAAGCATATGTGAATTATCACTGACACAAGCAAAGTTAAAATACACAAGTACTTTTGCCTGAAATGACCAATGACACCAGCAAAATTGAAATACACAAGTGCTTTCTCTTGAAATAGCAAAACAAATGTACATAATCACTGACAACAGCAAAGTTAAAATGATTGCTTTCTCCTGAAAAAGCGAAGCAAATGTTGATAATTACTGACACCAGCAAAGTTAAGAAACACAAGTAGCAAAACAAAGGTAGATAATAACTGATGCTATAAAGTTTAAATACACAAGTGATTGCCTTGAAATAGGAGGCATATGTTCATGATAAATGATACTAGCAAAGTTAAAATACACAAATGCTTCCTTTGAAATAGCAAAACATATGTACATAATCACTGACACAAGCAAAATTGGAATACACTAGTTATTTTTTTCATATAAAAACAACGCTGATTAATAAATGATAATAATATTCAGTCAAAGTTTCATCATTATTCGTGGGGAATCAATTTTCATGGTTTTTGTGGGTGGTTTTGACCCACGAAATTTCATTACCCACTAAAAGCATATTAAGCATTGATCTGTATGCTGCAGACCTCAGAACCACGAATGTAAGAATCCCAGAACTGATCCTTTTTTCATCAAACCATGAAAGGATGAACCAAAGAAAATGATGAATCCACAGCAGAGGCCATGCAATCCTGATACAGATGGAGTTCATGCAGGCTCTGATAGTATATATTTACCAAGTACTTACAGGGCTAATAACTTTATCAGGGAAACCTCCGGTTAAGTGCAGTATACCCAGGTTGAAAGCAGCATCTGGAGAACCTAACTTGTATGCTTGTTCAAAATATTCAACAGCTGAAGTGACATTCTTCTCATGGTTCAAGGCATACCAGCCTAATGCATTCAAAGCGGCCGGATTTTTCTGAAAAAAAGTTAACCAGGTGGTAGTTTTACCCCCATAAAATTATACTGTAGAACTGGTAATGCATAGTATTGTCACAATTTTATATACAATTTATTTTTCATTGATACATTGTATGTAGGAATAACTTTCAATTTAAATTTCTGCTCTTGAAATTCAAAATTCACTGCATGTTGTTTCTTGTCCATTAAACTCAACCAAAATCCTAACAATGTTTACCTTTTCAGCTGACTTTTTGATGTGGGTCAATGCCTCTGTTTTGTTAGCTTCTGTACCATGACCCTAAAAGATAAAAATCTAAATCATTTGACAGCCTTACAAGATTGAAATACTTATAATTACGGTTATTGAAAATCAATCCCATATGATATAACTTATGTCATAATAGGCTACATCTTAAAATCTGGAATAATGATTTGACCAAAGCAATAAAGCTACATCTTATAATCTGGAATAATGATTTGACCAAAGCAATAAGCTACATCTTAAAATCTGGAATAATGATTTGACCAAAGCAATAAGCTACATCTTAAAATCTGGAATAATGATTTGACCAAAGCAATAAGCTACATCTTAAAATCTGGAATAAATGATTTGATCTAAGTAATTGGCTATATCTTAAAATCTGGAATAATGATTTGACCAAAGCAATAAGCTTCATCTTAAAATCTGGAATGAATGATTTGATCAAAGTCATTAGCTACGTCTTAAAATCTGAAATAAATGATTTAATTAAAGTAATCAGACAAAAGAGAGCAAAAATATGGCTAAAATATATATATAATGCCCCATCTCGTAACATTTGGGAGGGACGGAGAAACGGACTCGAACACTATGCCCCCTACTTTCGTTGATGTGGCATAAGAATTATAAAAATCAAATTCAGAGGTTTGGGTTCAAAGTAAAAATACCTGCCCTAAGAAGGATGATGCCATAGTCATACATGGCTTGTGGATCCTGGGTCTCTGCTCCCATACGTAAATACTGCAGTGCTGTTCCAATGTTTCGTTTTAAACCTCGGGATCCCCAAAATAAGGCTCGCCCAATATTTTGCTGTAAATAAAGTGAAATGGGATTATATAAGAGGTTATTTGTTTATATTTTTCAAAATCGTGAATTATAACATTTTTATTGCAATTCAAAATGACATTGGTTTTCAGCTTGGGCAAATATATATTGTCAAATTGAGAACACCATTTTTTTTCAATGTTTAATCTAACCTGTGCAGATAGTACTCCTTTCTGTGCCTGGTGTTTTAACCAATGAAACACATCTCCATCTTCGTCTGTCTGTTGTTTGATTTGCTCCTCGTCCGTCAGTCTGATAGACTCTGTCAGTACGTCTGTATCTTTGTATTGCTCTTTATCCAGTCTGGTTGTGTCAGCTACATATTTGAAGTAAGCTTAGTGAAAGAGAAAGATAAGAACTATAGGTTTTGCATTGACTTTTGGTGGATTAATACTAGGAACAGGAATCAATTAACATTTGAAAATACGGTACCATTAATCATCTCTTAAGCAAAAAGTATAAACAGCAACTACATTTACACTTACTTAATATCATAAGAGATAAAGCAAAAGATAATGCAATGATGATGCCAATTCTAAATCGTTATGACTTCCTTGCTTTGCTGTTTATCTACATCATTTAGCACATTTTTTTATCTGGTCGTTATTTTGTTTGTGATGATCATGTGTGCTTCCTAGTAAAGACCTTACATTATATCGTACCATATGCTTGCTCCCTGTCTAGCGGTACACCATCCAGACCGTATCTGTGTTTATGTCCTAAAGCTAAGGATGATAGACGATGCTGACCTAGTGAAGCTAACATGAGGTAAGCCTGACTCTGAAATTGAGAATTAAGTTGCTACATTAAAAATAAAAGTTAAAATAAAATAATAAAGGCGATGTTATTTTTATATGTAATTGTTATTTAGAAAACTACCGTATACGGTGTTCAGATAAAAAAATAGTGTACTACTTTAGATACTACTGAATGGATGTTCTGAAAGCTCAACCATTGGTTAAATGAAATATCTATATGTTGTTTCCGTAAATATTTAATGTTTTAACAAATTGTGATTTTTTTTCTCATTGTGTACCTGCATTTCATCAGCCTTCACAGCTATACCATTATTCAATATAACCGCTAACATGTACATGGCATCATAGTTCCCTAAACATGCCGACTGTTTTAATAAAGGTACTGCTCTCTTAACTTTTCTCAGCCCTTTTTCCTGAAATAAATAACACAATGAACTTGATCATGAGGCATGTCACTTGTTAGAAAATAAGCCCGAAACAATCACTGGTAAGAAGCAAAGTTGTACCAAAGGGATGATCAAACATCATTATACCGAAAAGACAAAGACAAAATCGGTAGTCAAAAAATCATTACAACGAAACAAATCACACAAGAACAACAACAACAAAAAACCACGCACATAACAACAAAACCGCATTTACCAACGTGAACTCAAGTCGAGACGAGAGTCAACACAGGTGCTCCGGAAGAGTAAGCAATTCCTGCTTGCTATAAAACACCCGTCACGTTTCCAAAGATCGATTTATTGCTGGTCAAATCCGGAAAGGATGACATTGCCAAACTCTATGTCAAACCAACATCTGTGTTCATTTGAGAGATTGAAATCACGTATTTGTTAACAAAGTATGAAATTAACTATAAAAGAGCAAGCTTCAACGCCCATATAAAAAATCACAAAAACAGCATCTTGAACAATAACACAAAGTAGAATCAAAGTTTATTTATAACAGTTATTGAAAATAAACTCTTCAAGTTTCTGCTAAAGTTTTCTTTGAATTCAATATTTCTTTAAATAATACATTTTTAATGAAAATTGAAATATGACGTTAAAATCTGACCATTATTTTCTCAGCCTTTCTGAACAGTGTCACGCTTGCTGTTGCTGAATCAAAGATATATCTGTACTTCGCCTGGCGTTTTATTATTTTAGATATCTGTTTGTGGAACCATACTGGTGGCTCTTCCGACAGTAAACATGCATCTAACTTCAAACGTTTCCACTTCTGAGTGAACTTTGCGAAGTAGTGATGGCAAAATTCTGCAAGATGAAAAAAGTTACAATGCAAGGAAATTAAGGTAAGATGGGTTTCTTTCTTCACCCATATGAAACTATAATTCATTTGATCGAATTGTTTGGTTATGTAATATATCACTTTTATAAATAGACATATAAATCATGCTTTAAAAAAACTTTTTCTTTGCATTAACTAGTCAAAACAAGCTGTAAATATCTCTATGAGTTAATTCCAGCGAACGATTCAGTATAAATAAGGATCTACCTTTTAGCTTCTGTATCTTATGCTCTAGTTTGGACCATCTAAATCTGTCGTTCACCCACGTTATAAAACCCTGACACTTGTCTTCTCTCCTCATTAACCCTAGCTCAAACATCGGATGGTAGGGACTGGGAAATGGTAGCTGTCGAACAGAAGATTAAGCTTATAAGAACATGTTCATGCTATGAACATACAGTTTAACAAATAAGCCACTAGATCCAAATTAATGTCAGAGCCGGTGCTGTAGTGATTACTTGAACGAGTCGGGATACTATCACCATCGTCAGGGTAGAAAATTTTATGGACCACTTTTCTGACTTTCTCTAGACACGATCAGGATGGTTTTAAGTAAGGAACTATACTAGTTCTAAGGAAGGGACAAAAATTTGTCACGTATATTAATATTGTGAGAGCAATACAGTTAGTTAGATAAGTGTTGGCTCATTTGGGCCGTTACAAAGGCAAAGATGGCAAATTTCAAGCTGAAGAGGGATTTACATAAGCATAAAACTTGTTTTCCAATCCAAGGATAAATTTTGTAAGTTTTAACTATATCAATGACCTCTGATTTTGTAGCGAGGCATGTTTTACCATTTCAACCATATTAGATTTTAAGTCGAAGCTTCAAATTTATCACGCTAGATTACAAATGTCGTTTGACTATCGGCTCATGCATATCAGAAAACGTCTAGATTGGTCACAATTAAGACTTGCCTTAGAAGGATCCATGACCATATGTCTGTAGAATGTTAACTTCCCTATATAGCCAGTAAACCCAGGGGTGTTATCTGACCCTCCTATGATAAACAGTCCCTCGGTGTCATCCATGTGTACTGTGGTGTCAAATCTAGAAAAGAATGTTAAAAATGTTAGTTTGTTTCGTTGCTTTTAGAGAGAGAGAGAGAGATTAACAAATCCTTAGTAATAGAAATGAGGGTTTTTTAGGGTTTCCGATAACAAATTCCAAACGTGACATGAAATGAAATTCTAATGTCCCTTGTGTTTGTAGATTTCTATGCTTACTAGTGCTGAGATTCATCTCAAGTTTGTATTGTTTTAACATATCATATAGGGACAATAATACTTACGCAAAACTTGTGGCTTCTGTTTTATTAAAGTCCTTTCCATAATTCATAGTTAATTTCCACTGAAATAGCAAAAAAACTTTGTTTACACAGCCATCATTAAACAAGAAGCAAAATATGTATGCTTGTTAATTACGACTACATATACTAGTATATTAAATTTGTTTTTAGAAATGACTAATCGAGAAAAAGCTTTGCGTATAGTCTTTCATGTAGTTTATTTGAAAGAAAATCGAATTAAGTAACTTTATTTACACAACAACTGGACGTGGAAAAAAACGCATGTATTTAGCAAGTTGGTTTTAATGTGCTTTTAGTAGGGATGGCAACGATTAACCGGTTAACCGGTTACTCGGTCGGAAAGATCATAGCCGGTTACAAATTTCGATAATCGATTAATCGTTAAAAATTAAAAGAAAACTCATTGTTTTGTTACATGTACTTATTCATTATAAATTTCAAACTCAATTACATGGACTTAATTAATTATCGGTATCACAAAGAAATTTGATTAAAATGGTTAATTAGTTTTTGTAGTTACATGTATCACCCGGTTATCCGGTTATTCGGTCGGAAGATCTTACGAGTAACCGGTTAGTATATTTTGAACAGTTTGCCAATCCTAGCTTTTACCACTTTTGTGATTTTGAAATCTGTCGCTAATGAATAAAAATAGAAGCAAACACCAGAAAATTAGAATATAAGAAAAATGGTACCTGTATTTCTTCGAATACAAAGACCAATCTAACCCACTGATGCCGGGGGACTTTGATTCCGGTCAGTGCAGCACTGGTTTGGCCATTAGTAAGGCTCATCTGTATATGTAGTTTACCTTCAAAGAGAGAAAAAAAGATTTTTTTTCCTGTGTTTTATCCTAAAATGTTAAGTTGTAAACCGGGAAATTTTCGCGTCGTCTTGTTTTTTCGCGGTAGAATGACCAAATTTTTGTTCGCGCAGTTTTAAATTCGCGCTGTAACGTTATAGTTCATGGAATAGTTGTGTGCCTTACTAACGACATTTTTTCTTGCTTATTATATTACGTTATTCTATTCTCTAAAGATGCAACTCTATCCGCTTCTTTTCATTTAGAGATAGAAAGCAAACCCTCTGTATATCGATGTTTGTTCTCACCTTTTTTGTTTACAAATATTAGAGGTGTGTAATAGGTTCCATTCCAAACTCCATGATGAATTATGCCGCATAATGAGGCGGATTTGCAATACTCCAAAACGTAAAGAAATATACAGATAGTAAACCTGAAAAAAATCAAAATCTTGTAGGCAAACATAAAAATCAGCAAAACATACGTAGATTTTAATATTGCGGGAAAATACAAAGCGTTTTAAATAGAGAGTAAACATTACAGAGACATTCTATGCAAAAACATTTCAAAACAAAACTTTAAGCAACAATACATAAGGTTAACTCCGAGTATCGTAAGAGCAAAATGATGAGTTGTTTTTGTAAACTGTTCTTATTCTTTGTTTATTCTTCTTTGATGAATTCAGAACGTTACCTTGGTTTATTAATGAGGTTTGCTCTTTTATACAGTAGTTCATCGTTGGTATAATCATGCAATGATCTGTATACACCGTATGTCAGACCATTCAGGGCTAGTGGATACTTGATGAAATCTACCACCTCTGAAATGGAAGGATCAAATGTACACAGTTTCAAAAATGTGTACAACATCCAAGAACCCATTCAATCAAAAACAGTTTATTATACCCCCTGCAAACAAAGTTTGGGGGGGTCTATAGGAATCACCCTGTCTGTCTGTCCGTCTGTCCGTCTGTCCGTCCGTCCGTCTGTCCACATAACTCGTAAGCACTTCTTCTCCTAAACCGCTAAGAGGATTTGGCTGAAACTTAAGATGAAGGAAGTACATCATAAGAAGATGTGCATGAAGAATTTTCATCACACTCGGACATCATTCAGGGGAGATAATTGGACTTAGACTTTTTAAAATACATTATTCAATGGGAGACCTCGTAAGCGCAACTCCTCCTAAACTGCTGGAAGGATTTTGATGAAAATTTACATGAAGGAAGTACATCATATGAAGATGTGCATGAAGAATTTTCATTGCAATCAGACATCTTTCAGGGGAGATAATTGGACTTAGACTTTTTAAATACATTATAGTACATTATTCAATGGGAGATCTCGTAAGCGCAACTCCTCCTAAACCACTTGATGGATTTTGATGAAACTTTACATAAAGGAAGTACATCATATGTAGATGTGCATGAAGAATTTTCATTGCAATCAGACATCTTTCAGGGGAGATAATTGGACTTAGACTTTTTAAATACATTATAGTACATTATTCAATGGGAGATCTCGTAAGCGCAACTCCTCCTAAACCGCTTGATGGATTTTGATGAAACTTTACATGAAAGAAGTACATCATCTGTAGATGTGCATGAAGAATTTGTATTGCTTTTGGTTATTATTGAGGGGAGATAACTGGACTTGAGATTTTTTTTTTACAGTACAGAGTCCAATATGAAGCGGGGGGTATCCTTTTGTGAGCTCGCTCACAGTAATACTTGTTAGAAAATAACATAAAATAAGATAACATATCTTTTATTTCCAATCAGGAGCCCACTGGGAGCAAGGAGAGTTGTACATATAGAGGAAAAGAACATAATTGATTGATTACACATAAAATAATTATACAACAGACAACATGGTGATACAATCAACTAAGATGTTAATGTTCATAAATTGAATAACATATTGATATATCGAAAATATTAATTTAGTGAACAAATATCTTTATCCAGTATAAATCTGGCAGTGGCAGTTAGAAAATATGAAGCGCTGCTTTTATGGGGGTAACTGTATATTTGAATATTATCATCGATTTTATTTTCTAAAATATATCTATTCAGCTTTACAGTTCATGTTGGTTTACACTGAACATGTAATGATTTAAAATATATATTCACAGGTAAAACGATAGAAAAATGATAGTTTAACCCTCATTCATTTACTGGTCTTACCGTGTTCATATGGGCATGAAAACATCACCCTAGAGAACGCCATCTTCATCATCTTGTACCTCCAACTTTCACAGGCTAAATAGAACTGTCGCGGGGGCCTTGAGTAGGGAGGGGGTAGCCTGGCAGTGTAGAACACCTTTACTATAGCTCGGCTATATCCATCTCCAGTCTTCCGTGCCAGTGGTAATAACTTCTCATCTAAAATCCACGTTCGGATTGTGATCGTCTCTGTGTCCGTTAAAACAGGTTCTTTATTGAGAAAATCTGGTCTGAATAATAGTCTTTCGTCTATCCTTAACTTTATATTGCGTTTTCTTGAAGGACCTTTCGAACATTTCCAAGATTTTGTAAAAATACTAGTTTGTCTAAGTTTTACATTTTCTACTAAAACGGCTTCTATAGAGATGAATACAATTTGAGGTTTGGAGCATTGATAGAGCACTACTAAACGTCTGACGTCTGTTAACACTTTTGGTGGGTTCACGATTTGGACGTGTTCTTGTTGATCTAAAGAGTTTTTGTTTAGCACCACTGACATTATTTGTGGGGAGTTTTCTTCACAAAACACATTCCTTAATATCTGAGAGAGAAAAACAAGTTTATTACCTTATTTTGTGGTCAATATGTACATGTGGAAGCGATCAAGGCATACAAAATGATACCATTAGAGTCATTTTTGTCTCTTTCTTTAAAAAAGGTAGTTCTACCGAAATAAATAAGATGACTTTTGTGTTCCATAACGTTTTGTTTTAATGGTCTGTGTCTGGCGCATGAAGAAAAGGATTCAAACGTAAAAGGACAAATACATACCAAAGCTATAACGATTATGATGGTCCAAACAGACATTACGAAGTAGGTCTCATGAAAGTGTTTGTCCCAGTATTTATTATGAGAGGCATATTAAATCTTGCCGTCGGTCAAAAGCTCATCATTCATAGTTGAGTACCAATACTGAAGTGTTTTCATTGACGTTGAATATAAATCTGGCCCTTTCTTCAAACTTTTTTATATATAACTTAAGGGCTAGTAAGTAAACGATAAGTAAACTATAAGAAGTCTCTATACATCTAAATAGATCATTGAATGAGCATAAGTTAACTATATCATCTAGACCATTTATAAAAAAATCGTACTAAGTTTGGGCCAGAGACGTTTATGATGGTAAAATTAACACTTGATAAAGTTGAAAGGAAAAATCATAGGTGATTAAAGAATTACCTTATTTGTAAGAAATAACAAAAATAATCGTTTGTAAAACTCCATCTTCTAAAACCTTATTGATTATCCCCCTTTTCCTGCTTAATATTTCTGCCAGATGTTGCACCGTATAACAAAAGAGGATGATACGAGGAACACGTTGTCATTTTAGACGTAACATAGCGTTTTTCCAATACACACGATCGATGCGTCTTTATTAAAAATCATCAAAAGGGGGGGAATCATTTGCACATCGGTTTCCCCGAAGAAACAAGCATTAGTACTATAGAGTAGTCCTTTAAATTCAGTTAGAGAAAACCCCATGCACGAAAAGGCCATACCGGTAGGTGACAAGCTAGGGGGATTAAAGAATACCTTTCTTGAGATGCAACTCGTTCGAGCTAAATGGTTTTCGGGTTCATATAACTGAAAATGAAATGTTGAAAAGAGCATGGAGATATAAATAAATAGAAACAGGCGATTCCGTACAGGAATATAAAGATTGCTCTGTTGCAAAAATTCACAATCAGAAGACACCCCCGACCATCATGCCACCACCACCACCACCACCACCACCTATCTTTTAGTTCTTTGTTTCTCCCTTTGTTTGTTTTGGTTTATTTTCATTTTTTTTTAATTATACACCTTTAGCATATATCTTCTTAAACAGGGTTACCAGTTGCTATCACATGTAAAGTACATATATATTAGACGTACTAAAATATTTAAATCATTAAGCTTATTGAGTGTATATGCACTTGATCAAACAATAACGTGTATCTTGCACATTTAAAGAAGTTTCTATTGAAAAGAGTTAATTAATCTGCATCCAAGAGTGTGTCAATGCAAACATTAGTTTTTTATTACAATGCATTCGTCTAGAACATTTTTCCTTTCTGGATTCAATAATAAAATGTCAGTCAAAGGCTACAGCACAAAAAAAAATGGGTAGTTGGCTGTTGCAGATTTTGAAATATATTCTATATATATATGGTACATGTATTTGCTGTATGTTGGCGGGATAAAAAATACGATGATTTATTACCTATCAACATCAATAAATTATTTTGTCCACCGCCGCCGCAACGCGGAGCGGGGACATAGAAATACCGGTGTCCGTCCGTCCATCCGTCACACTTTTTTTTCGTTATAGTTTTCTCAGCATTGTGGGGTGCATTTTTTTTTTAATCTGTCGCTCATCTACTTCCTGTTTATCGAGTCGACCTAATTTTTTCCCACTCAACAGGCCGGGGACTAGAATGTTGTTTTTTTTTCTTTTTCCTAGACTTAGTGACAGTCTTATTATCTGTACCTTATAGTTTATAGTTTATTTTGAAAAGTCGATACAAATCTTTATTGCTCTCCTAAATAAAATTTGTATCATGCAGTCATGTTTTCAAAGTTTTAAGTATAGACATTACATGGGAACTCCACCGAACTGCATGATTTACTGCACCCATCCGGGTGGAAGTTTAAAATTAAATATTAACTCACACTGTGTGTTTTTCAAAAATACTAATACATATAATATATTATGGGTATTCAAGTTTTCTCAGGGTTTAAATAACATTTACGGTTCAGTTCCCATTATTATGGAGGACTAAATATTTTGGTTGTCAGACATTTTGGATCAAAAGTTAGCTAATTTTTACATATTTTGTCGTAAAATTAATAACATAAAAGTTTGGAAAAGTTGCTGAATACCAGTAAGCGCTTAAGAGTCTGTGCATTGATTGATAAAATGAATGAAATCTACGGATTGATTTGAATCGCTCTTCTAGAAATGGAATAACGATAGGACTATAGTTCCTGTAATTTTAAGAACTTTCAACGCTAAGAACTGCGAAAGGAATGAATAGATAGTTATAAAATGTCGAGCAAGGGTAAGTGAGATGATAATCTAAAGTTTTAGATGCCACCCACTTGTGGTGTAACTATTCATTAAATGTAAAAAATCTAATGGGTTTTCTCAGAGTCAAAAAGGAGAACGATTTAAACAAGTCTAATTATATCTGACATTTGTGGTCTTGGTGTATTGTTAAAGTCGTGAAGCTTTTAATAAAATTACACAAAAAATGAATTTTAACAATTTTAACAGCATTTAACTCTTTCCAACTATTCACGGAGTATGATTAAAAAAATGTCGGTTGGAGCCTTGTAAATGACCTCTATAATGGTAATTCTGACTCGCTAGCTAATTATGAAACCCCCTATAAACTGAATAGAGAAAAAGACACATCTAAAACGATTGCAGGTGTTGCAGTTTACAGTCTGACAGGTAAAGAGAGTTATCCCCCTTTTGCACCAAACTAACATTCTTACTTATTGTAGTAAACGAGTATGGCAAGCCGTTTTTACATTTATTCCTCTTTATAGATATCTCATAAACTTTATAAGATATCTCATATACTTTATAAGATATCTCATAAAGTTTATAAGATATCTTATAAACTGTATGAGATATCTTATAAACTTTATGAGATATCTTATAAAAAATAATTTATAAGATATCTCATATACTTTATAAGATATCTTATAAACTTTATGAGATATCTTATAAATTTTATAAGATATCTTATTTACTATATAAGATATCTTTAATAGAAAATGAGATATCTACTAAACACAATTTTTATAAGATATCTGATAAAGTTTATAAGATATCTCATAATGTTTATAGGATATCTTATAAAGTATATGAGATATCTTATAAATTATTTTTTAAAAGATATCTTATAAAGTTTATAAGATATCTTATAAAGTTTATCAGATATCTTATAAACTTTATGAGATATCTTATAAAGTATATGAGATATCTTATAAATTCTATGAGATATCTTTAAAGAGGCCTTATAAAAATATAAGATATCTTATAAAGTTTATAAGATATCTCATATACTTTATAAGATATCTTATTAAATATATAAGATATCTCATATAAATGGGAGTTTATAAGATATCTTATAAAACATATGAGATATCTTATAAAACATATAAGATATCTTATAAAACATATAAGATATCTCATAAAGTTTATTAGATATCTTATAAAGATTATGAGATATCTTATATAAAATAATTTATAAGATATCTAATAAAAGTTATAAGATATCTTATAAAGTTTATAAGATATCTTGTAAACTTTGTGAGATATCTTATAAAAAATAACTTATAAGATATCTCATAAAATATATAAGATATCTAATAAACTTTATGAGATATCTTATAAACTTTATAAGATATCTTATTAGTTTTATAAGATATCTTATAAGTTTTATAAGATATCTTATAAATTATTTTATATGAGATATCTAATAATCTTTATAAGATATCTTATAAACTTTATGAGATATCTTATATGTTTTATAAGATATCTTATTTGTTTTATAAGATATCTTATATGTTTTATAAGATATCTCATATGTTTTATAAGATATCTTATAAACTGCCATTTATATGAGATATCTTATATATTTAATAAGATATCTTATAAAGTATACGAGATATCTTATAAATTTTATGAGATATCTTTAGAGAAGAATAAATATAAATATGGCGTGCCATAAACGAGTCGTCCTATAGGAGTAGATCTTTTTAGATAGTTTTAGATGAAAAAAATCTCAAATCTCAATTTCACGAATCTTCTCATTTGGTTAATGTTTGTCTGGAAATCTCTATCTTTGATTTCAAGTCAGAACCATTGTGATCTTCAACCTCTCTGATCTGATTTTTCTTTGCAATTGTTTTGATTTTTATGTTCAGAAGCTTAATCTTAAAACTATCAGTATCTAGTTCATAGCGACTGTACTGGAATAAGTCCATGTTGTAAAGCTAAAACTATAGATGAAAATAAAAAAAAACATTGACTTTGTATACTAGTATTACATGTGTACTGTTACATACATACATGTACAAGTTTTAAATGATTTCCCCGAGTTTTTCAGTTTCTGACCACTGAAATCTGACAAAGTTTACTTAAAAGGCCACATTTACTGGACATAATTTCAGACATAGTTTAAGGCACATAAAACATATATATGTAACTTTGATAATAAAAAAGAAAACAAAACATAAATGTCATAAAGTCTTTGCAAGTACACGTTGTTTTGCGCTATTAACATCACATTTCACCGTCCACCAGTGAAGTTAACCCTTATACATGTACATATAGCCACATATGTGTTCTTTTAACCTTGTCCCTAACAAAATTGTTGACTTTTCCCCATTAAAACTTTTTTCAATTTCTTTTTTCTATATCACATGTGAATTATGTTTTCAAAGATAACATAAGTCACCTGAATTACAAAATTTGTCATCTGAAACGAAGATAAAAATGTATTTTTCAAACAGTTTTCAGTTTCTCATCCTAGGCTAATTTAGTTGTGTTTTACATATGATTATGTAAATGAAAATAGCCTCGGTGCACCATCATGATCTTAACACCTTGTATACCTAGGATCCCCTGCAATCTGAAGGATTCATAAACCATACCTACCTGGCCTGTCATTTGGTACAGATGAAATTGTTATAAATTGTTGTATTGTCGTAAGTGACATTGGCCCTCAGGCTCTATCATATTTGGTCTGTATGGAGTCTGAGATCGGCGTAAGATAGGGAAAGGGTGTTATGATAAATAGTATTTTGTTTTACATGTGAGAAAACATATTTTCTTTTGATGAGTGTTTATGAGGAAATATTAGAAGTCAGTTCTATAAACTGTAAAAGGATCTTAAAACTTTGTTTTGATGCTGAAGTTTATAAGACATGGAAGTTTTGTTTTGATAATGATATTCTTGCTTGATTATAACTTTATGATAATTGGTTCATAATTGGGATATAACTACATGTGTGCAAAATGGAGGGATATATAGACAGACTGTATGGTAAATTAGTTTTTTTTTCCATTACATATCTAAATGAGGGCTTACTGCTTCCTCTGAACCTTTCAACGGATAGGGCTCAAGACCAGTTTAATTTGCACGAAATTCAAAATAAAAAAGAATCAAAATAACAGACCTGTATATTCTTTTTATATACAGGTTTATCTCCTGATCAAAGGCCTTTGGGGTTACAACCTCGGAGCCTCCATTTCAGTTTTTTTTAAATTCATTTATTCATCGTTTGCACATCCGAAAATAGATTCCGTATTTGTGCCAGTCGTTATAAAAGAAGTTTCCGGTTGCCACTTTTGCAATACCAGAAAATGTATGCAATCTGTTAATGTTTCTATTTACCTTTTTGAATAATACATGAAAGGTTTAGTAAGTCTTCATAATCAGCTGAGACAATGATTAATTTACTGGTACAGTAGTTCTCACTCTCAGCAATCAGTTACCATGATTAATCTAAGTAAGCCCATAGACCTGTATGTCCTGTATAGTAAGTACAGTTCTCTGTAAAGACCATGCAGATGGTGGCAAATGCGTTTTTTCAAAGTGGATAAATACTATTATCAAACTTAAGAGTATGTTATAACTAAAATTAAATCATATTGGGGCTCCCGCAGGGTACCCCCCTCAGGTTGCAAGGTCGCTTTTAAAAAGTGCCTGAGGTCACAAAGTCGCTTTTAAAAGGCATATCTTGGCAGAGGTCGCAGGTTGTTTTTTGGCATAGGTCGAATTTATGAAGTCAGGGCCTTCTAATACAGGGTTATGAAGGTAAGTTATAGAAGGCCCTGATGAAGTGTAGGTCGGAAGTCGCCCTTAAATAGCCCTCAGGTCACAGGTCGTTTTTAACCCTGAGGGAGCCACCATACTCTACACATGCTACCTGTATATTAAATAGATTTGTAACTTGTTAATTGTCAGTGGCGGATTCTGAAATTCTGAAAAGAGGGGGCCCACTGACTGGCCTAAGAGGGGGCCCGCTTTGGTCACACTTCAATGATTTCCTATATATTCAACCAAAGTTTTCCACCAAAAGGGGGGGGGGCGGCCCCCCAGTGCCCTCCTGGTTCCGCCTATGTCCAGTACATGTGTGAAAATATCAGTGGTTTATAAATGAGAGTTTGTTTATTTTTCTAACTACTTTTATGCCTTTCTATGGAATTTATTAAAATAAATTACATTAAAAAGAGAAAAGATTAAGGCATAACTGTGTGAAAATTTCACTTAATTTTGTTGAGGAATAATTTTTTTGTGACAATTAGAGTGAAAACTCCTCTGAAGTGCCAAAGTTTATTTAAGTAATTTTAACACATGTAAAATATCAAAACATTTAAGAATGGCTGTAAAAAGAATCATGTAAAAATCTTTATGGTTTTTGAGATATTACAGTATTAAGTTGTATATTTTGTACGAAATCCTCATTTTATTGAAGAGATATGATGAGATTTCATCAATTTGCAAATCCATTCTAATATACAGGTCTATGATTAAATATAACAGGTCTCACCCTTCCGGGTCACTCCTAGGAACATGCGAATCGATCAAGGTAATTTTTACTAAACTCTGCAAAAGATTTCTCTTATAATCAACTGCATTACATGTAACTTTATACTTATCAAAGCAAATCGAATGACATAACTTTTCTTAAAAATAATTAAGGCTGTGCTCGTTTGAAATATAAATTGTACGTTCGTCAAATTATTGAATTGTCGAACTCATTGAACTTAAACATTTCCCGTTTGACACCAATTGTAAATAAATTGTTAATGCAGAGATCCAATACGGCTCTTCATACGACATAAAATTAGGGTTATGAAAAATCCTTAACATGTTAGTAAAAATCTGTAGACTCTATTCGGCTATAAAAAGTGTTAGTAAAAATTACCTGGCTCGATACACGTGTCCCTTGGAATGGGTCTATGATAATCTGAATCAACATTTAACAGTCATGATCATCCGTTCATTACCTGAGAACCCACTACTATGGTTGATCTAGATTTAGATTATTCTTTTATAACCCTTTATTTCATGCAGTTTTTTTTCATGCCCCTTGTGGGGGGTTGGGGCATATATAGGTTTACTCATGTCCATATGTTCATCAGTCTGTCAAGCTTTTCTCAGAAACTGCTAAGTTAACATTCTCAGAATCAAATTTCAGCTTGTAGGTGTGAGGGCCTTTTTAAGTGTATAAGCCGTACCTAAGAAGAACATAGCCAATAGACAGCTGAGAATGCAAACAAAATTTTGTATCTATCATGTCTATAGCAATTTTAATTATCATGATTTGAAATCAGGGCTGCACCAAGTTTCTGGCAAGGGAATGCAAGAAGGGTCTGGAATATGAACCCAGTTGCAGAAAAAATAATGAGGAAATTGGACCCATTTTTGCAAATACATATAGGACTTGGATGTCCTGTTGTTATATGTGCTTGACAAAAATTGAAAACCATTGTGCCCAAGCTTTAAAAAAAAATAGTTATTAATATACTTATATAATTGCTTTTGTCAAATTCATAAGAATTACGTCAGATTTTTATTTTATTTCCTATTCACAATCCCCCAACATGAGCATAAATAATGACATACACTTACATGTATTTATGATCCTGACAGTCAGACACATAGCATAACATGGAGCACACAAAAAGCAAAAAAAAATTGATGCATTGCACCAAACGGTCAGTTAGGTATCTGTCATTTGTTTATAAGTTAAATAGTTATTTACAATGTACAAGGCAAAACCAAAAATATGACCCTATAATTTGAATTTGACATTTAGATGTAATATTGACTTATGGTTAGAGAAGATATAATATTGATTTATGATGACAGAGGACTTGGACTTACTGTCAGGGATAAGAAAACTATTTATTTTTTAATATTCTAATTTGTTTGTTCTATGTTTTTGAAGGTCATTTGGTTGTACTATGTGTTCTGACAATAGTGAGTTGTCGAGGAAGAGGACATGGAGACCAGACTAGTCTGGAGAGGCTGACTATAGTAGAACCTCTAAACCAGAACCAAAGTCCTTATACAGTGAAAACTTTAGAAGAGATTCGTCTTAAATGTGTTGCTACAGGGTTTCCTCAAATGATACAGGTAATATTTTGAGGTGTTAACTCAGTTAAGTCTCAAATGTGCCGCTACAGGGTTTCCTTTAATAATACAGGTATATTTTGGAGGTGTCAAATAGGTATATACATTTACAGATTAACTTAAGCTAATGAGAGAAATATTAAATTCATACCAAATGTTATGTAAAGTTGATTTTCTCTTGAAAAGACATCCAATTAAATGTGGCCGTATGTAATTAGGTTGTTGTGACCTACGCTATATTCCATGCCCCATCTACAAACATTGAGGATCATATAATGTTTGGGTTTGTTTGTGCCTCCATCCAAAATCAGGTCTACCTTCAAGTTCAATATACCAGTAATTTTCTACAGAAAATGAATGCTATCATCTTGAACCTTTAAACACATATACAATTAAGGTTTAAACAAACAAAAAAATGCAATGAAATTATGCCCCTGACATCATCTTCCTGGTTCAGTGATTTGCAACGTTTGAGCATCATGTCTTATAACCATGCATGTATTCTCTTGTGTGTACAAAAGAGTCACTTGTTTGTGATGAAGGATTTGTACATTTTCTTCAACCAATTTTTATTCAGTAATTGTCTGTCGTGCAGTAGTTCTTGTGGGACATACAGGTAATTAAAGAAATAATTGTTATATGTCCCTGTAAATGTTAATGGATTCTCTATTGATCTTATCATAAATGAACCTAAGTGTAATTTTCAATATTTAATTTGTTCAAACATGAATTGAACTTTAATGTTGAAAATCAAAGTTGAATGACTGTAATTAGCTAAATTCATGACAAATCAGTCAAAGTGTATCATGTTTAAAGTTCAATGTAGAAACATTATTAGCAGTTACTGCAATGTAAGATACTTTACATGATTAGCAGTTTTCTCTGGGTACAGGAAATATCAGTTCGCATACCAGGACCATGATCGTGGAGCAAAGGTGCTGGACAACTCCTTTTAGGAGTCATTTCTCTTCATATTCCAGTGCATTGCAGTGTTTTTGGTATTCACATTTAGAACCCTAAATAATAAAGAAAAAATTCTGTCAATAAGATATTTTATGTTAAATATGTTTTATAAATTATTTACAAATAAATTGTACTAAATTCAAAAGTGTTCAGAGGTCACTAGTACTTGTATAACTTTTCAGTCCTGATTTTATGATTTGTTTCAGGCTCACTGGGAGAAGATGAGTGGAGGAAAGGTAGTCCTGATCACCAATATGTGGAACCCTACGCCTGAAGATTCAGATAAATATGAGGTCTCTTCTGGGTCGTCCATGGAAAATGATTTCATTGACCAATTCTACCTGACAATCAAAGAAATCAACTATGAAGATGAGGGTGGCTACAACTGTTACACATTCTATAACGGGAAAAAAATCTATGGATCGCTCTTATTGAAAGTTGATGGTAATTTATTTCCTCTTGCTACAAAAAGTCACTACGGTATTCATTATTTCATGATGATAGAAGAAAATGAGATGTGGAATAAGTGTACGCGACACAACCTAAAATATAAACGTAAATTTAAAACATCCACAATGGAAAACAGCCAGCATGCTGCCTTCAATGTGACCAGTGGTCGCTGCTCGCTGTTTTTCAATTGGCCCCTGGATTGAAAATAAATTACATATGATTCAAGCCCAATCCTAAAGTGCAATGAAAGACCTTCTTCTTGACAAAAAACAATTAACATAAATTCGACTAAATACAAACATAAGCTTTGATAAAGATTCCTGGTTTAGGACAGGCACATTACAAATGGATGTCCTCTTGCAAATTTATTTTATTAAAGACTTTTTGGTCGTATGGTATGTGATATTGTTTGTCACTGTCCTTGTTGTCATAGTCGGGATTGAGGTTGTCAGCATCTGTAGAAATTTTGTTAAATACCACACCATTGAACACTAGCCAATCACCTCTCAGTTAGTGTTCAAGTCTGGCTTGTAATTTACAAAAAACAGGACTTTCCCACTTGTATGTGATTAGGTTTGTCAGTTACCCGCCAAAGGTCGGTGGTTTTCTTTGAGAGTCCACCATGGGCTGTATTTGTCCAAGGCATTCACATTTATATAATGCCTCAAATGTACAGGGTTCAACATGTTGCGATCATTTTGCGCTATGCTTTGTGTTACAGCTTTTTATAATTGTTTCATAAACTCAGCATATCAATAAAATAGAGAAATAAGTATTTGACTATTTAAATGTTTATATCCTAGGACCACCCATTGTGAGACTGTTTGAAAACTCCATTAATGTTCAGGAAGGACTGAAAGTAAACCTCAGCTGTCACTACCTGGCAAAACCACCTCCCTACAACACATCTTACTGGGCCAGAAATGGGCAGGAGATTGATACATATAACAGGTAATTTCTGTGTACATGTACAAGTATAATGATATCCATCACTTTTAAAAAAAATTGTTGTGCTTCCCTTTTCTATGTTGATAAATAATGGCAGGGACAAATCCAGAATTTTTTGAAAGGGGGGTTCACATACTGGCCTTTGTACACAAAAGGGGGGTTGCAAAACAATTTTGCAGAAGATATACGTAAAGATAACAAAATTTTCATTAGAAAGGGACCCCCCCCCTGGATCTGCAAATGAATGGACTTGTAGGAGAAAAAGTATTGTAACAGTCTGACAGATTAAGAAAGAGTTTACAATTTTTAGCCAGAGATAGAAATTTTGTTTATAAAATATTTATTAAATAAATGTATTGGCAAGGGAATTAGATGGTTGCATGCATTACTGTCTAAATCCCATCTAAATACATGTGGATTTGGTTTTTTTTGCTTAAATCCCCTAGATATTAACTTGATGAGCTATGTATTTTTTTATATTAGATATTTTAGCCTACATATTTGATATAACTACAATGTTTTTTTCCTGAATACAATAAATAGCCAACAGCTACCTACTTCATCAATTTAAAGATGTATATGGTGAATGTTAGTTAAACTTTAAGTTAGAAAAGTTATAAAAAGTCTTTCATAAAAGAATAATAGAAAATTTGAAACAGTTATTTTTTTTTAAATACAATACAAACAGTACCATACAGTACTTTAAACCAAAAGGTCATAAAAGTGTCATAATTCATTCAAAACTTCTTTCATTTGTATACAATGTATTATTAATGTGTGTCTCAAGGGTTATATGATTTAGTTTTTGTCTCGCCTGCGAAGCAGAGCGGGACATAGGTGTTACTTTACCGGCGCGGCGACGGCGGCGGCGACGGCGGCGGCGACGGCGGCGTTAACTTTTTGGAAAAGTTTTATGAGCACCTCCATATCTCAAGAACTATAGGTCCTGGGTTGATGAAACTTGGTATGCATATGCCCCAGTAGTAGCTTAGCACAGTTGCATCCCCATCTTTTGACCTTGACCTTGATTTTCCGGTTGAGTGACTTTGACAATTTTCAATACATAAAATAGCAATGAAAAAGTTTTGCGAGCACCTCCATATCTCAAGAACTATAGGTCCTAGGTTGATGAAACTTGGTATGCATATGCCCCAGTAGTAGCTTAGCTCAGTTGCATCCCCATCTGTTGACCTTGACCTTGATTTTCTGGTTGAGTGACTTTGACAATTTTCAATACCTATAATAGCAATGGAAAAGTTTTGCGAGCACCTCCATATCTCAAGAACTATAGGTCCTAGGTTGATGAAACTTGGTATGCATATGCCCCAGTAGTAGCTTACCACAGTTGCATCCCTATCTTTTGACCTTGACCTTGATTTTTCGGTTGAGTGACTTTGACAATTTTCAATACATATAATAGCAATGAAAAAGTTTTGCGAGCACCTCCATATCTCAAGAACTATAGGTCCTAGGTTGATGAAACTTGGTATGCATATGCCCCAGTAGTAGCTTAGCACAGTTGCATCCCCATCTTTTGACCTTGACCTTGATTTTCCGGTTGAGTGACTTTGATTATTTTTATTGCATATATTTGAAATGTTTAAGTTCTATAAACATCTTTTGATCTCAGAAACTGAAAATCCATGTAAATTCAAAATATAGTGGAAGTAAGAAAGAATAATTGTTTCTGATGGTGCCGGCAGGCGAGACATACTTTAGTGTTAACTCTTGTTTGTAAGTTGGTACCAATATACATCCTCACAAATTTTAATCTATTTAAATTAACCTGATTTCTGATATTTGTTAATTAAACAAAGCTGTATGTGTTCACTTAATCAGTTTTTTCTTCCTCTTTTTTTGTATTTATAAAGTAATATATTGCCGCTAAGTTAAACTTTTTGTTCAACTGTCACCAATTTTTTTTTTCAAAATCTACTGCTTTCAATAAAATTTACTTACTTCATTATTATAATATAATGTATTCATACAGTGGATTTGTCACCCACTCATGTACTTATTATACCCCACGCAACGAAGTTGCGAAGGGTATAATGTTTTTGACTGGTCCGTCCGTCCGTCCGTCCGTCTATGATCAAAGTTTGTAATCGCAACTCCTCTTAAACTACAGAACAGAATTAAATGAAACTTGGTATGCAAGAAGAACACCATATGTAGTTGTGCATATTACCGGGAATTTTTGATTCGCAAATTTTTGTGGGAGTTATGGCCCTTTGGACTTAGAAATTTGCAGAAAATCATGATTACAGATTGTAATCGCAACTCCTCTTAAACTGCTGAACAGAATTAAATGAAACTTGGTATGCAAGAAGAACACCATATGTAGTTGTGCATATTACCGGGAATTTTTGATTCGCAAATTTTTGTGGGAGTTATAGCCCTTTGGACTTAGAAATTTGCAGAAAATCATGATTACAGTTTGTAATCGCAACTCCTCTTAAACTACTGAACAGAATTTAACGAAACTTGGTATGCGAGAAGAACACCATATGTAGTTGTGCATATTACCGGGAATTTTTGATTCGCAAATTTTTGTGGGAGTTATGGCCCTTTGGACTTAGAAATTTGCAGAAAATCATGACTACAGTTTGTAATCGCAACTCCTCTTAAACTACTGAACAGAATTTAACGAAACTTGTTATGCGAGAAGAACACCATATGTAGTTGTGCATATTACCGGGAATTTTTGATTCGCAAATTGTTGTTGGAGTTATGGACCTTTGGACTTAGAAATTTGCAGAAAATCATGATTACAGTTTGTGATCGCAACTCCTCTGAAACTACTGAAAAGAATTAAACAAAACGTAGTTTGCAAGAAACATAACATATGTAACTACTGTGTATGTTATATCATATTTTTAATTCGCAAAAAGTTTACGAGCTCTAGGTTAATTTATATAGGCAAATAGCAGAACGCGTGGGGTATGTGAGCGTGCTCACTAAGGTTCTTTCATATATATAAGTACTAAAGAAATTTTGAACCTGCTTTCAATATTGCCTTCTACAAAGTGAAAGGACTAGAGTCATGAACCCTCATATTTGGCCCTGTAAAAACTCAAATATCAAAATTGGTTTGTTTTACACCAAAATTTGTGTATGTATAGCTGGAAGTCTGTGTTAAAAGAGAAAAGATTTCATTATGGCGTATAAATGAATTTTCAAGTACCCAACCCCTTCAAAAATAGCCTAAATCAGTAATTTATCACTTTTTGGCCAAAATGACTTGGTTTTCAGTCACAATTTTGTGATTTTCTATGTGGCGCCACCCCTCGCCCATCGAAATTTTTGTTGAAATATGAAGAAAATAATGTTTTTATAAAATTTAAGCAAAAAAAGGTAATAACAAAACTACCAAACTTGAATGGTCAATCTCATAGTCCAGAGAAAATGACAAAAACGAATCAGTCATACTGGAGAATTGGTGGATCGCAATGGTCCTGACTTGGTACAGGCATTTCAAACGAAATATATTTATGGGTGAGGGGTGGCCCCCATGTCTTTTTCACCAAAAACCAGGTGGAGAATTCTGAAATAAGCATATTTTCAATTTTAGCGTCACTTTATGATGTCATTACAATGCACAAGTACAGAAAACTTTTAAATTGATTTTGTTTTGTAACCAGTAATAATTCTAGACTACTAGGCCACAAAAATCTTATCTAACAAATGAATTTGAAAAAAATGGTCCGATTAAGGGCCAAATATTAGGGTTCGTGGCTTTAGTCCTTTGTTGTACAGTTTTAACTTAAGTTGAGTGCATAAAAAAAAAGTTGCAAAACAAAACCAATTACAAATTTCATAACAAATGTTTTAATGTGTAAAATTAGACACTAGATTTGTTAAACATTAAAATATTACAGAATTAGATTTGTAAATGTGTAAATGTACAAGAAATGTTACTTTTATCTGATATTCTTAAACATAAGGTTATGGGTGTATGAAGTATGACGTCATTCTGGTAGATTCTTGTAACAAGTCAGTATGCATAAATTAACAATGTAATTCTGTTGTTTTCCTTTCAATTTGACAAAAACGCCAATTATTCATTTTTAAAAATCCAATAAAGTAAAAATCAAATATGAAATAATATGTTTGTGTGTTTCAGTTTTAAAATTCTATAAATGTTTTTAGAAAATATAAATATACTACAGATGAAGGAATCCTTTTAATACTCCACGCAACGAATTTGTTGAGGTTCTAATGTTTTCTTCATGTGTGTTTTTTTAAAAATTAAATAAATCAAAACATATAAAGCTGTTAAACAATGTAAACAATATTGTATCATTTGTTAAAAAGTAGGTGCTTATAATACACGTATGTGTGTGCTTCTGGTCACAATTGTATGGATGCACAAAAATTAAATAACTCTAGACTATAGAATCAGACAACTCATATCAAAAGGTGCAATCATGTTATGATACTTATAGTTTAGGATATTTGATAATGGTAATCATTTAGTAATAATATCATTTAGTCCTAACTAAAAAGGTACTCAAGCAGTTTTAATAACAAAAACCACAAGATCAATAGAGGTTGCACTCTGCGTTGTTGTATGAACTTAAATTTAAATGCCTATTTAAGTTATGGTTTTTAAAGCAATTATTTATTTGCTTACAATAGTGAATAAAGAAAGCCTGCTTTCATTTTAACAAGAACCTTTATTGATTCAATCTATCCATTCAAAAACATCAAACTTCTTCATAACAATTGTAATGATTGGTTATTAAAACAGTCATAGCTAGAACTCTATACATACTGGTTGCAGTACTGAAATTCTTTTGTTTTACACATTCCTTATTTTATATTGAGCTACACATATGTTTTTATTATGCTGCAATAAAACTCTTGTATAAAAAAGTTTCAGAACAGAAAATTAGGGGATAACTTATTTATTTAGATTCTAAATTTATAAAGGGCAACACAGTAACTATGAAGTTGGTTCAGTTCTTTTAAAGTGATAAAATACAGTTGGTTTATTATGTAAATACTGAAGAGATGGAAAAGGGGATGTCTACAAAAAACTTATACTGACAGACACAGATACAAGGGGGGTAATCCTAGTTTTTAGTATTGAAATTTGTTTTTTTTTACTTTGCAATGCTAATGAAATTGATTTTTGTTTTACTTTTATTAATTATAAATTTTAAAGTTTTATTTTGATAATATTATTGAATCTAATGTTTTAATTTCAGTATGAAGTACAGAAAGTTTATCCGTACCATTCCTGGTGTAATGTTAGGCTATGGGGAGATAACTCTTGAGATCTCCTCTACAACTGTGGCTGACTCTGGGAACTATTCATGTGTTGTGATAAATTACTTTGGATCAGCCTATGGAACTGTTCAAATGGATGGTTAGTATGTTTGTATATTCACAAATACTGATTTCCATTAAATAGCATATCCCAAACATGGCCGACCAGTATAGAACCAGTGTTGATTAATACCAAATAAGTTGTTAGTTTAAAATTTGTATTTGGTGTAATTTTAAAGGACTTTGATTGGCTTTTATCAACACTTTTGACAAGTTGTACATCTTACAATTTTTTGAAACCCTGTCTAATGAGTTTTACAGCACTGAAATGGACATGTCTACAGTAGATATGATAACTCATCCAAGAAAAAATAAGAATCCCAGTACAAATTTGACTCTCAAACCCTATTTGAATATTAAAAACTAAAGAATATGGAATATGTGACAGAAAGACACGATCCACATATTGAAGACACCAGATTATTAAAAAAAATTCTGTTTGGAACATACTGTATTATAGTTTGACAAATAGGTTGAATTATTATCTTTTTCTAGTGCAAAAAGTAAAAAAAAGAGTAATATAGTGTGAAACCATGTTTGATATGAGTTATATCTGTATTTATATTTTACAGTATCACAAAGAGTATTACCAGATTTTCCTGCTGTGGGATTATCCATCAGGAAAACGCATCCTTTATCACATACATGGACGGCTGATGTAAATACAGAGATGAAGATTGTGTGTAAAGCTGAAGGTTTTACCCATCCTCCTAATGTAAGTTATATAAACAGCCGATTTGGTGATTTTAATTTTCTCCAATTAGATAGTGCATCTTCTCGAAGAGATCAGCATTATGAATTACTTGTACTTTCACTTCTGCAAAACTACTCCAAACATTTCAAAAGAATTTAATGAAACTCTATATGCAGTAAAAACACCAAATGTTATTGTGCACATTATAAGGAAATTTTGACCCTCTATGTTTATATTATTCAGTCTTTTGATAAGTTATATTGAGCTAGCTACCAGTTAATATCTTGAATCCTGCAAATTAAAGTGCTTGTTGAGGATTCTGCTAGGGTGTAGTCCAATATTCCCATTCAAATAAATCAGGCTATATTACTCCACACCTAAAATAGTACATGTATGTTATTTATGTTTACTTTGGTAATAAAATTGATTTTTTTCAAGTCTGTTTAATGTTGTACGACTCATTATACTGTATATATCAACACTTATTATTGTTTGCAGATGAGTTGGATATTTTTTGGAGTGGATGGCAGTAGTCTAAAACTGTCCTCAGACGAGGAGAGGATGGGAGATGCCTACACAATAAATACATACTCTACCCAGAACAGCAGTGGGTGTTTCTATACCCTGTATATAGGCAGGCTTCATTTCAGTAATAGTGGAACCTTTGTCTGTAAGGTGGAGAATGTAGATTCTACAATGGATGTGGACTACCTGAATCTGACCGTCACTGGTAAATCAAGAGTTATCTCCCATAGAATAAATAAGATATTGATAATTGACAGTCTCTATTGTATTTCATTTGGTTGTATTTAGTTGTAAAATTTAGCAATTTTAATGGCTCAGCATTGAGGATGGGGAAACCCTATAGTTTTCACTTTGTCCATCTGTCTGTCAGCACTTTTTGTGAATGCTAAAACTCAGAAACTATAAGAAGTCCATAGACCATTTGAGGAATTTCATTTGAAAATATAATGAAAAATTACAAATACCAAAACGCGGGTATAAACGGTTAATTTGGATATGCTTTATATCGATATTTCAAGGAGTAACCTCTCATCAGTAGCATTTAAATCAAAACATTGGAAGGTCAAATTCCAAAACTGTTGAAAACGAAAAGTACTCAAAACCAAAACGTTCGAACAAGGAAGCCAAATCCAGCACCGAGGATATCGACCATGTGCATTACAAGGAAAGAAACCTGGTGTTTTAAACAATTTTGAATTTAAAAATCGGAAAATCCTGAAGAGTGTTTTTGGAAAAAACTTAGATTTGTTACCGGGGCCTTTGTGACTGTCAGTAATCATCTTATAATGTGCATTCACACGTTTCTGTTATGTAAGACTCATCAGAGATGCTGTAGCCAAATTGTTTAAGATTAAGGTATGAATTTAGAATGTGAAGAGATAGATATGAACACAAATAAATTTTCCACTTAATACTATACTTGTATAGACACCTTATAAGAAGCTCACAAACCTTTTTATTTTTATTTTTAAAAATTCATTTTCATCCTGATAATAACTAAATGTCTATGTTTAGTCTTTTAGCCTTGAAACTTTACACGTTACTTTATATGTTTGTAGGTATCCCATTAGTGGAGGCCACAGATTTCATATTGAATGCTACATTAGGAGAATCAGTCACCATGAGATGTCATATCTGGTCCTACCCACAGCCAGACACTGTGTGGAAACTAGAAAATATTCTCTTGTCTTCAAATGCAAGGTAAATAAACAATAATGAAATAAACTTTAAGGTTTATATGTCACATCGGGTCATACCCACAGCCAGACACTGTATGGAAACTAGAAAATATTCTCTTGTCTTCAAATGCAAGGTAAATAAACGATAATGAAATAAACTTTAAGGTTTATATGTCACATCTGGTCCTACCCACAGCCAGACACTGTATGGAAACTAGAAAATATTCTCTTGTCGTCAAATGCAAGGTAAATAAACAATAATGAAATAAACTTTAAGGTTTATATATCACATCTGGTCATACCCACAGCCAGACACTGTGTGGAAACTAGAAAATATTCTCTTGTCATCAAATGCAAGGTAAATAAACAATAATGAAATAAACTTTAAGGTTTATATGTCACATCTGGTCCTACCCACAGCCAGATACTGTATGGAAACTAGAAAATATTCTCTTGTCGTCAAATGCAAGGTAAATAAACAATAATGAAATAAACTTTAAGGTTTATATATCACATCTGGTCCTACCCACAGCCAGACACTGTATGGAAACTAGAAAATATTCTCTTGTCATCAAATGCAAGGTAAATAAACAATAATGAAATAAACTTCAAGGTTTATATATCACATCTGGTCCTACCCACAGCCAGACACTGTATGGAAACTAGAAAATATTCTCTTGTCATCAAATGCAAGGTAAATAAACAATAATGAAATAAACTTCAAGGTTTATATATCACATCTGGTCCTACCCACAGCCAGACACTGTATGGAAACTAGAAAATATTCTCTTGTCATCAAATGCAAGGTAAATAAACAATAATGAAATAAACTTCAAGGTTTATATATCACATCTGGTCCTACCCACAGCCAGACACAGTATTGAAACTAGAAAATATTCTCTTATCGTCAAATGCAAGGTACTTTATAAGGTTATAATGCATAAGCATTACTGTGGTTTCATCTTAATATTCATGGGGTAGAAATTTTATTGGCTTTTCATTGGTGACAGTTAGCAACATGTGCAAAGAACATACTTTAGAATATTTGAAAGCCATCTAAATGTCTATTTTTGGAAACCATAAAAAATAATACCAATGGAAATATTATGAATCTTTAGTAATTTTGAAGACCTTTTAAGGTTATGAATTCATGTTTTGAAAAAAAACAACCCACTTTATAATGATCTAAGGAACATATTTTATAAATCATATGTACATAAATCAAAAACATTTTTAAAACACTGTTTTATACCTCCAGATACAAGACTACAAAAGTGAACTTGAACCCAATAGAACAAGAGTCAGTATTGACAATATCATCTATCACAGAGAAAGACTTTGGAGTGTATGCCTGTAATGTGTACAACAGTCGAGGATCTGCAATGGCTATCCATATTTTACAAGGTATTGGTGTTTTCTCATCAGTGGGCAATCTGTATTCTTCCATAAATTGGTGTTTCAAGTTGAGATGACAAGTGTGAAATGCTTCCATGAAGACAATCTTGTGAATGTGAATCTTCCAATAAAGTAATTTGTTTACAAGGAGGTAGCAGATTAAACAGCTCAAAAAGCAACATGTTTTTCCACATTGCAAAAAAATGTCTCCAAGGAAGCCAATCTCCTATACAATATCTTCAAAGAACAGCAAAGTTGCAGCAAAACTAGCAATTCAAACATGGCCAGTTGTACCATTGGTACCGTTGGTGTAAATATTATTCTTAATGTCAATGTACACCCACTTTTCATGAAGAAACCTCTCATCAGCTGTATTTGAATCAAACAAGTTGGAAGGTAGATAGAAAACCCAAAATATGGAAAGAAATACCAATACTTGCACCCCAGTAGACTGAGCTTAATGGAACAAAGAGGATGAGACCATCTGTATTTTATGGCAATTTAAGGGGTTTGAACTCTACACACTCTAACTGGACATTACCAGATGTTTTATAGCGTGCATTGCAGATGCGAGCCCTACGGCATTGTGCATGTTTTGAGATGTGCCAGAAATATACTGACGATAAAACCGGAACAGGTTTACTTTTACGGAGTGAAAAAAATAATAGGCACAGAGCAAGTAAAACAATCAACCCTCTGGGCTTATAAAAAATACATCATAATCTGTTATGCAAAAATATAAAAATTGTAATTCAAAAACAGTGATAAAACCCTCATTCATCCATGCACTTGTTTATTTTTACACACAGATTTTTATTTAAACACCATTCGGTCTTTTCCGCTGAAAAACGATTTTCCGGAAATTACCAAGCTAGCTTTTGGCAACATCGTCCCATTGACTAGTCATACCAAATGCATGATACTGACCAAGCTTTGTTAAATTCTAAGTAAGATAAAATTAGATAAAGAAATACATAAATTTACTAAATAAAACCTACTCATAATAATAAATAAAAGGTTCTTACCTGAAATGAAAGGAGAGTCCCATCCTGATCATGTAGGGTTTCTCTCACTTTCCTCAGTCCCGCATGATATTTTTACTTTACCGTTTTTTTTGCCAGGTTTCTTAATGTAACTTCTGTTACCAATGCTTCAAATAAAACACTGATACTCAGAAAATCTCACAAAAATCTGACAGAATCTGAATGTTGTTTTGGTCTGCTGAAGAAACGCGAAATACTCTGACAAGGAAATGACGTCACGTTATCCATAAAATGGATAATTTCGTCCCAGCTTAATGACGTCCCAGAATGTTACAGGATTTATTATTTGCACAAATAATTGAATTTTTAATAAGTAGTTATTGATCCCAGATATTTTAACAACAACTTTCTCAAGTGCATATGATTGGGTTGGGTGGGGTCAGACTTTGCTACTATTTAATTCCTTTTTTAAAAGTTCCCTCTTTACGTTAAACAGTGGCGGATCCAGAACTTCTGAAAAGAGGGGGCCCACTGACTGGCCTAAGAGGGGGGCCGCTTTGGTCACCCTTCAATGATTTCCTATATATTCAACCAAATTTTTCCACCAAAAGGGGGGCCGGGCCACCCAGGGCCCCCCAGGATCCGCCTATGTTAAACTTAGCCGGTCGAGCACATGTATTTATTTTTAAAAGGTATAGAAATTTTCAATGCTCGCTAAAAAGGCAGGGCCTTAATCATATTAAAGGTTTTCATATCAGAATTCTCAAATGAAAGTTCAGTAAACATTATCAACTATTTTGATAAGTTATATATTTTATTACATTTGTATTATAACTACCTATTCATCCCTTTCTTAGTGGATACTGTAAGCATGACTTAGCTTAAGCCTTATTATACCCCACGCAACGAAGTTGCGAAGGGTATAATGTTTTTCCGTCCGTCCGTCCGTCTGTCCGTCCGTCTGTGATCAAAGTTTGTAATCGCGACTCCTCTTAAACTACTGAACAGAATTAAACGAAACTTGGTATGCAAGAAGAACACCATATGTAGTTGTGCATGTTACCGGGAATTTTTGATTCGCAAATTTTTGTAGGAGTTATGGCCCTTTGGACTTTGAAATTTGTAGAAAATCATGATTACAGTTTGTAATCGCAACTCCTCTTAAACTACTGAACAGAATTAAATGAAACTTGGTATGCAAGAAGAACACCATATGGAGTTGTGCATATAACCGGGAATTTTTGATTCGCAAATTTTTGTGGGAGTTATAGCCCTTTGGACTTAGAAATTTGCAGAAAATCATGATTACAGTTTGTAATCGCAACTCCTCTTAAACTACTGAACAGAATTTAACGAAACTTGGTATGCGAGAAGAACACCATATGTAGTTGTGCATGTTACCGGGAATTTTTGATTCGCAAATTTTTGTGGGAGTTATGGCCCTTTGGACTTAGAAATTTGCAGAAAATCATGACTACAGTTTGTAATCGCAACTCCTCTGAAACTACTGAACAGAATTTAACGAAACTTGGTATGCGAGAAGAACACCATATGTAGTTGTGCATATTACCGGGAATGTTTGATTCGCAAATTTTTGTGGGAGTTATGGCCCTTTGGACTTAGAAATTTGCAGAAAATCATGATTACAGTTTTTAATCGCAACTCCTCTTAAACTACTGAACAGAATTAAATGAAACTTGGTATGCAAGAAGAACACCATATGTAGTTGTGCATATTACGGGGAATTTTCGATTCACAAATTTTTGTGGGAGTTATGGCCCTTTTGACTTAGAAATTTGCAGAAAATCATGATTACAGTTTGTAATCGCAACTCCTCTTTAACTACTGAACAGAATTTAACGAAACTTGGTATGCGAGAAGAACACCATATGTAGTTGTGCATTTTATCTGGAATTTTTGATTCGCAAATTGTTGTGGGAGTTATGGACCTTTGGACTTAGAAATTTGCAGAAAATCATGATTACAGTTTGTGATCGCAGCTCCTCTGAAACTACTGAAAAGAATTAAACAAAACCTAGTTTGCAAGAAACATAACATATGTAACTACTGTGTATGTTATAATATATTTTTAATTCGCAAAAAGTTTACGAGCTCCAGGTTAATTTATATAGGCAAATAGCAGAACGCGTGGGGTATGTGAGCGTGCTCACTAAGGTTCTTTCATTTTTATTTATTTTTTCTAATTCTAAAAATGATTTTATTGTAGATGTGGATGAGTGTAGTTTTGACCCACCTTGTAATCAGCAATGTGAGAACCTACTAGGGACCTTTGAATGTTCATGTGATGATGGGTACTACCTACCTAGTCATAGTACAACACAGTGTGAGGGTAGGTAATCCAAGGACAATAAACAATAAACTTAGAAATATACAAAAAATTGAAAAGCTAATCTTTTTTTAACTCAATAAACAAAATGTTTTAACAAAATTTTGCCTTTATTTTGAATGTTTTGTAAAACTTTTGGCAATTCTTATCATCAATTAAGTTTTAACTGATTATTTCAGATATAAACGAGTGTACAAAGCCAGACTCTCAAGCATGTTCTCAAATCTGTACCAATCTGAATGGATCTTTTGCCTGTTCATGTCATGATGGATTCACTCTAGATATTGATAACTATGACTGTAATGGTAAGATTAAACAATCAAAAGTTTCTTGATATTTGTGTTTCACATTGATTTCACATCGACGGTTTTAATGCTTCTGCAAAAATTACTCTTTTAGAATTTTGTTAACTTGTTATTCATGCATCCCTGTCAGTCTTTAATAATAGCTTGAATGGATGCATTTAGTGTACACACAACATTTTTTATTGTCTTCCGTATATATTCCGTATTAAGTAGTATTCTAGGAAGAAACAGGCAGTGGGCAGCACATAAAAAATTTTGATTTAAGCTTTTTTGGCTTAGATGCATTAATTTTGATTCAAAGACAAGTTCCAACAAGATTATTCTTTATAATATGTGTTCATTTCCTAGATTCTTGACTGGTTGTATAGAGAAAAAATTGGCGGTGAAAATTTCTTGTTGTTTTTCACTGTACAATTCAACCAAATTTTGAATGCTTATATCTTAGAAAGGCAAGATTAGTCAGAACTTTTATAAATTAAAATGATGTCATTTTAATTAATTTTATCAATTTCATTTTCAAAAGTTTGCGGTTTTTTTCCCATTCATGTGCCACTAACACCTATGCTATCTGCCTGAATCTTACGTAGACTGATACTTAAAATTGGAAGTTCTGAAAACAGTCTTTTGAAAACAATCACTTTAAGACTTTGTTATTAATGTTTAATATAATACCCCTTATAGATAACAGTGGTAAAGAGCCAAATTCTGGAGAGGACCATAGTGAAGGTGATAGTGATAGTACCGAGGAAATTATAACTCCCGAGACCCTGTACACAGTGATTGGTGTGTGTGCTGGGGGACTGTTGGCTATAGTGTTACTGATACTGATAGCTGTGTACTGTAGACGTAGGAAATATAGAGAGGTGAGTATACAGTGATTGGTGTGTGTGCTGGGGGACTGTTGGCTATAGTGTTACTGATACTGATAGCTGTGTACTGTAGACGTAGGAAATATAGAGAGGTGAGTACACAGTGATTGGTGTGTGTGCTGGGGGACTGTTGGCTATAGTGTTACTGATACTGATAGCTGTGTACTGTAGACGTAGGAAATATAGAGAGGTGAGTATACAGTGATTGGTGTGTGTGCTGGGGGACTGCTGGCTATAGTGTTACTGATACTGCTAGCTGTGTACTGTAGACGTAGGAAATATAGAGAGGTGAGTACACAGTGATTGGTGTGTGTGCTGGGGGACTGTTGGCTATAGTGTTACTGATACTGATAGCTGTGTACTGTAGACGTAGGAAATATAGAGAGGTGAGTATACAGTGATTGGTGTGTGTGCTGGGGGACTGCTGGCTATAGTGTTACTGATACTGCTAGCTGTGTACTGTAGACGTAGGAAATATAGAGAGGTGAGTATACAGTGATTGGTGTGTGTGCTGGGGGACTGCTGGCTATAGTGTTACTGATACTGATAGCTGTGTACTGTAGACGTAGGAAATATAGAGAGGTGAGTATACAGTGATTGGTGTGTGTGCTGGGGGACTGCTGGCTATAGTGTTACTGATACTGATAGCTGTGTACTGTAGACGTAGGAAATATAGAGAGGTAAGTATACAGTGATTGGTGTGTGTGCTGGGGGGCTGCTGGCTATAGTGTTACTGATACTGCTAGCTGTGTACTGTAGACGTAGGAAATATAGAGAGGTGAGTATACAGTGATTGGGGTGTGTGCTGGGGGACTGCTGGCTATAGTGTTACTGATACTGATAGCTGTGTACTGTAGACGTAGGAAATATAGAAAGGTGAGTATACAGTGATTGGTGTGTGTGCTGGGGGACTGCTGGCTATAGTGTTACTGATACTGCTAGCTTTGTACTGTAGACGTAGGAAATATAGAGAGGTGAGTATACAGTGATTGGTGTGTGTGCTGGGGGACTGCTGGCTATAGTGTTACTGATACTGCTAGCTGTGTACTGTAGACGTAGGAAATATAGAGAGGTCAGTATACAGTGATTGGTGTGTGTGCTGGGGGACTACTGGCTATAGTGTTACTGATACTGCTAGCTGTGTACTGTAGACGTAGGAAATATAGAGAGGTGAGTATACAGTGATTGGTGTGTGTGCTGGGGGGCTGCTGGCTATAGTGTTACTGATACTGCTAGCTGTGTACTGTAGACGTAGGAAATATAGAGAGGTGAGTATACAGTGATTGGTGTGTGTGCTGGGGGACTGCTGGCTATAGTGTTACTGATACTGATAGCTGTGTACTGTAGACGTAGGAAATATAGAGAGGTGAGTATACAGTGATTGGTGTGTGTGCTGGGGGACTGCTGGCTATAGTGTTACTGATACTGATAGCTGTGTACTGTAGACGTAGGAAATATAGAGAGGTCAGTATACAGTGATTGGTGTGTGTGCTGGGGGACTACTGGCTATAGTGTTACTGATACTGATAGCTGTGTACTGTAGACGTAGGAAATATAGAGAGGTAAGTATACAGTGATTGGTGTGTGGGGGGGGGGGACTGCTGGCTATAGTGTTACTGATACTGATAGCTGTGTACTGTAGACGTAGGAAATATAGAGAGGTAAGTATACAGTGATTGGTGTGTGTGCTGGGGGGCTGCTGGCTATAGTGTTACTGATACTGATAGCTGTGTACTGTAGACGTAGGAAATATAGAGAGGTGAGTATACAGTGATTGGTGTGTGTGCTGGGGGACTACTGGCTATAGTGTTACTGATACTGATAGCTGTGTACTGTAGACGTAGGAAATATAGAGAGGTGAGTATACAGTGATTGGGGTGTGTGCTGGGGGACTGCTGGCTATAGTGTTACTGATACTGATAGCTGTGTACTGTAGACATAGGAAATATAGAGAGGTGAGTATACAGTGATTGGTGTGTGTGCTGGGGGACTGCTGGCTATAGTGTTACTGATACTGATAGCTGTGTACTGTAGACGTAGGAAATATAGAGAGGTGAGTATACAGTGATTGGTGTGTGTGCTGGGGGGCTGCTGGCTATAGTGTTACTGATACTGATAGCTGTGTACTGTAGACGTAGGAAATATAGAGAGGTGAGTATACAGTGATTGGGGTGTGTGCTGGGGGACTGCTGGCTATAGTGTTACTGATACTGATAGCTGTGTACTGTAGACGTAGGAAATATAGAGAGGTGAGTATACAGTGATTGGTGTGTGTGCTGGGGGACTGCTGGCTATAGTGTTACTGATACTGCTAGCTTTGTACTGTAGACGTAGGAAATATAGAGAGGTGAGTATACAGTGATTGGTGTGTGTGCTGGGGGACTGCTGGCTATAGTGTTACTGATACTGCTAGCTGTGTACTGTAGACGTAGGAAATATAGAGAGGTCAGTATACAGTGATTGGTGTGTGTGCTGGGGGACTACTGGCTATAGTGTTACTGATACTGCTAGCTGTGTACTGTAGACGTAGGAAATATAGAGAGGTGAGTATACAGTGATTGGGGTGTGTGCTGGGGGACTGCTGGCTATAGTGTTACTGATACTGCTAGCTGTGTACTGTAGACGTAGGAAATATAGAGAGGTCAGTATACAGTGATTGGTGTGTGTGCTGGGGGACTACTGGCTATAGTGTTACTGATACTGCTAGCTGTGTACTGTAGACGTAGGAAATATAGAGAGGTTAGTATACAGTGATTGGTGTGTGTGCTGGGGGACTGCTGGCTATAGTGTTACTGATACTGATAGCTGTGTACTGTAGACGTAGGAAATATAGAGAGGTGAGTATACAGTGATTGGTGTGTGTGCTGGGGGACTGCTGGCTATAGTGTTACTGATACTGATAGCTGTGTACTGTAGACGTAGGAAATATAGAGAGGTGAGTATACAGTGATTGGTGTGTGTGCTGGGGGACTACTGGCTATAGTGTTACTGATACTGCTAGCTGTGTACTGTAGACGTAGGAAATATAGAGAGGTGAGTATACAGTGATTGGTGTGTGTGCTGGGGGACTGCTGGCTATAGTGTTACTGATACTGATAGCTGTGTACTGTAGACGTAGGAAATATAGAGAGGTGAGTATACAGTGATTGGTGTGTGTGCTGGGGGGCTGCTGGCTATAGTGTTACTGATACTGCTAGCTGTGTACTGTAGACGTAGGAAATATAGAGAGGTTAGTATACAGTGATTGGTGTGTGTGCTGGGGGACTGCTGGCTATAGTGTTACTGATACTGATAGCTGTGTACTGTAGACGTAGGAAATATAGAGAGGTGAGTATACAGTGATTGGTGTGTGTGCTGGGGGACTGCTGGCTATAGTGTTACTGATACTGATAGCTGTGTACTGTAGACGTAGGAAATATAGAGAGGTGAGTATACAGTGATTGGTGTGTGTGCTGGGGGGCTGCTGGCTATAGTGTTACTGATACTGCTAGCTGTGTACTGTAGACGTAGGAAATATAGAGAGGTTAGTATACAGTGATTGGTGTGTGTGCTGGGGGACTGCTGGCTATAGTGTTACTGATACTGATAGCTGTGTACTGTAGACGTAGGAAATATAGAGAGGTGAGTATACAGTGATTGGTGTGTGTGCTGGGGGACTGCTGGCTATAGTGTTACTGATACTGATAGCTGTGTACTGTAGACGTAGGAAATATAGAGAGGTCAGTATACAGTGATTGGTGTGTGTGCTGGGGGACTACTGGCTATAGTGTTACTGATACTGATAGCTGTGTACTGTAGACGTAGGAAATATAGAGAGGTAAGTATACAGTGATTGGTGTGTGTGCTGGGGGGCTGCTGGCTATAGTGTTACTGATTCTGATAGCTGTGTACTGTAGACGTAGGAAATATAGAGAGGTGAGTATACAGTGATTGGTGTGTGTGCTGGGGGACTGCTGGCTATAGTGTTACTGATTCTGATAGCTGTGTACTGTAGACGTAGGAAATATAGAGAGGTAAGTATACAGTGATTGGTGTGTGTGCTGGGGGGCTGCTGGCTATAGTGTTACTGATACTGCTAGCTGTGTACTGTAGACGTAGGAAATATAGAGAGGTAAGTATACAGTGATTGGTGTGTGTGCTGGGGGACTACTGGCTATAGTGTTACTGATACTGATAGCTGTGTACTGTAGACGTAGGAAATATAGAGAGGTCAGTATACAGTGATTGGTGTGTGTGCTGGGGGACTACTGGCTATAGTGTTACTGATACTGATAGCTGTGTACTGTAGACGTAGGAAATATAGAGAGGTGAGTATACAGTGATTGGTGTGTGTGCTGGGGGACTACTGGCTATAGTGTTACTGATACTGATAGCTGTGTACTGTAGACGTAGGAAATATAGAGAGGTCAGTATACAGTGATTGGTGTGTGTGCTGGGGGACTACTGGCTATAGTGTTACTGATACTGATAGCTGTGTACTGTAGACGTAGGAAATATAGAGAGGTGAGTATACAGTGATTGGTGTGTGTGCTGGGGGACTGCTGGCTATAGTGTTACTGATACTGATAGCTGTGTACTGTAGACGTAGGAAATATAGAGAGGTCAGTATACAGTGATTGGTGTGTGTGCTGGGGGACTACTGGCTATAGTGTTACTGATACTGATAGCTGTGTACTGTAGACGTAGGAAATATAGAGAGGTGAGTATACAGTGATTGGGGTGTGTGCTGGGGGACTGCTGGCTATAGTGTTACTGATACTGCTAGCTGTGTACTGTAGACGTAGGAAATATAGAGAGGTTAGTATACAGTGATTGGTGTGTGTGCTGGGGGACTACTGGCTATAGTGTTACTGATACTGCTAGCTGTGTACTGTAGACGTAGGAAATATAGAGAGGTGAGTATACAGTGATTGGTGTGTGTGCTGGGGGGCTGCTGGCTATAGTGTTACTGATACTGATAGCTGTGTACTGTAGACGTAGGAAATATAGAGAGGTCAGTATACAGTGATTGGTGTGTGTGCTGGGGGACTACTGGCTATAGTGTTACTGATACTGATAGCTGTGTACTGTAGACGTAGGAAATATAGAGAGGTGAGTATACAGTGATTGGTGTGTGTGCTGGGGGGCTGCTGGCTATAGTGTTACTGATACTGCTAGCTGTGTACTGTAGACGTAGGAAATATAGAGAGGTCAGTATACAGTGATTGGTGTGTGTGCTGGGGGGCTGCTGGCTATAGTGTTACTGATACTGATAGCTGTGTACTGTAGACGTAGGAAATATAGAGAGGTCAGTATACAGTGATTGGTGTGTGTGCTGGGGGGCTGCTGGCTATAGTGTTACTGATACTGATAGCTGTGTACTGTAGACGTAGGAAATATAGAGAGGTAAGTATACAGTGATTGGTGTGTGTGCTGGGGGACTGCTGGCTATAGTGTTACTGATACTGATAGCTGTGTACTGTAGACGTAGGAAATATAGAGAGGTAAGTATACAGTGATTGGTGTGTGTGCTGGGGGACTGCTGGCTATAGTGTTACTGATACTGATAGCTGTGTACTGTAGACGTAGGAAATATAGAGAGGTAAGTATACAGTGATTGGTGTGTGTGCTGGGGGACTGCTGGCTATAGTGTTACTGATACTGATAGCTGTGTACTGTAGACGTAGGAAATATAGAGAGGTGAGTATACAGTGATTGGTGTGTGTGCTGGGGGACTGCTGGCTATAGTGTTACTGATACTGCTAGCTGTGTACTGTAGACGTAGGAAATATAGAGAGGTGAGTATACAGTGATTGGTGTGTGTGCTGGGGGACTGCTGGCTATAGTGTTACTGATACTGCTAGCTGTGTACTGTAGACGTAGGAAATATAGAGAGGTGAGTATACAGTGATTGGTGTGTGTGCTGGGGGACTGCTGGCTATAGTGTTACTGATACTGCTAGCTGTGTACTGTAGACGTAGGAAATATAGAGAGGTGAGTATACAGTGATTGGTGTGTGTGCTGGGGGACTGCTGGCTATAGTGTTACTGATACTGATAGCTGTGTACTGTAGACGTAGGAAATATAGAGAGGTAAGTATACAGTGATTGGTGTGTGTGCTGGGGGGCTGCTGGCTATAGTGTTACTGATACTGATAGCTGTGTACTGTAGACGTAGGAAATATAGAGAGGTGAGTATACAGTGATTGGTGTGTGTGCTGGGGGACTGCTGGCTATAGTGTTACTGATACTGCTAGCTGTGTACTGTAGACGTAGGAAATATAGAGAGGTGAGTACACAGTGATTGGTGTGTGTGCTGGGGGACTGCTGGCTATAGTGTTACTGATACTGCTAGCTGTGTACTGTAGACGTAGGAAATATAGAGAGGTGAGTATACAGTGATTGGTGTGTGTGCTGGGGGACTGCTGGCTATAGTGTTACTGATACTGCTAGCTGTGTACTGTAGACGTAGGAAATATAGAGAGGTGAGTACACAGTGATTGGTGTGTGTGCTGGGGGACTGCTGGCTATAGTGTTACTGATACTGATAGCTGTGTACTGTAGACGTAGGAAATATAGAGAGGTGAGTATACAGTGATTGGTGTGTGTGCTGGGGGACTGCTTGCTATTGTTTTACTGATACTGATAGCTGTGTACTGTAGACGTAGGAAATATAGAGAGGTGAGTATACAGTGATTGGTGTGTGTGTGCTGGGGGGCTGCTGGCTATAGTGTTACTGATACTGATAGCTGTGTACTGTAGACGTAGGAAATATAGAGAGGTGAGTATACAGTGATTGGTGTGTGTGCTGGGGGACTGCTGGCTATAGTGTTACTGATCTTAATAGCTGTGTACTGTAGACGCAGGAAATATAGAGGTAAGACCAAATATATTTGATGTTAAAAAAGAAAGTTACAGTTGAGTTGAATGAAATAATTCATTAAAATCACAGCATGCAGTAGAAGAAAATGGGTAAATATGATAAACAGATAATGATAACCTTTCCAAATAAAAATGATTTATCATATTATCAATCAGATTATTTGTTTTTTATGTAACTATTAATATCATGATATTCTTTGTGTTCTCTTTGTAGGAGGAATTTGGAGAAAAGAATGTATTTAATACAAATGTAGCATATGAGCCAAGCATTGAAAAGGAGGCTGGAAAATTAGTGAGTATAGTTTGCCTTAATTATAACAATAAATCAATTGATCAAGAAATTATAAACCCATTTATTTTTCATTTTATTGAAAAAGTTTTTAAGGAATTGAAATGAAAAGAACTATGGAGGTAAATATGCATGACACAAAACTACCCTAGAAAGAATTTTTTTAAATTGTTTGATTTCAGAATTCCTACATGTCAACTTTTAAATATGCACAGTTAAAAGATGAATTTCCAAGACAGAGGTTACAGCTCGGTATTGACCTTGGTCAAGGTCGTTTTGGCAAAGTGATGATGGCGAGAGCTCTAAACATTAATGGCAGTGGTAACTGGGAGATGGTTGCAGTCAAGACATCTAGAGGTTGGTTTAAACTGTTAGAAAGTGTATAAAATGGTGGCAATTTGGTTTTATCAAAAGAAAGAAATCTGAGATTTTCAGATATATTTCATAATTGTACTTTTATAAAAATCACAAGACACTTCATAAAATATTGTTCTACTGCCACAAAAAATGCTGCAGCAATATAATCAGTTAATGTCATTAAAGTAAAATAGATCAAGGACAAGATATTTTTTAAACTACATATTATAGTTGTTATACACATATTTTATGAATGGTGAAATTATAAAAGAAAATTTACAGACTAAGTCTATAACTACATGTATGTGTTTTCAATATTTTTTGTATTTGCAGATTCAGCGTCTGATTGTGAGAAGGAGGATTTAATATCAGAATTAGATATCATGAGAAAAATACCAAAACACAAAAGTATTGTGGCTTATCTTGGATGCTGTACCAAACAAGGTAAACATTCCCAAACAACAAAGCTGGGCATAGCTTATTATTACTGTTAAAATGAAATCTTTGGGTGGGGGTTGGAGCAATTATCCCTGATGTAAAAAGTTAACCCTTAAAAGAAAACTCAACTACTACAATAAGCAAGACTGAATCTGTCAGGAAACTATTCTGTTTAGTTATAGTTATAGACTGAAAACTACATATCACACCAAGAAATCTGGGATGAAACAGAACAAAACATTTGACAATAACAATGTGAGAGCACTTAATTTCTCATTTATAAACAACATCAACAAATAATACTACTTCAACACCATTTTTCATTTTCACAGACCCTGTTTACATACTGATGGAATATGTCAAGGGAGGTAATCTACAAGCTTATCTCAGAAAATGTCGCCCCAGTCAACAGGCCACGACAAGTGAGGAAGTATCACCACCTAGTGCTAAAGATCTGAAAACCATTGCCTTACAGATAGCGAGAGGAATGTGTCATCTACATACATGTGGTGTAGGTAGTTTTCAGAATAACTTAAACCATAGCATTCTATAGAGTGGTGTATTATCTTCATACTTGTGGGAGAAGGTATAAAACTGAGGGTCAAAACTAAAATGGATATTAAATGGTCACACATTTTATCACCTGATTTAAGTTTCATTGACAGAAAATTGGACTTGTTGTGGTCACATATTTTATGCAAGAGATGGTTAAGTACTAAACTTTAGCACCAAGGTAGAAAGTTTAATCCTAGTCAGGGGGTGATAAATTCATGGACCAATTTTCCAACTCTCTCCAACATCATTTGCATGGATGACCTTCAGTCCCAATCCAAGGTTTCCTTAAATAATGGACCAAAAACATTAGATGTCCTGTAGATGGAAAGAGCAACGCCTCTTGCACATTTAAGACCTTTATTGTAGAGTTGGATATGAGCAGGTGCAATAGGGTGCTATCAAGGCAATACTCCAAATTGCAAACTTTAGGGGGATATAAATAGCTTGCTGTACAATCAAGTTCTTACTTATTTTTTCATATCTGTTCCTTATTTAATCAGAATGATTGCAAGAGAAGTTTTATTTTTCAGATAATTCACAGAGATTTGTCAGCCAGGAACATCCTTGTCACACCAGAGTTAGTCTGTAAGATTTGTGACTTTGGCCTCAGTCGAGATGTGGAAGGCTGTGATGTCTATGAGAGATCTTCTAAGGTATATACTATGAAGGGCGTTTTTTCCTTCAAAGTTTTAATTTTGTTTTACTGTACTTAATTGTTGAATTTTTCATGAAAGGTGAGATATGTGTGGGGCTCCCGCAGGGTACCCCCCTCAGGTCGCAAGGTCGCTTTTAAAAGGGGCCTGAGGTCGCAAGGTCGCTTTTAAAAGGCATATTTTGGCGGAGGTCGCAGGTCGTTTTTTGGCATAGGCCGATTTTATGGAGTGTAGGTCGGAAGTCGCCCTAAACAAGCCCCCAGGTCGCAGGTCGTTTTTAACCCTGCAGAGCCACATGTGTGTAAAAAAAATAATTGCTTTTTATCTTCAATCAAGGCAGATAATTGAGAGAACTTCTTTTTTCTAATAAAGAGTCCAATAAGAATTTTGGGAAGCAGTGAGAATGCTTAAATTCCTTGTCTTTATCTCCATTTATTGTGATTTTCAAAAAACCGGTATCACTTTAAATAGCTCGAGCCTTTCAGGTAACACTTCTGACCTACATAATAGTAAAATGACCTTTCAAACAGCTTTCTGTCCCAGATTCTGACCAGTCTAATTTGGGCAGGTGTCCAAAGAAGTCAGGTGTGACTTTATCTTGAAAACAGGTTTTCATAGACTAGTATTTTTAAAGTTCTATTGTTCATGATGTTATTATAAATTGAAAAGTAATTTGTGAATTAACCTATTATGTATGATCTAACTGAAGAGTTGTATTTATTAGTTTTTAAAAGATGCATAATATATTTAATTTGGTCTTAATATTAAAATTACAGAAAAAAGATCAGTTTCTAAAAACAAATAGATAAATCGTGGAGACAGAGTTATTGTGTTGCTGAGTTTTAGAGGTTATAACTGCGCAAATGCTAACAATGCATTTTTCCATAGGGGGTACCCTTGTATTCAATTTTTTTAAAAATACATGTAGTTATTGACCGATTTTCACTTTCTATGGGTCAAAATTTTTCAGTTAACATCCAAACGTTTATTTTTAGCCAATAAAAATCCTATGTCTATGCGGCGTTAATGAACGTAATTTTAGGTTGAAAAAAGGGGGGTGATTTTTCGATTTTATTTTCAGTACCCAAATTTTCAAAGATGCGAGCGCCCTGTAGACACATGATTGGCACCAGAATTTCTTTGTCAATATTTAACATAAGTTTATTCATTCGTCTATTTAAATATTATTTTATATCAACCAATCACGTTGCTGTCTGTATTTTATTCCACGCTTTATCTTAGGGTAAAAAAAATACCGGTGGCAGAGGTTTGCATTTGCGCAGTTGTAACCTATACTTTTTGCATAAAAATCAGAAGGAGACTTTTCTTTCATCAAAAGTATATTTAATATATCTAGACTTTATATAACTAGTGAGAAAAAATAATCTTTTTGTTTAAGCCCTGGAGAGCTGATTTTAAATAGCCCCCCTCTTGCCAGAAAATTCTAAATTTTTAAGTGGTTGTTAGAGGAAATACGGTATTCTACCAGAACGTTCTTTAAAAGCTGAAGATTTACCCCATATTTTATAGAAGACTTATGTATTATCTACAGATGAGATTGACTTTCGATATACCTTTGGCCTATTTGGACCAAAATATAGGTCTAAATATAAAGATATGGTAATTTTTTGGAAAATAGAAAAAATGCGGCATTTTGAAACAGACAATAACCTTCTTGTAGCACAAAAAGTTTGTGTTTTTTGTGTGCAATGTGTTACATCTGCATCTATACATAAATTTTAAAATAGTTTTAAGCAGAGAATTATTTCTTAAGGTTTTTCAAATTAACAATTTAAATGCACCCCCATTGTGGACAAATGGACACAATTTTCGCTTGGGGCTTTTTAAAAAAAATGTCCTGGTTGGAATCATTAGTGTGTACTTACTGGCGTTCAACAGTTACCTATGCATCTAATCAAAATAAAAAAATGCAAACAACCAATCTTTGATCGATAATAACAACAGAATTAATTTTTTATGAGTCCCTACGTCTATATTCTCCTTTTTCCTATTACAGAATTAAGAAACAGACTATAGACTGGTTTTTGCGATCTAAATATAGACCAAATGTCATAATTTGTATTTACACGTTGATATTTTACGTTCCATTCAAATAAAGCTTTATAACAACCAATGCAACGTAAAAAGAGGCAGTTTCTATAGGTTATAACTGCGCAAATGCTAACAATGCATTTTTCCATAGGGGGTACCCTTGTATTCAATTTTTTTAAAAATAGTTTTGACCAATTTTCACTTTCTATGGGTCAAAATTTTTCAGTTAACATCCAAACGTTTATTTTTAGCCAATAAAAATCCTATGTCTATGCGGCGTTAATGAACGTAATTTTAGGTTGAAAAAAGGGGGGTGATTTTTCGATTTTATTTTCAGTACCCAAAATTTTCAAAGATGCGAGCGCCCTGTAGACACATGATTGGCACCAGAATTTCTTTGTCAATATGTAACATAAGTTTATTCATTCGTCTATTTAAATATTATTTTATATCAACCAATCACGTTGCTGTCTGTATTTTATTCCACGCTTTATCTTAGGGTAAAAAAAATACCGGTGGCAGAGGTTTGCATTTGCGCAGTTGTAACCTGGACAATTATAAATGTAATATCATTTTTATTTACCACTATGTTGATATTGTACATATAATGCATGTGAAATGCACTTACAACATGTGCAATGTAAAATAAATATGCATTAATCTCAAGTTTATCCTGATACATCTTTTTAGTTTGAAATTATGTGCACACTTTTTATGATATCACAAAATTTTTGTCTGAGAAATGTTGATATGTTTTTAATTAATCACAGTGCTAAATTTCACTCAATTTTATAGATACTAATAACAATTCTGTAATAGATTTTTATACACCTCCAAAACTTTTTGACTTGTCCATTTGTACCTATCCAGGTACAAACTTACAGTTTCCCATAGCATTCAATGTATTTTCAACTTCAATTTTCTCAAAACCAGTGGGAGATATTTTCTTCAAATCTTTTGAATCAAAGTTCTATTTTGATCTAGTTACAAATCCTGAATTTGCAACACACATAGTGCACTGGGTTAGTATTTGGGCTTTTCTGAATATGAACTATTCAAAAACAACATCAAACAATAAAACTTTAAAAATACTAGTGAATGGAAACCCGTTTTTCAAGGTAAAGTCACACCTGATTTCTTTGGACACCTGCCCAAATTAGACTGGTCAGAATCTGGGACTGAAAGGTCATTTTACTATTATGTAGGTCAGAAGTGTTACCTGAAATGCTACCTGTCGAGCTATTTAAAGTGATACCGGTTTTTGAAAATAATACCAATTTTGATAGGTTGTATAGGATAGCCACAAATTTAGGAATCCAGCAAAAAAAATAATTAAAATTGAGTCTTTGATTTTAAGCCTACAACATTAAGATTTCACAAACCAGAATGTTTCTTGAATCCAAAACAATAAGTTAAATAGTATAATTTGTAATTTTAATGATGCATTCCTTCACTGCTAGTGTTATTGATATATCCCCATGATAACTGTGTTCTGTTATATTACAGGGACCATTACCTATTCGATGGATGGCCCCAGAATCTCTGATATATCCCTATGATAATTGTGTTCTGTTGTATTACAGGGACCACTGCCTATTCGATGGATGGCCCCAGAATCTCTGACTGACCAATGGTTTACTAAGAAAACAGATGTCTGGTCCTATGGGGTTCTCTTGTGGGAAATTGTTACACTTGGTATGTTAATATAGAGAGAAAACATATGTCTGGTCCTATGGGGTTCTCTTGTGGGAAATTGTTACACTTGGTATGTTAATATAGAGAGAAAACAGATGTCTGGTCCTATGGGGTTCTCTTGTGGGAAATTGTTACACTTGGTATGTTAATATAGAGAGAAAACAGATGTCTGGTCCTATGGGGTTCTCTTGTGGGAAATTGTTACACTTGGTATGTTAGTATAGAGAGAAAACAGATGTCTGGTCCTATGGGGTTCTCTTGTGGGAAATTGTTACACTTGGTATGTTAAAAAATATAGAGGGGAAAAACTGGTCTTAAGTTTTGATAAAACAAATGACAAAAATAAAGCAATCTCTATCATACTTATCTTTTGATACATCAAACAAAATGTTGCCTAAATGCACTTCTTATTATATTCACGTTGGTTATTTATTAACTGGACAGTGCTCAAACCAATAGGCTAGACTTGATGGCCAAGGCCTCTGTTAGGAGTCTTCATGTGAGCTTACAGTTTATACATGTACATAAAAAATGCAAAAGAAAGGACAACCATTTATATATATGATTAATCTTTCATCATAAGTTTACTTGTTATAAAACACTGGTAACAGAATAACTTATTTTAACTTAGGAGCTACACCCTACCCAGGCATGGCTGCAAGGGAGGTTATCATTGATGTTACCATGGGAAAATGGCTTCAGAAACCACTCCATTGTAAACAAGAACTGTAAGTGATATAACACCAGATAAGAACATTATGATTAACATCATAACTTACCAATTAAAAACACAAGTGAAAATGAACCAATCATATATGGACCCTGGTATGCTGTGATACTTTCAGCAAAAAAATATAAAGAAAACACTGGGCAAACTAAAATTAATTTTGAATAGAATTGGTCAAACATAAATATGGTAGGATTTGGTTAATCAGGAAGTAGGTGGGCACGAATCCATCAATACAACACCCTATGCCAATGCTGCAAACCAAGTATCAAAAGAAGTTTCTTGGAAAATTGTAACAAAAAAATATACCATCTGAGCTATTCTTGATAATTTTTATCAAATTACTGTAAAAAAGAGATTAACTTTTTAATTTTTTTTTATCAGGTATTCCATGATGACAAGTTGTTGGGCAATGGATGCCGCCACTCGTCCTACATTCAAAGAAATTGTCTGTGATGCAGAAGCCCTCCTGTCACAGGAGGCTGAATATATAGAACTGAATACCTACCAGGAGGAGAATTATAATGTCCTGGAGAATGTGTCTGATGAACGAGTATAGGGCACCTAATGTGATACTTGTCCAAATTGTAGGAGCATAAGTGATGTTATGAACTTGTCCAAACATGTAGGGACATAGAGTTGTTTAAAGACAACTGAAATGTCATTCACAAACTTGCTAATTGGAAGGGAAACATTGATGTCTTAAACCTTTGAATATACTAAAGAATTGATATTGACTTGTCAGTTTATTTTGTGCAGAGAAAATGACTCGTTATACGAGTATGTAGTAACTAGTGGACAAATACAAGTTGCGTTAAATTTGAGAAACCCTGAGACACAAGACCTTTGAATTGTTTTTTATTTGATCGGCTGTTGATGTATGTGTGTTTGAAAATTTTGATATAGGTTGTATGCTTTAAATGTGATATTTTTGTTATTTTAATTCTCATGCTTAAATGCATGACTGAATTAACTGTTTTATGCCTGTTTTTGTTATTGTATTTTAAATGGCTTGATTCATAATTCTATTAAACATTTAAAATGTATAAATTGTCATAGATCATCACATCAAATTATCCTTAGATTTACACCTAGTTTTAATGTCTATCAAAGTAATGTTTTGATTTCACCATACTTCATTAATTTGTTTATTTTGTTTGAAGCATTTTTTATGTTTTTGTATATCTTTTTATTTTTTATATATATTTTTTTAGAATTTTTCTCTCTAAAGTTAAACATTAGTTAACACTCTTTTAGTTAATAATCAAGAGGATTTAATTAAATTGTTGTCTCTTTACTTAGTATAATATCATTATACATGGCAAAATTTAAGATGAAACAATAAGGTAATCTAAGTCGACTACACTCTCATGAGTTTCTATTTATCTGTGTGAGTTTTTAAATTAAACAAACATTTGTAAAAAGTGCCAAAGTAATTCAGAATGGCCTGCTCCTTTACATTGAATGAAAACAAATTGTAACCCTCAGCAGAAGGTAGAGGTCTGATGGTTCCATCAATTATCTATCTAGTTTATAAATAGCTGTATCTTTGTAAATATATCCAAGTAATTGTATTTTCTCTATTATTCTTGGTTGTCATTTTGTGTGTTTCTCTCTCCATATGCCAAATTAGCATTCTGTTGAACCCATTTCAAAACTAAACTGTATTTTAGATATGTTAACAAAAAGATGTTTTTGAATTATGTAGCTGTGGAGAATGAACTCTGAATCATATAAAGATTACAGAGATTTTTTATTGTTAGAATTTTGTAAATAAAATATGCACATTAAAATTTATGATTTGTGATTTAAGACATGTCTTATAAATTTTTGATCAAAGCTAATCAAAACAAAAACAGAATTGAAGATTGGACCTGTTAAAAACTAAATACATGACTGCATTGGTTTGTGAATTTGTGAGTAAGGTGTATATTTTCAATTTGTCCTTTACTTCTGTATAATATTTATTGTATGTTTTTTCATCCACTTATAAGAGAGGGGGCTATATTGCAATCACCTTGTCCATCCGTCCGTCCGTCCGTCCTTCTGTCCTTCAGTCCATCCGTCCGGTACAATATCTCGGCTTCTACTGAAGGGATTGATTTCAAATTTGGTAGACAGCTTTAGCATGATGGGATGTACATTTTCTCTACTTTCCAGATCAGTCGATGATCTTCTTCCTGTTTTCCAAGCCGACTTAGACTATTTTAAGGGTCGAATATGGAAAATTTTTCATAACAGTTTTCTCAGCTTCTACTGAAGGGATTGATTTTTAATTTGGTACACAGCTTAAGCATGGTGAGTTGTACTGTGCCTCCCCTTTTCAGGCGAGTCTGTCATCTACTTCCTGTTTTCCCAACCGCCTTAGACTATTTTAAGGGTAAAAAATGGAAAAATTTTGGTAACAGATTTCTCAGCTTCTACTTAAGGGATTGATTTTTAATTTGGTACACAGCTTCAGCATGATGAGTTGTAACCTGCCTCCCCTTTTCAGGTCAGTCGGTAATCTACTTTCTATTTCCAAGCCGACTTAGACTTTTTTAAGGGTTAAAAATGAAAAAAATTTCGTAACAGATTTCTCGGCTTCTAATGCAGGGATTAATTTCTAATTTGGTATACAGCTTTCGCATGATAAGTTGTACTGTGTCTCCTTTTCCAGGTCAGTCGGTCATCTATGTCCTGTTTTCTGAATGGTCGAGTCGGGGTATGCTTAGCACGACTTAGTGCAACCCCTTGTTTGTGATTGATTCAGATTTCACTTGTGCACTTCAGGCTGGCAAATGACAAAGTAAAGCATGCCACCAATATTTTACTGTAGTATTAAAACATCTCAAGAAAAAGTTAAGAAGAAATGTCTCCATGGGACACAGTTGCTTCCTGCATATTGCCCGATGCAGAAGTCCAATAGGTCTGAAATAGTAGATATTGAAGTGTGGAATAAGTGTATGCAACATAGCCTGCATAAACAAGCAGCAGCTGAAAAAACACAATGAGCAGTACAGACAGCAGCTTTCAAGGCTAGTAGGTGCTTCTCGCTGTTTTGCGATTGGCCCAAGGTAAGATGCATACAATTCCAATTCAGTCCTGAAATAGTCAAAGAAGGACACTCTTCTTTAACTAGGTACAGAAAACCTTAAAACAACAAACTGAAAGTTGCTTAGCTAGACATACAGTTTATTATACTGAAACACCCTACCAAATTTCAAATCATTTTCATGTATGGTTTCTGAGAAAAGCTTGATGGAAATTTTCATTTCAGTTTTCATTTCGGCCAAGTCCAAAACAGAAAGTAGAAGTCTGACAAATCTGAAAGTCACTTAAGATACAGGTTGTAATACTGAACAACCTTACCAAAATTCAAATCATTCTCATTTTTTTGTTTCTGAGAAAAGTGGGAAAGAAGTTAGTACAGCTGTCCTTTTATGTGTCCGTCATATAGTTGGAAGCACTGTCACACCAACTATTCTCCATGGATGTTTGTGAAATTCTAACCTTATGTTAATGTAACTTATAGCTTGGATGAGTTCGAATGTACTGTGCAACTATTTTTGTGGAAGTTGTGCCCTTCCACCCTGAAATTTAAATACATGTATAATGTTCATATCACCAATACCTTGAACAAGTTCAAATTTGGGTACTATGGGAATTATTTTTGTGGAAGTTGTGTCCCTTTGACCATGAAAATAAGGTCCATGTATCCATTACACTTTTGTAAGCTCTCGAATGTCTACAATTCTATAAAAAAAAATTTGGTGACTGATTTTTCAGCTACTACTATTTGCAAGTTTTCAATATTAAGTTTAAACATATTTATTCATCCTGGATTTGGAAACAAGCTGAATGCTTCTATAAATCCCTCTCCAGCCTGCAGTTTGCAAGTGTGGCCTTTGTAAACGGCCCCCATTGAGCCTACTCTTATTGAACTCTACAAAGGGGTCTTTAATGTGCACAGGGTATTGCTCTCCACATCCACGGGACAACCTTTTTCTTCCCTTCCAAAGGACTAGAATCGTTTCTTGAGACCATCCTCGCAAATGGTGTCAAGTGAGAGTCGGAAAATCAGTTCATGAAATTTTCACCCCTGACGAGGATCGAAACCACTAACCTTGGTATTAGTAGCCCGATGCTTTAACCGGCTTTCTATTTCAATTGGAAGGGGGGAATAAATAGGATTAAATCTGACTGTTCGTCTATTCACAACTAAATTTAACAATACTTGTGGGATTCAGTGGCGGATCCAGGGGGGGGGGGTCTGGGGGTCGGAACCCCCCCTTTCCTTCGAAATTTTAAAATTTTTGTGTAGATTTTCAGCAAAATTGATCTGGAACCCCCCCTTTGGCCCACAGAACCCAGTATGTGGAACTCCCCCTTTTGAAAATTTCTGGATCTGCCCCTGGGATTATCTTCCACACTCACGTAATCATTATGCATTTTGATGCATATTGCAAGGTAAATTATCAGAAATTTCTGTACTGACAAATGTATCCTTTAATAAAGGATTCTGAACTTAGGCATTTTCAGTGCAATATGGTAGCAAACTGGGTCCTCAACTCTTTTTATTTCTTGATGAAGATGTTGAAAATTTTTCATATTGTTGGATAAAAATGTGGGCATGGGCATATTGTCACCAGTTTAAAAAAGAAAGACTTCTAGAAATATATTATTTTTCATTACTAACAAAAAATATGACACAAATTATAAGAATAACTTAACAAAGACTATGTCCCTTTTGGCCCTAGTTTTCATGTATGTACAAAAGACATAAAATCTGACCTTCACCATAATAGTTATTTACAGTATGTATAAATCCATACAAATATATAAAGTCTACAAAAATATTTCACAGCCTATTAGAGCATTTTGTACAGATATGATCAAGGCACAATGTTCAATAGACACTATGGAAGCCAACATCTACTTTCTGTAGTGTATACCTTTTTACAATAATGTTTTACCCACTTTAAAAAAAATTAAAACTGAATTTTTACAAATATTTTATAAACCACAGTAAAAATGTAAATACAATATCAATTTTAAATCAGTGTTGAAAGAAATAAAATACATACTGGTAAATGCTACACAATAGTTAGTGGGTTTCAATGTTGTCAACAAAATTGTACAAGATGATAGAAGTAAATATGTTTTATTAACAAGTTAATGATATAAACCTTTATTTCACCAGAACAATAAATAATGAAAAGCTCTTTGACAAATTCAACAGTAAATATAATTTATGTATACATACAAATATTATCACAAATAGTTTTAACAAGAAAATTCTATCACATCTGAAAGCTTTTAAGAACAATTTTCATTAAATTTACCTAAATAACAGTTGCATTTTCAAAATTATCCAAATGATGAAAGTCCATTGATCCTTAACATCATAATAAACTGCACCAAATTTCATTTAATACAGTAGTGCAAGCAGTCATAATATAAATGATATTTCTAATTACACTCTGAACAAATTAAAATATGTTGTCTTTGTATGTAATACAGGAACCATTCAATGATATGTGTTATGAAATATGTATTAACCTGACACAATTGACTAGATATCTTAAAATCTTCTAAGAGAATGCAAAACACACTTCTCATTATAATATGCATGCAATTCCTGTTAGTCCATAAAAAAAAATACAGAAAAAGTGTCATAACAACACTTTTATTGCTCTCTTAATTAAGGTTGGAAGTCTTAAAAATTAACAAGCAATACAAATAAAAGATAAAGTTTAAAATAAATTATTTTCCATTTTTTTCATTATCATACAAATTATCTCCCCTTACAAATTTTGGATAAAACATTAGAATAAAAAAATTGAAAAAGTTATGACAAATTTTATATGTTATGACCGTTTTTTGCTTTTTCTCATTTTTTTAATACAAATTATCTCCCCCTTGCAAAGTTTAAAGAAAAAAACCATTAGAATAAGAAAATCAGAAAAGTTACAGCAAATTTTATATATCAAACAAAATAAACTTCAGTGTTATGATGCTTGATCAGTTTAAGACCCCAATACATAGGTACCTTTTAAAGTACAAAGGTTAATACATTCATGCTTATATTGCTGTCTTAATATGCTAAGGTAACATTAATTGCTTGATTGAACATAACATTTTAGGAAAATCTGAACACACAATATTAGAAGGTATTGGTGGGCGTTATGACATTTGTTACAGTATAAATGACAGTAATATGTAAGCCTGCATGCTCTGTATTGAACCAACCACACAGATCTAATGACAGTTGTTACAATCAGGATGACAGGGCTCTCCATTCAGTCTACATTTACAGCCACCTGATGTATCTCCTTGGCCCTATAATCAAGAAAAAGAATTATGAATCAACACATGCATGAACTGCAGTAATTTATTACTAAAAATCAATAATAATATCAATCCTTTTCTCATGGGAAAAACAAAGGGGCAATCAAAAGTTACTACAACTAAAATGTAATCAGTAGCTTTAGAAACAAGAAATTGTTGGAAGAAAAAGATTCCCATAGTAACATTTAAAGTCAGGTTGGACATACTTGGCATGGTTAATGTGTTCATATGACATGACTTCTGTGTCATCTCGTTCATGCAATGTTATTGTCTATTTACATGAAAGAACCTTAGTGAGCAGGCTCATATACCCCAGTAACCCCATAGGTTCCGCTATTAGAGTATCAATATTATCTTTGAGCTACAGCAACAGATATTTTGTCAAATCAATAAATTAATTTAAGCACTTGGGTCCAGAGGTGAAATGCAGTAATCAGTATTTTCAGTAAATTTCTAAGTTCAAAGGGCAATAACTCCAACAAATTATGGGGATCAAAAATTCCTTGTAAGATGCACAACTTTGTATGGTGTTCTTCTTGCATACTTAGTTTTGTTTTTGTTAAATTCTGTTCAATAGTTTCAGAGGAGTTGCCTCCACAAGATGATAAACCATGTTCAAGTTAAAATGACAATAACTCCCCCAAAAATTTGCAGATAAAAATTTCCTGATTATATACATAACTATATATGGTGTTCTTCTTGCAAACCAAGTTTCATTAAATTCTGCTCAGTAGTTTCAAAGAAGTTGCATTCAATATGGGTACTTTGATTACAAATGGACTGACTTACAGACAGACTTTAACTTCTTTGTGTAAGGTATAAAAATCAACTTTTGCTAAAATATCTTACCAATGGTCCCCATCTAGGTCCTTTGGTAACCCAGCAGATCTCTGTTTTACAGATAGAACATTTGATCCAGTCACATCCATCCTTCTTCTGAAGTATCACTTTACACTGAGGACAATGCATAGCATCTCCTGACTTAACCATGTCCTGTAAGGAAAAGAAAATTGATTCCATGAAATATTTCTTAATCACAGAATGTATAATATTGCATCCACCACACACTTGTCAATTGGCTTCAGTAAAGACAGACTGAGGTCTGTAATTAAATCAAAATTAAGAAAAACATGAAACTTGATCTGTAACTAAACTGGTGTGGTAAGCATTTTTAAAATAAGTGGAATATTGTTCCGCAGGACAAATGGTGTGACAACCAGTAATTCTTTTTGGGTTTGCTTGCAAGGCATCTTAATCCCTGTAAAAGTACTGTACTAAGTAAAATATTCACTTTATCCATCAATGAATCAGTTAATGAGCTTTAATTTGAGTTATAAACATTAGCCACTTGCCCCCAACATTTGGTGTTGAAAGTCAATGAGAAACCTACTACATGTAAAACAATTATCTTTCTAGTAGGTTGCACATTGACTTAAATCCCAAATTGTCTGAGAAATGCCCCTGTGGTTAGACAACAGACTATCTTTCAAGATTCATATTTAATTAAAAATTTGTTTTTGCTTAGAGAATAAAAAAATCCAGGTAATATGGTTTAACTGCTTCATACCAAGTTTCACTACATTCTGTTGAGTGGATACAGGGTATTTGAGCAGGATAACTTTGTGATGGACAATGACAGGGGAGACATAATGACCTACATAAAGCATCTGTCTGGTCCTCCTGGCTGCTGCATTGTTTGTGGCCTGGGACAGTATATCATCCTGATACTTCTTACAGTTCATCCCCTGGTGGATGGCCTTACATGTCAGACAGTTCTCCTTCTTACACACCATACATCTGAAGAAGTTGACATGATCCTCATAGATACACCAGCCCTGGCAGTCTGGAGTCTTACAATGGAAACTATTGATCTCCTGGCTCTCTGCTGTTGATAAGCTCTTCTGTAAATATCTCTCATAAACTTCTTCTGGTACCAGCTGTTTGAAAGAAATAAAGTATAGCAAATTTTAAATCTGTGTAACGGTATGACTTATAATTACTGAATAGATGAATTAGATTTTAATATCATCTATTATTAATAACAACAGGAGCATGGATCGATTTCCTCCAAGTGGCAAACCTTGTGAACTTGACCTCAACCAATTATCCTCAAAGTCAATTTGACCTCATAAAGTTTTATGTGTGTAAATCATTGAAACTCTTTAAAGGTGTAATAAGTCTTGGGAATTTAGTTTCACTCTAAAATTTTAGTTTTTTTTCAAAATTTGCTACCTTGTACTAAGATGTAATCATGTGTCTTTAATCTAGTAAGGTTCACTAAATACTATCTAAAATGCTTTAGAAACCAATTTCGCTCTGAAATTTTCAGACTATTTCTAAACTTGTGACCTTAAGCCAAACTCTTAAAAATTTAAATAAACTTTATCATGGTACACTTACTGCTTTGATTTCTCTATCCTGTAGGGAGGCATTACAGGAATATCTATCATTCTGGAATGGACATCGCAGATACGCTTCTTCATTGTGTATTATGGCACCTTTCAGACAATCCCTAAATTGAAAGATATATGTAGTCAATTATCTTTTAGAAGAATGGAAGAGGGAGGTTTGGCGCCATAAAACCTGGTTCAAACCCACCATTTCATTTGAAATACCTGTACCAAGTCAGAACGATCCACCGATTCTGGGGTATGACTGATTCGTTTTTGTCATTTTCTCTGGACAATGAGATTGATCATTCAAGTTCAGTAGTTTTGTTATTACCTTTATTTAGAACTGAAGTCTTGTACCTCCATTTGTGTCTCTAGTATACAAAATAAAATTACAGTAATGCCGGTCAGAATATCAAGAAAATGATTTCCTACTGTAATATTATGCTGCATGTGCTCCTCTGCCAAGAGACATACATATTCCTTTTGTACATAACACAGTTCATTATATATGCAACAACAATAATAAAATCAACAGAGGATGATATTAATTATATATATCAAAATGAAAGTTTTCATAATGGAAATTGAAAATAAAATCAAACTATTAACAAGATGAAATTATAATTGATTTGCTATTTTGCCATGCACAATATGATCATATACCGTAAATGGTCATGAAACTATGACAAACTAAGAATGTAAAAAATTATTAATGGCTTCAATATCATTCATTGTTTTAAACTTGAACTGGAAGCAAGCTTGAACTTTGATCCAAAATAAAATTTGTTCATGTACATCTTCTTTTCATGTACTTTGATCATCTTCTTAACTTAGAACTCCATCTACCAGCTTGAAAAAAAAATGGGGTGGGGGGTATAAATACTAAGCCATTAGGTAAAAGAAGCCTTTGTTTCTTTATTGTTGCAGGTGCTTTAATCAACATACAATGTAATCTTAAACTTACTTGCAGAAACTATGAAGGCATTCCCTCAGCACAACTCCTCTACCTTGTGGGATCTTATCAAAACATATAGGACAATCAAAGCTTTCAATGTTAGGAACTAGGTGTTGGTGATCGGCCTGGACCAGTTGCTGATAATTCTGTTGACTCTCGAGTGCCTCTCTTGCCAATCTTTGCTGCTCTAACTGAAATCAAAATAGCCCATCAGTTATAATTCTGTTGACATTCATGTGCCTCTATCTGGCCAATCTCTGCTGTTCTAACTGAAATCAAAATGGTTCATCAGTTATAATTCTGTTGACACTGAAGTGCCTCTCTGGCCAATCTCTGCTGTTCTAACTAAAATCAAAATGGTTCATCAGTTATAATTCTGTTGACACTGAAGTGCCTCTCTGGCCAATCTCTGCTGTTCTAACTGAAATCAAAATGGTTCATCAGTTATAATTCTGTTGACACTGAAGTGCCTCTCTGGCCAACCTCTGCTGTTCTAACTGAAGTCAAAATGGTTAATCCTTTGTCAGTGCTTACATAATTTTAAAATTTTTTGTCATTTCCTGAAAGTATTCACAAAAATCAATTACCGTTAACTTCAACTCTAAGCCCATTTTAATTGTCATAATGCCATTTTTGGTACATATTAAAATGTTGACTTAACTTGCCACCTTTGATTAATATGTTGCAATGCATTTGCCCCTTGCTAAAGATTTTTAACAATTAAGAGACTGTCCAAGCAAAACCCAGGCAATAGCTTGCACATGACAAATTTTGTTTTTCAAAAATTTTCATTGATTTCACATCAGGTTAACATCCATTGCAGATTTTTGGTTTATTGAAGTGATAACTCAGATATAATTTATATAGAATGTATTGAAAATATGCAGAAAAAGGGAGATAACTCTTGCATATTTGCAAAATTTGGTTGCTGTGTTCATGAACTTTCAGGCTGAATCACAAGTCATCCATGTTGCTTTCAAACAAATTCTGGTGATTTTTGTTTTACATATGAGTCCAACAATACATAAAAACAATAAATTTGCTGGGATAAATTTTTCATGTGCCAGATTCTGTAGGCTTTTGCCTGATTTCTTCATGGACAGCCTCTTAATATTTTGCCATAAGATATATTCTTAGACCAATAATTTAGAGTATGTTGTTTTATCATTTAGCATTAGCATTATGCTTTATTGGAGCCAAAATAATGATCGGCAACACTCGCCCTTGTTTAAAGGTTCTAACAGTTTCAATTGAGGATTTATGACTTATTTCTTTTATTACTTGTAGTTTCATTTTTAATGTTTGTGAAAATTTCATCATAAGGATTCATTTCCTATGATACAAAGATGTATCAAAATATCTTAATTGTTATAATAAGCTGGACAGTTGATGAGCTGTATCAAGAAAATAATTGAGACATGGAGCAGCTGAAATATCTGATCACATTTACATGCATGGGAATTTTTACAACTTTATATTCTGGGACACTGACACTACAGATAACAGTCATCAATCTCGCAAAGTCCAATTCAAGAGTAATGACAATCACAATGGTCCTGATTTCTAATGGAATTATCACAGGTTTTAATTTAGTATACTTTAAATCCCTCTTTTATCATATTGTATTGATTTACTATTGTGTAGTATTGTACTTTGGTCATTTTTCTATATCACAGCTGTAACATGAAATAAAGAACTTAATCCCATTCATTTCCATACGTGCAGCTTATAATCTTAGATATAGTTGAATGAGAATATGTCAAATCTTGCAACATGTTCTTCTCACCATCACTGAACTGTAAAGTTGATATTAGGTATATGATTTTATAATGATTTTGTGTGTTCATATTCTGATGTATATGTTAATAAAATTATATCACAATAATTATTTTATTGAAATGAAAGGCAAATTCAAGTTTATCATTCCCCTTTTCATGATCAATCAACAATGAAGTTGATGAGACACATACTAATTTAGGATGATTTTTGTTTTTGGTTATACATGATTGGAATATGATTTTAAAACACCAAATACTTTTAATGTTAAAAATTTCATTTAATTGCATTAAAAATCTGAGAAAAAGTACAAAATTCCTGTTAATTGACTTTAAATTTTCAAAAAATACCTTGATATGAGGTCTTTGAAGTGTGTTTGGTAAAAGTTATCAAAACATGTTTTTACAACCTTCATTTATGTCACATTTTGTTGTTACAAGCATTAGGATACAATTCAAGTGTTACCTGGTTGTTCTTATTACTCAAGACATTTGAAAATTTAGACAAAATTATATAAATTCTTTTTATTTTCTGTTTACATTTGATAATTAGACAAAACTATATAAATTCTATGTATTTTCTGTTCAAAATTGACATTTCACTTTATGGGATCATTTGGTTAATTGCATAAATTTCTCACAAATTGATTATACTAATAAGAGGAATCCACTGTATTTAGAGGGTACTGTTGTCCTTGTCCTCAGGTTCTCTCTTGTTGAATTGAACTTCTATCGATTTGATTCTTACTTTGTGTTAGTTTGTGCTTTGTTTTTGATCATTAATAGGGGGAAGGTTGGGCCCAAAAAAACTACCTAGTTTAAGCCTGCCACATTTTAAATGTGCCTGTCCTAAGCCAGGAATCTTTATCAAGGCTGATGCCTGTATTCATCAAATTTATGTTATTTGTTTAAATGTCAAGAAGACGGTCTTTCAATGATACTTTAGGATTGGGCTTGAATCATATGTAGTTTAGTTTCAATCCAGGGCCAATTGCAAAACAGCAAGCAGCAACAGCTTGTCACATTGAAGGCTGCTGGCTGTTTTCCGTTGTAGATTTTTGAAATTATCGTTAACATTGTAGGTTATGTGGCATACACTTATTCCACATCCCATTATCTTCTGTGTATAGAGTTTCATGATGATAACATACTTCCTTCATGGAAAAATTACTTTAGTTGTAGACATCCTTCATGGAAATTGGACTTAATCCCAAAAGTAAAACTAAGAATAATATCCCTGTTTTTTTGTGATCAATCATTCATGTAGTTAATGAGACAAGTACAGTTTTGAAGAGATTTTTGTTTGTTCCTATGATGCATATTTGTATTTAGTTTCATGATGATAAAATACTTCTTCATAGAATAGTTACTTTAGTTAAGTTGTAGACATCCTTCATGGATATTGGACTTAATCCCAAATGTTCATATGATGCGTATTTGTATAAAGTTTTATGATGATAATATTCTTCCTTCATGGAAAGGTAGCATTAACCTCCAGATCATGGAAAGGTAGCATAAGCCTCCAGATCATGGAAAGGTAGCATAAGCCTCCAGAAGGTTAACCTGATTTGGGATGGACAGAGAAAAAGATGAACAGATGGACAAACAAACAGACCCAAATTCTATATGCCCTTCTTCTGATGAGGTATAAAAACCAGATTACATTACAAGTAAGCAAATTGAACATTCTATCTTTAGGAAAAGGGCTATAATCAAAGTCATATGTCCATTAATTTCATGAACTTCGTTAAAATACATGTAGTTTATTTTTCAATTATCAAAGTCCCAATTTTATCAATTGAATACATGAACACAAAACATATTTCAAAATATTTTTAAGTTCAAAAGACATAAATTCCAGTTCTCAAAGACTTTTGAAATTTGAATTTATAAAAATTGTATGACTTAACATGATCTAATCCTAAAGACTAAAATGAAAACAAATCAAGAAATAAGGAGTTTTAATTATAAATAAATTTCCATAACATGTCACTCATTTTTGATGGCCATAAAGATAAGAGACAACAATCTTTAACATTAAAAGCAAAATTTAACAAAATAAGACATAATTAATTAACATAAAAAAAATATAATGATATTTACAATTTTTTCTGGATTTCCAAGAGAGAGCAAATTCTAAAATGTGTGAGTCTTCCATGGAAAACATGTGCTGCCTTCACTTTTTAAAGCATATGCATGATATGAACTGACAAATTCATGAAAATCAGATAAAACCCTCAAACCTCAAGACCAAAGTTCATGTTTTTGCACAATTTACCCTGGGTATAAATTTGAGAAAATTATAAAATTAGAGAAGAACATTTAAAATATAACACAAAAGGTTCTGTGAAAGTTTTATGAAAAGCATTCAGTAATGTTAGAGGAGTATTGGATAAACGAGTTAACACTAAAGTATGTCTCGCCTGCCGGCACCATCAGAAACAATTATTCTTTCTTACTTCCACTATATTTTGAATTTACATGGATTTTCAGTTTCTGAGATTAAAAAATGTTTATAGAACTTAAACATTGCAAATATATGCAATAAAAATAATCAAAGTCACTCAACCGGAAAATCAAGGTCAAGGTCAAAAGATGGAGATGCAACTGTGCTAAGCTACTACTGGGGCATATGTATACCAAGTTTCATCAACCTAGGACCTATAGTTCTTGAGATATGGAGGTGCTCGCAAAACTTTTCCATTGCTATTATACATGTATGTATTGAAAATTGTCAAAGTCACTCAACCGGAAAATCAAGGTCAAGGTCAAAAGATGGGGATGCAACTGAGCTAAGCTACTACTGGGGCACATGCATACCAAGTTTCATCAACCTAGGACCTATACTTCTTGAGATATGGAGGTGCTCATAAAACTTTTCTAAAAAGTTAACGCCGCCGCCGCCGCCGCCGCCGCCGCCGCCGCCGGTAAAGTAACACCTATGTCCTGCTCTGCTTCGCAGGCGAGACAAAAATGGATAACCTTAAGTGCCTGTGGCCATGTCCATGTGTTTGCTTGGTGAACCCAATATCTCAATTTGAGAAAGTAGCACATCTAAAATATGTCATCTTTTGTAAAAGTTTAATGAAAATCCATCATTAGTTTAAGTGATGTAGCAGTTAAACGAAAAGTATGGCAAACTACAATGATGATAGTGATTCCTATATTTCACCAGGTCACACAAGAATATACAATAAAATGTACCCTTTCCAGCCTAAGGGCTGTTCCATAATTGTATGTGGTGGGGGGAGGGGGGTGGGAGGAACTTCTATTACATATATGGTGGGTGGTGGGTGTTTGAGAAAGATTTTTGTTAAGAAACAATGATAAAAATTATTCATTATTAGATGGGTGGTGGGGGTAAAGAAAAAAGTGCCTCTCAACCCCCCCACACATTTAATTCTGGAACAGCCCTAATCAGTAAAAACACATTTCTTGTTTAATAAAGTGTGGTGCAAATATTTATAAAGATATGTCTGTTATATGATATTAATCTAGCTAAACAAAATGATGCTGGATGAAAATATTATAAAAATGATGTTTCTGAATAAAAAAAAACAATTTAATATTTCTTTTTTTTTGGGGGGGGGGGTATAAAATGATGGCAATACTTGTTACACAGTTGCTGTTTTATTGTGTGTGAAACTGTACAGCATCCAACTTTTTAGGATAATAAACTATAAGCCAAATTTATCATAAGTCCCTCATACTGACAAATGTTTTAACTTTTATGGAGAGACTTTTGTTTTTCTGTAAAAACTATATTGAGACATTTCCTGAGTAGGTGGGACTTTTCCCATTTATCAAAATGCTGTTGATCAGATTTTTAAATTTAGAATTATGTTTGAAAAAAACTTAATAAATAAATGTTTTCACATATTGTCAGATGAAAAAAAAAGCATGAATGGATAAAAAATTAAACCCTTTTTGATTTTTTAAAACACAGAACACAAGTTACTTTTTTAAGTAACTGAAAACTGACAGATCTATTTGATATTTTTAAAACATCAGACCACAAAACTACATATTAAATGCAATAACACAAACAAACATAGACATAAAAATCATGCGGTTGATTTTAATCACTTATCATTAAACCAATAACATTCTATGATAGAAAACATATACTGATAGATTGCCTTAAGATCAATTACAGCGAATTAAATATCTAAATACTATTTTTTGTTTATAAATGAGACACTTTGGAATGATAGTCATTACAATAATCACAGAAACAATTTTTGGTTTTAATCATCAGAATCCTCATTTTCTCTACTGAAATCCAGCACCTGATTGGATGGCAGAGTAAATTGTAAGTTTTCTAACGTTTGTACTGGTCCCCTACTCAACTGAACTGGTTCAGGGAACTCATGTTCCTGGCCACCGGTCTGGCGAGATTGCTGTATTTGTTGTTGCATTTGATCATTGAGTGTTAGTAGTTGGTGGATTTCTTCCTCTGTCATTTTCTTGTACATGTTTCCATCCAGTTCTCTCTCCCGACGTTCCTTGGAGGCCTGAAAAGTCGTCAGAAGAGAAAAACTGGTGAAAACAGTTACAAAACACAACAGGAAGTTAAACCAACTAAATATAACACATTTATTTGTTTTAATCATAAAAAATCTTGTACCTTTTTGTAATGAATTAATTTTTAAAAGAACATGTCTCAGACATTATTTCCACCTTAATTTTTTCAATTGTCTCAACCCCATGCTTAAGTAGGAATTTAAATAGAACTAATTCTTCTGTGTTTTCTTATACTAAAATTGTGGCTTAAGCCAGATTTACTACAGAAAAATTGTATCTTCAAATATTTTCAAAAAGAACCACTGTTTTTAACATCAAGGATAAATATACGCTTAAGGAAAAAGGGTTACATTTCTTAGGATAGGTAGTAGATATAAAAACTTTTATCTTTTCAAAATTATTTTCGTCAAATCCCTAAGTAGTGTAACAGTACTTAACAAATTTCCTTTTTTTGGCCTATCAACGATTTCTCGCTATATCTTACCTGTTGTACTTTCTGTTCATCTTCCTGTATCTTCTGGAGCTGAGATTTTTCTATCTCTGACATCTTATAATTTTCTGGTACTTTATAATCCTTAGGTCGAGGACTAGCACACATTTCACATCCTGGACGGGTGGGTATATTGAGGAATGTACATGCACCACAGTGCCAACCAATCTGAAACCCAAATTAACATGCATTTAGAACATTTATGGCTCATATTTTACTTCTAAATATATGTTTTAAAGCATATTTTAAACAAATAATTAAAACCATGATGACTCTTTTCTACATGAAAATTTTATTGTTCTCACGAATAAAATTAATCAACAATAATATGAAAGGTTTATTGCAAAATTTTTGGGGAATATTGTCCAAAGTATAACCAGAATACTGAGAAAGTCAGAAAGGGCCCCTAAGCAAAAAATCTAAGTTTTTTCAAAATCATACGAACTTTGATTATAACCACTAAGGCATGTTCCATGGAATGTGTATGAAACTTCAAAGCTGTATTGTTAATAGCATCTGAGTTTTATTGTTAAAAAATTCCAATTCTCAAAATCTGTGATTTTTCATCAAAAATGAAGTTTTTTTCCAAAAATATTAAACAGATTTGCACAAAATCATGACATGCTACTTAGCAGCTGTACAAAGTTTCAGAACTGTATTGTTAATAGTTTTTTTTTAGTTTAAATGCTCACAAAGTCCAATTCTCAAAATCTGGATTTTCGATAAAAAATGCAGTTTTTTTCCAAAAACATTTTTGCATGAAAATTTAATATGCAAATGATGACATGCTACTAAGTAGCTGAACAAAATTTCAGAGCTGTGTTGACAAAGTGAAAACTATAGGGCGTCCGCATCAAAGATGCGGGGCCCTAATTAACATTGGACGAGTTCACAAGTGCATCATTCATCATTCATGCAATAACCCTTTAATTGTATAGCAGAAACCAAAACCTTTAAAAAAGAGAGTTTTATTGTTGGTGATGTCACAAATTTAGAAGTCAATTTGCATTAATAGTGCAATAATTAAATATATTGCATGCTGATTTTAAATATTTTTCACTCAGGTGGACAAAGGTTGATGATTTTATGTATAGCTAAGTTGTAGAATTAGTAAATCTGGCCGATACTATATAAACTATAAACAAAATTTCTGACCTTAACACAAACAAGATGCTTCCAGAAGCCTAAATTGCTCACCTGTTACCCAATTTCATGAAAATGGCTGTGATTTTTAAACTTCACTTTGACAGAATAAATCATTATTATTCATACTGGCATATATCAAGTTATTATTTACATATAACAAGGTATTATTTGAATCTGGAACTATTTTGGACATAAGAAAATAAATTTAAAAATTTTGAGTTTGACTAACCCTTACCAGTCCGATTTCCACCGAAAAGAGAACAAAAGAATTTAACTCTTCTATCAAACGAGGTAGAAAAGTGCTATCGGGTTGTTTACGCTGTTGTCAAGACCTTTAAAAAGCAATTAAACGACACTTTTGGACAAAATTGTTCTTAAATAAGGATTAAACATTTATTTCTTAACTTACATACGAAATATTACGACCGAAAATGGTTTACATTTACAAATATTTTAACTTTTGTGTCAAATGGGGGGTGTTGTTATTTACTGTTACACTTTTTTGCCCGTAACAGGAAAAATCTACAAAAAATTCCAATCACACTGTAAATATTTTCTTATAAATTGATGCTACAGTCAAGGTGGCACCTCAAACATTTGAAGAGATACGTAATTCTAAAGTTGGTTCTTTTTTAGTGCCTGTGTTATAACTATTTACCCAAACAAACACACCCGTCCTTGACATTGCGATAAGTAACAAAAGAAAAATGCTATCTATTCACTAAAACATCTTTCGTTAACTTTATAAAAAATAGTTTCATTAAATTTGTATGAAAATAAAAAAAATAAAACATATTTTCATTAAAGGTTTGAGTCACGAGGATTTGACCTACTTAAATACAAATCAAAATACAAAGCCAATTCTTGTTGATCTTTGATCGCTTTATCCAAATCAATAGAGAACCGGTTTTATATAAGATAATTGAATGATAAGTACCCGTTAAGAAAACAAAAACAATGTGTATCGCTTGAGTAGCAACACAAACTGTTTTGTATATAAAATATAAATGAATTGGATTCAAATAATTAAAGGTTTTGTTCTTTGTTCCAATATGTATTTTATGTGTCATGTATAGTAATATTATAAATAGTTAATTTGTTTTAATGTATTGAAGCTGTAAAAATTTGACGGATTCTGTATATTCCAAACCTCCCCCTTTTCAAAGTCATTTCATGCAATTAACAAGATTAAAAGTGGTCGTTTCAATTAGCCTCAACATCCTCATAATTTCAAGGAAAACAGTCGCACAAATCTGAACAATATATTTTATTTTTCATCATGGCAATGTCGGATCCAGAGGGGGGATTATCGGGGTTTTGAATCCCCTTTCTATTGAATAAGTTTGCAAAATTGACCCTGAACCCTCCTCTTGTCCTCTGTAGACTAAAAGCGGTAACAACCCCCCCCCCCCCGCTGTGAATCAATTCTGGATCTGTCCCTGCAACAAAAGTTTTCCTATCCAAATGATAAACGATGCATGAATTAGAATTTAGATGGAGGTAGTAAGTCTGCATTTCAAGATTATGTAAATAATATATATGTTATTTCTTTTGCGCAATGTTACATATCTATAACTAGAGGCTCCCAGGAGCCTGAATCGCTCACCTTGTATTCAATGATACTTATATGCTGGATATTTTAACAAAGGACTGCTACTCTGTGGAATTATCAATTTTAATGTTCTAAGGGAAACAACTCTTATCAAGAAAGGTCTTACAACTTTGACCCCATTACATAATTTTTAGATCTTTATGTGCTTAACCATATGCAATTTAAATTTTTCAAATATCTTGTATTGTTTTCAAGATATAAGTCTTAAAAGAGCAAAGTTTGAAAAAAAAACAAGAAAAAGGGCAATAACTCCTACAACCATTGTAAGATCTTCTTCAAAACTTCAGGGCAGGTAGATCTTTATGTGCTGATCATTATTATCCAAATAGAATTTTAATATCTGTTACCATTTTGGAGTAATTTGCAAAACACTGCAACTTACCCTTATGTTCTATTTTTAGCCATGGCGGCCATGTTTTTTGTCGAATCGAAATTTTGAACGATAATTTTTTAGACCACATACTACTGAACAACCCTACCAAGTTTCATTTTATTTGACTAAGCAGTTTCAGAGAAGAAGATTTTTGAAAAGTTGAACAAAAAACTGTGAAAATGGTCAATTTTTACAATCCAAGGGGTATAACTCCTAAAGGAACGATCCTACAACTTTGACTCTGTTACGACTTTTGTAGATCTTGATGTGCTTAGTCATATGCAATTTAAATTTTTGAAATATCTTGTATAGTTTTCAAGATATAGGGCTAAATAAGTAATTTTTTTGAAAAAAATCCAGAAAAAGGGCAATAACTCCTACATCAGTTGTTGGATCTTCTTCAAAATTTCTGGGCAGGTAGATCTTGAGGTGCTGATCACTTTTACCCTTTGCCAGAAATTTGATATCTGTTACGGTTTTGGAGTAATTTGCAAAAAACTGCAATTTACCCCTATGTTCTATTTTTAGCCATGGCGGCCATGTTTTTTGTCGAATCAAAATTTCGAACGATAGTTTTGTACAGGACATACTACAGAACAACCCTACCAAGTTTCATTACATTTGGCCAAGTGGTTTCAGAGAAGAAGATTTTTGAAAAGTTGAACGACGGACGACAGACGACGGACGACGGACGACGGACGCCAAGTGATGGCAAAAGCTCACATTGCCTTAAGCAAGGTGAGCTAAAAACCTATCAAACGCACCACTTGTACAAATAGTCAAATATAACATTAATTCCCCTGAAATTACTTGACTACGGGCTATTCAAAAGTGTTACACTTTTTTGCCCGTGTACATAGAATTTTACCAACTAGCTGATTTGATGTCTTTTTGTATTCGCAATTACTAAACCGAATGTGTAGGTGGCACCCATGGAAATAAATACACAGGAATTTTGTAACAAAAACAGAGTATAAGTTCCGCTTGGCCTTAACGACGTGTTTGTGTTAAAAAAATGAATCATTATCATTAGGTATGGTGATTTAGATTGTATTCATAGAGGCAAAAATATGTCTAGACCTTACCTTTTAAATTACAAGTCGCTTAATGCAACACCTGATTTTTAATCGCACATTGTATAAGAGTGCATTTCACCTTAGCGTCATGTATTTTTAAGGTACTATTTTTAACCTTTTTACAGGAGAGCGAAAAAATAGGGCAGGTAATTTTTTAACGGTGGAAAACGGACTGTTACTAGGTGGGTTAGTCATGCTGGCATGGCTAATGGTTTGGGTTAGTGATGTAACAATTTACATGTAAAACTAATTAACCCCCTTAGCCATGCTGGCATGACTAACCCCCTTAGTAAGGGTTAGTCAATCTCAAAATTTTTTAATTTATTTTCTTATGTCCAAAATAATTCCAGATTCAAATAATGCTTTGTTATATACTTAAGAACCCTTACAGCTATTTTAAGACAACAATACTAACAGTGTTTTTATCAGCAGATTTCTTCTCTTTACTATCCACAGGACCTGAGGCAGCAGGCTGAGGTGTAACAGTCACAACAGGCTGTTCCTTCTTCGGTGCTTTGTCCTTCTTCTTGTCAGTCTTAGGTAGTGGTTTGGGGCTTAGATCATTCTTAGTTGGCTGTACAACAACTTGAGGCAGTCCTGCTGGGCTAACAGTTGTGTCCATATAGCCTGTCATAAACAAACAAAATAATTTCATGTCCTTATCAATTAACTATCTATAATACTAAATAAAGAGACTGAATTCTTTGAGAAGCATAACCTTAATAACCATTGAAAATGAAAAATATATGCTATATGACTTATACAAATGGTGTTTTGTTCTTTCTAAATTTGACTTTAATACCACTATTTTTTTATTTCAACTTGCCCTATTTTGTAAATATATCTGAATCCGAAGACTGTTTTCGTTACGAAGCTTATGAGCTGTTGCGCATGCTTAATACATGTTTATTAACATACTGGAACTGTTGATGGTGGGTTCAAAACATTGTACAAACATATTAGTTTTTTTTATTTTATTTTATTCTTTTTTTTATTTAACTTATTTTTAGATATTTCATTTTCATGTTAGGCAAAATCAAATAGGTTATATATGGGCAATGTCATTAAGGAGATGCTAAAATGAACATGAAATGATAACGAGAAATATATGAAGGTGAATTTTTTTTTTCACTTTTCTCTTTTATGTTAGGTGAAATCGAATAAAAAAAAAAAAACCAGTAGGGGTACATGTAAATCTGCATACTGGCACAATAAAGTTTTAGTGAATGAACCGTAGAAATAATGTGATGCAATGAACATGAAATGGAAAATAAGAAAAATATGGAGGGAAGTTTATTCCACTTTTCTATATGGTTTATTTTTCATGTTGAGCAACATTTTTTAAAAATACACTTTTTATATGTTTCACAAGAGTGGTAAAGAGGGGTCCAAACATGAAAACATGTGCTTCAAAAATGCCGAAAATGAAGTACGGGTTAGAAATATGCTGTCTTACACAAAACACGAGGACAAAAAATACAGACAAAAACAAACCATACAACCTGCAACACGAAAACATGAGAAATAAAAATCAAAATCAAGAAAACACTGAAATTAAAAGTGTCGAAAATGTTGCATGGACTTTACAGATGCAACTTTTCACACGAATTCGCGGGTGTCTTCTAGTAAAATGTATGTTTGAATAACATAAAATGTCATTACAATACAATAGGATAAACTAGTGCAATTTAAAAATCAGCACTGGACTGGGTTAAAATCAGTGTAGAACTAAACAACTTATAATATTGTCCTAGATAATATACCAGTGGCGGATCCAGGAATTTGACAGGTGAGACAGAACTCGTGCTATATACCTGGATTTGTCATGTGTTGCTTTCTGTCAAGTCCTACAGACTTAGCTGATACCAGATACAGAAACACTGGCATACCATCAGTGATGTGTAATCTCTTTAATGTTTCATCATCTTTAGGTATTCGTTTACTCACAATCCATTTTTGTACTTCAGTGGGAAACTTGTGTCGTAAGAACATCTGAAAGAAATTAGACAAAATAATTAGTTTCTCAATTTGCTATTAATTTGCAACAAACCACCAAAAGCATGACTGGAAAAAAAATTAACTTGTTTTTACATTATCTGAACAATGTTCTATTGAATGATATAAAATGAGAATAAAAAAAAGTATAGACTGTTCTGTAATATATTATCAGGGTTTTATTATTTTTTTTTTCAATTGGAGTATTTATTCATAACACATGACATAATAACAAGAACTTGACCATATGTCGAGCAAAAAACAAAAAACAATATGTTGCAAATTTCCATGAGTGGTACATGTAGTTCAAAAATTGTACTGTAATACCGTATAGTGGGAAATTTTCGCGAGGTTCTAATTTTCGCTATATTTGCGACCATTACTCTATCGCGTAATTTAGAACCCGCATAAAATAGAATCAACATGTTTTGTATTGAGAATATTATTAAATCGTCAAAATAAATGTCTGCTTATATAACAACTTAGTCATATGGTATGATATCACGAAATTTGCATGCCGCAAAAATTACCCGTATGAGGTGTTTTTAAGGTTGATCAAAAGCAGGTTTGAGTTCAATGAATTAAACAATAGCCACTTAAGAAATCAAAGTACATGTACATGTATGTGGTCACAGTGAAAATAGTAGTCAATTGATAAGGGAAGAGGTAGGCCAGTAAACATTACATCCACTCAAAATTCACTCCTGATTCTCAAAACCTTTAGGTGGCTTTAGGAATATTATATAAACACATGCTTATTCAAGTGGAAAATCAAGAACTTTTACAATTCATGGAAAAATTAAACATTTTGTATGTTTTTTGAGTGGTACATATGAATCAATATGAAATATAAAATTATTCACTTTTATAGAGTTTTAAGAAAAACAATACATTGTGTTTCCTGGTTATAGGTTGTACTTGTGTTAAAAGGAAGAGCTGAATGTAAGAACAATTAACCACTTAAAACTTTCCAGAAATAACAAGTAATGGTGATTCATGTTTGCCCACTATGTGTTAATTTTTTTCAATTATTTGGTAAACATGAAATAGATGACCAATAGAATAAAATCACTATATACCATATGGTACTATAAGATATAGCTATATGCAAAATATCAGACCTCTGAGTCATGTAGTTGCTTAGAAAACTATGACAGAATTTATATTTAAAATGGATTAACGGATGAATGAACAGACAAGGGTAAAATACTGTACCTTCTCTTTTCCAAGTATAAAAAGACTGTATGTTTTTACAATCTACGATTTTTTACCCCTCAGAGGAATACAGGTGGTTAATAGAAACCAATGTACCAATAATAATGGCCACTGAACATAGAAATATATTGTTAAAATTAGTACACAACAGATGGAAGGGTGTATGCAGGATTTGATTCTTATATGGAGTAGGCATTGCCTAAATGCGACCATAGCCTAAAAATATGTGAAAAAATAAAAATGTGTAAAATGAAAAAATCATAAGTTTATTTGGTAAACAAGTTTTTCCATTTCCAACAGTCTTTTTCATATATATTTTTAATTCATATTTTGTTCTAAATGTCGACATTCAGGGCTATCGCTATCATTTAATTTCCAATATTTCCATTTGCTTATTTTGGGGGCGAGATGGTATGGGGCGATTAAGCTTCGAGACACGTTAGTTTCGTACGTGCTTATAACCAAGACGAAACGAGCAGCTTATGTGTATTTATAATTTTAAGAATATTATTTTCTTGTAAAAAGCGCAATTTATTATTTTTTTAAGCATTATTTCTTTTCTTATAAATTATTTTAACATTCACTCGGGCCCTGTAAAAATAACAACCCTTTCCGGACCATAAAAAATCTAAATCAGCATTAGCAAATTTCTCGCTGAAACAAATACCGTAGAGCTCTCCGCTTGCGAGCTATGCTCGCTATAACTATTGAAGCCAGGAACAAATACATGACACTGAGTAAATGTTATTTATCGTGCAGCCAGGCTTTACATGGTACAAAAGCAGGGTGTTGAGTACAGTGATGTTTTATTTTTTTTAGTAGCAAAATACAGCCCCTGGTTCACCCCCTTTCAATCTGTTAACTGGATAATGACTTTAGAGTGAGAAATGAAATTGTGCACACCTTTTTTTCAATTCATATTTCACAGGAACTAAATATTTGCCCTGGTTATAAAGTTCAAATGAATTAAATATTTGCCCTGGTTTTCAGATCTCCAATGAACTAAATACTTGCCATGGTTTTCATGTCTCTAATGAATTAAATACTTGCCCTGGTTTTCAGATTTCTAATGAATTAAATACTTGCCCTGGTTTTCATATCTCCAATGAATTAAATACTTGCTCTGGTTTTCAGATCTCTAATGATTCAAATACTTGCCCTGGTTTTCAGATCTCTAATGATTCAAATACTTGCTCTGGTTTTCAGATCTCTAATGAATTAAATACTTGCTCTGGTTTTCAGATCTCTAATGAATTAAATACTTGCCCTGGTTTTCATATCTCCAATGAATTAAATACTTGCTCTGGTTTTCAGATCTCTAATGAATTAAATACTTGCTCTGGTTTTCAGATCTCTAATGAATTAAATACTTGCTCTGGTTTTCAGATCTCTAATGAATTAAATATTTGCCCTGGTTTTCATGTCTCTAATGAACTAAATACTTGCCCTGGTTTTCAGATCTCCAATGAACTAAATACTTGCCCTGGTTTTCATATCTCCAATGAATTAAATACTTGCTCTGGTTTTCAGATCTCTAATGAATTAAATACTTGCTCTGGTTTTCAGATCTCTAATGAATTAAATACTTGCTCTGGTTTTCAGATCTCTAATGAATTAAATACTTGCCCTGGTTTTCATATCTCTAATGAATTAAATACTTGCTCTGGTTTTCAGATCTCTAATGAATTAAATACTTGCCCTGGTTTTCAGATCTCTAATGATTCAAATACTTGCCCTGGTTTTCAGATCTCCAATGAATTAAATACTTGCTCTGGTTTTCAGATCTCTAATGAATTAAATACTTGCCCTGGTTTTCAGATCTCTAATGATTCAAATACTTGCCCTGGTTTTCAGATCTCTAATGAATTAAATACTTGCTCTGGTTTTCAGATCTCTAATGAATTAAATACTTGCCCTGGTTTTCATGTCTCTAATGAATTAAATACTTGCCCTGGTTTTCAGATCTCTAATGAATTAAATACTTGCTCTGGTTTTCAGATCTCTAATGAATTAAATACTTGCCCTGGTTTTCAGATCTCTAATGATTCAAATACTTGCCCTGGTTTTCAGATCTCCAATGAACTAAATATTTGCCCTGGTTTTCAGATCTCTAATGAATTAAATACTTGCTCTGGTTTTCAGATCTCTAATGATTCAAATACTTGCCCTGGTTTTCAGATCTCCAATGATTCAAATACTTGCCCTGGTTTTCAGATCTCTAATGAATTAAATACTTGCCCTGGTTTTCAGATCTCTAATGAATTAAATACTTGCTCTGGTTTTCAGATCTCTAATGATTCAAATACTTGCCCTGGTTTTCAGATTTCTAATGAATTAAATACTTGCTCTGGTTTTCAGATCTCTAATGAACTAAATACTTGCTCTGGTTTTCAGATCTCTAATGATTCAAATACTTGCCCTGGTTTTCAGATCTCTAATGATTCAAATACTTGCCCTGGTTTTCAGATTTCTAATGAATTAAATACTTGCTCTGGTTTTCAGATCTCTAATGAACTAAATACTTGCTCTGGTTTTCAGATCTCTAATGATTCAAATACTTGCCCTGGTTTTCAGATCTCTAATGAATTAAATACTTGCTCTGGTTTTCAGATCTCTAATGAATTAAATATTTGCCCTGGTTTTCATGTCTCTAATGAACTAAATACTTGCCCTGGTTTTCAGATCTCCAATGAACTAAATACTTGCCCTGGTTTTCATGTCTCTAATGAACTAAATACTTGCCCTGGTTTTCAGATTTCTAATGATTCAAATACTTGCCCTGGTTTTCAGATTTCTAATGAATTAAATACTTGCTCTGGTTTTCAGATCTCTAATGAACTAAATACTTGCCCTGGTTTTCAGATCTCCAATGAACTAAAAATTTGCCCTGGTTTTCACATCTCCAATGAACTAAATACTTGCCCTGGTTTTCAGATCTCTAATGAATTAAATACTTGCTCTGGTTTTCAGATCTCTAATGAATTAAATACTTGCCCTGGTTTTCAGATCTCCAATGAACTAAATACTTGCCCTGGTTTTCAGATTTCTAATGATTCAAATACTTGCCCTGGTTTTCAGATCTCTAATGAATTAAATACTTGCTCTGGTTTTCATGTCTCTAATGAATTAAATACTTGCCCTGGCTTTCAGATCTCCAATTAACTAAATATTTGCCCTGGTTTTCAGATCCCCAATGAATTAAATACTTGCCCTGGTTTTCTGATCTCTAATGAATCAAATACTTGCCCTGGTTTTCAGATCTCCAATGAATCAAATACTTGCCCTGGTTTTCAGATCTCCAATTAACTAAATATTTGCCCTGGTTTTCAGATCTCTAATGAATTAAATACTTGCCCTGGTTTTCAGATCTCCAATGAACTAAATATTTGCCCTGGTTTTCAGATCTCTAATGAATTAAATACTTGCCCTGGCTTTCAGATCTCTAATGAATTAAATACTTGCCCTGGTTTTCAGATCTCCAATGAACTAAATACTTGCCCTGGTTTTCAGATCTCCAATGAACTAAATACTAGCCCTGGTTTTCAGATCTCCAATGAATTAAATACTTGCCCTGGTTTTCAGATCTCTAATGAATTAAATACTTGCCCTGGTTTTCAGATCTCTAATGAATTAAATACTTGCCCTGGTTTTCAGATCTCTAATGAATTAAATATTTGCCCTGGTTTTCAGATCTCTAATGAATTAAATACTTGCCCTGGTTTTCATGTCTCTAATGAATCAAATACTTGCCCTGGTTTTCAGATCTCCAATGAACTAAATACTTGCCCTGGTTTTCAGATCTCCAATGAACTAAATATTTGCCCTGGTTTTCAGATCTCCAATTAACTAAATATTTGCCCTGGTTTTCAGATCTCCAATGAATTAAATACTTGCCCTGGTTTTCAGATCTCTAATGAATTAAATACTTGCCCTGGTTTTCAGATCTCCAATGGTATCTGATGGTTTCACAGTGAGTAAAAGGCTGCCACCTGTGCTTTCCTTATCTTCAATGAAAACTTTAATCCTGAAAGCACAATATAATTCTCTTAAAACTTCAGTAAAGCTAAAAAAAATAATGTAGTATGTATTTACGGTAGACGAAAAAGCTTTATCTTAAATAAATGCTAATGAAAGATATCTGAGAAAACTCTTCCCAAACAAAACAAAAAATTTCTTCCCCGCCCGCACGACATTCACCATTTTATAACCCGGATTTTTAACTCCATGAAATCCAGCCAAAAATACAAATTGTCATTGAAAAAACAGCAAAGATCACTAATTATCAAGTAAAATAATTTAAACTCCTTGATACCGTATAAGTGTGGTTTTTTTTTTCATGGTAATATAATTTTTCGCATTATTTGCAGCAAACAGCTTGTTGGAAATTTAGAACACGAAAATATAAGTTTATATACGCAAACGATCTATAACGGTGGTATGCCTAATTCCATTGTCACTACTTGAGTTCACGTTGTTGATTTCAGTTCGGTTGATTTAGTGTTTAATGTTTCTTCATGCTGTTTTTGTTCATGTTTACCAGTTTTGTTGTTGCCCTTTCAGACTTTTGACACTTGAATGCCCATTGGTGTCTCTTTGCTTCTTCCATGGTATTTTGTTTCTTATAGGATTTTTTTCTTTTGCTTAATTTGAGACTGGTTCCAAATGTAATATGAATCAGATATTTGTTAAATAAAGACATCATTATAACAATAGTATGACAAATATTGTAATATTAGTATGTTTTCGTCAATTTTTATAAGAACTTTTGTCCTTTCCTGTCAAAACTGTGCATCCATGTATGTCTTAAAATTTCTCTTGGAAAAAAAACCAAGAAGTGTTTTCTCTAAAACGTGATTTTCAGATATCACTGAAATAACTTTTTGTCTTTATCAGTTGTGTTCCCCAACATGATGCACTTAAAATTTTTAAATTGGCAGCAAATGCTGATAGTTTTAAGACCTGGTTTGACGCCACTTTGATTTGCAGCTTTTTCTGATTGAAATCTTACAAGCAATCTTACGTCTTACATAGCACACTGATTTTGATTTTAATAAAAAACCTTGTGAATATTAAAACAAATTTCTAATGTATTTATATTTCTATCAAAGAAATCAGATGCTTTTAACTCTATCCAAGACATAGAATTAGAGATGCTTGAATGCTAATGGGTACTTGGACCTTGAGACATCATATTTTCATGGTCTTTACCATCCGCAAATCCTATTCTACACAAAAATTATATATATTTTTATCCCTGAAATAAATAAATATTTTTCTTAAATTTAATTGCTTGCATTGTCACTGTCTCTTGATATTTTTTAATTTATACAAAAAGATAAAGATAGGCTTCTTCTCCATTCTACGGTAATAAGTCAAAGTTACATTTGGGAGAAAATTGACGGCACCTATTTTGGAGACGATTTATTAAGTTATGATATTTCAAAAAATATTTTTAAAGTTGTTGTGTATAAAGCCTTTAAAATCAGGGTTCCGATTATGATTTATTATCCAATTTGAATCCTTTACAATTGTTCAAATGAAAAGAAATTTTCTTAGTACCACAGTAATAGGTCAATCCAGGGCACACTGATTTTGTTTTTAAGAAAAGCTTACGAACATCAAAACAAAAACATGTATTTATATTTTTATCAAGAAATCAGATATTTTTTGCCTTTTTCGAGACACAGAATTAGAAATGCTTGAGTGTTAGGTACTTGGACATTGAGACGTTGTTAACATGGTCAATTCTCATCTAGATTTAATGATACTTACTTTATATCCTGATCACTAGGGCCTGCCTTCAGACAATTCTCATCGAGATTTACTGATACTTTCACATGATTAACAGCTAAGAACTCTGCATACTGCCGAGCACTCTCCGGATCACCATCATTGATGGCTGCCTGCAATAATGTAGCGTATTGTCTTAATTGCTGAGCGTCTCTCCGTTCAGGCATCATGACATTATCATCATCTGTACCAGAACTATCACTATCTTCTTCACCCTTTGTAGTTAATGTTTTGACAAGGTCACTATAACCTTCAATATTAGAAGTTCTCAGGTGGATGTTCTCTATTGCACTTTCTCCTTTTACATCAGTAGCTCTTTCAAGGTTTTCACCACCCTTAATATCAGTTATTTTTAAAGTACTTTCAAGGTCATCCCAACCTTGAATATCAGTTATGTTCAGAGTTCTTTCAAGGTCATCGCCACCTTGAATATCAGTTATGTTCAGAGTTCCTTCAAGGTTTTCACCACCCTTAATATCAGTTATGTTCAGAGTTCTTTCAAGGACATCACCACCTTGAATATCAGCTATGTCCAGTGTCCTTTCAAAGTCTACCTCTGTAATGTCTATGGACTTTTCAAAGTTAAAATCTCCTTTTACCCTATTACCAGCTGATGCCTCCAATATACTTAGAATAGAAGCGTTTCCATTTACTGAATGAAGAAGGTTATCAGGAGCAACTGGTGTTGGCAATGATCCGAAGATTTTGGAATGATACTGAGACTCATGAGACTTTCTTTTGACCTCTAAGTTATTATTAGAGGTCTCTTCTACTTCTTTTCTTTCTTGATAAAATAACCTTAAGTTCGCTTGTGGGAAGGTATTGTACCCCCTCGGAGAAAAGGGTGGAGCTAGTATGTGTTCATCTGGTGTGCACTGGACTTCAGGTTCTCTTGTGTCAGTCAAGTGTTCATCCAAAATTGTTTCTTCAAGAAAATTATCTACTTTTTTGTTTTTAAATCCTAGTAAGTAGAATCCTGAAAATTCAAATGCTAAAGTGAGTAACTATATTGAGACATGGGTCGCTTCAGATTAAGTTTTTGCATCCATTAAACTAAAGATTTGTATCACTTACATTGTGTTGTATGGCAAATAATTCAGCTACATGTATACCCGTAATCTATGTTTCCCTCCTTAATCTAATCACCAACAAATAATCATACAATCTGATCATTTACTACAAAAACAATTGTGAAAGTCTTCGTACCAATATCACGATTTCATTTGGTAGGGTGATCTGTGAAATTAAGAATCAAATGATTGTATTTATACATTGAACTTTTACATTAAAAATTGAGATTAAAAAAACAATCATAAACTGAAAATTCCATCACTTTGCTCATATTCTTTACATTTATAAAAAATCTTACTTTTGTTTGTGATCAATTTGCCTAATTTACAGTTTTCAAGCAAATCTGTAACTGATTTGAGTTCCTTGTAGAACTTATCGAATTCCTCGCCTTTCTGAAACTTGAGCACAAAGGACCTTTTCTTTCCGTTGTCATCCAAATGAAACTCTTGCCAAACTTTGGAGTCTTTGACAATGTAACTAAGACTGTTTTCTAAGATTCTGTTCAGGTTAATGTTCACCACTGGAATCTGAAATTATAGAAGTACATGTACATGAACCATGTGACATATATATTGTTCAGTTCACCCAGCCCACCAAACCTGCAAACAAAGGAGTAACTTTTGGTTTCCTGAGATCTTTAACAATAAATTGCTAAGTAAACTTTTTTTCTAACCAAAAATATTGTTATATTGCTTAAAATTAATTGCCTTTAAAACAATGGTCAATCATATTAGTTTCTAACAAAGTATATTCTACTGACAAATATTCTTCATGCTTAATTTTTCATATTTTCATATTCTGATGTTTGCTGTAAATTATAATTATAAGCAAAAAATAGTCTAAGATCAGTTTTACTGTGCACAAAAGGAATTCTTACAAAATGTAAAAAAAAAAAACCCAAAAAAAACCAAGGAGTTGCACAAAAATGTGCTAAGCATACCCCAACTCGAACATTCAGAAAATAGTCCAGTCATTCTATGATTATACCATAAACAAATTGCAAAAGAAAAAGTTTTTGGCTCTTTTTATCAAGTATTGTATATATAGTTCCAGGAAAAAAGTCGCCACCAAAAAGTTATCAGGAAAGGGGAAAAAATACAATTTAAAAATCTATAAATTATCGCCTTATCTATATTCATAAATGGCGTGCCATACAACTAATACTAAAATACGGAGACAATACTGGTTATCCGGATTCTACCAAAACCAGACGATTTACTACAAAATCTAAGCAAAATGAAACGATTAACGCCACAAGCAACAATCAGAATTGGATAGGTAAGTGAAAATTGTATGTAAAACACACTAAAACACAAAAGTGAACCAAAACATACTCATTTTCCATGTCCATAGCAGACGATTTTTTCTCCCGGAAGTTGATATTCAAATCCCAGCGTTAAAGTCAATGAACGTAATTTTTCTCAATTGATATTAATAAACAAGGCAAATATAAGCCAAACTGGTTGAAGTGAACGTTTTATTAATCCTAAACAGCTCGCTACATAATGTAAATAAACGTTGCTATGGTGTCACGCTCAAGGTGCTTTCCAAAAGTACGGAACGCTGTTCCTGTCACAAATAAATGCGATTTTTATATATATTATACGAAAAAAGTTCCTTTTTCTTAGCAAATTGATAATATCCATTTGAAAACTTAATCAAAATAAATTTCAATTAGTTTTTTTCGAAATTGTAAATTTAGACTTAATTTAATTTTAGGTCCAATCCAAGCCGAATGCCGACGACATGCCAACACGATTTTGAAGCATGACTTCCGACATGCGACAAACAGCAATAACAGACAAACTTTAAGGTGAATAACATTGAGAAATATTTTTTACTTTTACTCTTAAATTGAATATTGTTGTAATAACCATCTAAATGGAATTTTATCAATACAACTGTATAGACAAAACAAACAATACATACATAATAATAAGAGAGGAGTGCCGCTTTTGTTTCAACAAAAAATAAAGGTAATAACAAAATTATCGAACTTGGAGGATCAATCTCAATGTCCAAGAGAAAAAAAGACAATTTGAAGCTTGCTAATCGCTCACATCAACACAAAACTATGAATTTCCCGAGTGAATATCATTTTTTTCAATAAGTTTTATTTCACAATTTAGTAGAAATACTTTCTTCAGAAAACTATAATCAGATATTGTTTTATCTTCCAGAAGACGAAAATGGACTGTGTCATATGCAAGAAAAGTTTAGAAAATGGTAAACCAACTGTAGTTCTTAGAGAAAAGGGAAGTGAAAGTATCAACGCTGCAAGCAAACGGCTGAATATCGACCTTGTTACAAGTCCAGGACAATCTGTTCATCAGGAATGCCGAAGAGACCACTGCCACCATAAAGCCATTAGACGCCAGAACAGAGAAACCTGTGTATTTAAGGACACAACCTGTCAATTGAGGTCCAAATCCAACTCATTTTCATACAAGGACCATTGCTTATTCTGTGAAAAACCTATCAAATATGCAAGCAATAGCAAAAAGAGATCAGTAGACAGTTATCCAGTAAGAACATTTGACTTCCAACAGACCATTTTAGAAACATGTGAAGAAAGAGATGACGAGTGGGGACATGCAGTTAAAGCTAGAATTATATTTGCTCGAGACTTACCAGCAGTGGATGCAGTGTACCACCAACTTTGCAACGTTAATTTTAGGACAGGCAAACAGATTCCCCTGTCATTACAAGAACCTAGCCCAAAAATAAAGAAATTTTCATCCAGAGGAAGACCTGAAAACACAAACCAATACAATGCGTTCATAGAAACAATCAGATATTTTGAAGAAAATGACGAAGAACAGATTACTATTTTGGACCTTGTTGAGAAAATGAGAGATCTTTGTAAAGACACACAACCATACAGCTCAATATATATGAAGAAAAAACTACAAGAACACTATGGGAAGTCAGTCATTATCACCGAAATCAATGGAAAGGCTAACGTGGTAACCCTAAAGAGCACAGCAACATCCATTCTTCAGGAATTCTACGGTAAACTGAATATCGAAAACACGAGACAAAAGGAACTTAAAATCATTGAAACAGCCGCAAAGTTACTAAGAAGTGAAATAAAAGAAATGAAACCAAACAAGTCTGAATACCCGTCGCCATCTGAGCTTGAATCAAACCAGTCAAATATTAATTTCTTACCAGAAGCAGTTCAAGTATTTTTCAAAGCACTATTGAAGACACAAAAATCTGCAGTCAAGACAGCATCAATCGGTCAAGCAATGGTACAAGCAGTTAGACCAAGAGTTTTGATTGCACCGCTTCAAATTGGATTGGCTGTCCAACTTCACAACCAGTTTGCATCGAAATACCTTATTGATGTCCTGTACAATCTCGGTTTTTGTAGTTCATACACGGAAGTGTCAAAGTTTGAAACCAGTGCAGCTGTGTCACAAAAGTCCTACTTACCAAGAACAGAATTTGATAATTTTATCCAATTTTCAGCCGATAATGTAGACCACAATTTGTGCACCATCGATGGGAATGACACCTTTCATGGCATGGGTATTATAGCAAACATAACACCGGGCATATGTTACAACAACCCTATTCCAAGAATTAAAGTCACCACAGAAGAATTGATCGAAGCTGGCAGAATTGATATAAAGTTCTACAAACAGCAGACAGAACATCAAGAACTAAATTACAAACGTTTGGAAACGATTGGCTGCGTTGATGCAACTGCATTTTTAGAAACTATGTTTGTTATAAAATGCTCGCTACGTTCACCTTTAATTGGCTGGTCAGGCTTTATGCAGGGTGTACAACAAGGAGAGTTTCCTGGGAAATCAAGCGTCTGTTTTCTACCAATGATCGATATGAACCCTTCTGATCTATCTTGCATATATTCCACACTATCATTCATTGCAGGTGAAGCAAGTAAGCACTGCATCTCTCCTATTGTAACTTTCGACCAACCCTTGTACTGGAAAGCTATTACTATCGTCAACAATGAGCCCGACGACAGTCTGATAAAATCGACAATTTTGAGACTTGGTGGATTTCATCTGGAAATGATCTTTGTAAAGACACACAACCATACAGCTCAATATATATGAAGAAAAAACTACAAGAACACTATGGGAAGTCAGTCATTATCACCGAAATCAATGGAAAGGCTAACGTGGTAACCCTAAAGAGCACAGCAACATCCATTCTTCAGGAATTCTACGGTAAACTGAATATCGAAAACACGAGACAAAAGGAACTTAAAATCATTGAAACAGCCGCAAAGTTACTAAGAAGTGAAATAAAAGAAATGAAACCAAACAAGTCTGAATACCCGTCGCCATCTGAGCTTGAATCAAACCAGTCAAATATTAATTTCTTACCAGAAGCAGTTCAAGTATTTTTCAAAGCACTATTGAAGACACAAAAATCTGCAGTCAAGACAGCATCAATCGGTCAAGCAATGGTACAAGCAGTTAGACCAAGAGTTTTGATTGCACCGCTTCAAATTGGATTGGCTGTCCAACTTCACAACCAGTTTGCATCGAAATACCTTATTGATGTCCTGTACAATCTCGGTTTTTGTAGTTCATACACGGAAGTGTCAAAGTTTGAAACCAGTGCAGCTGTGTCACAAAAGTCCTACTTACCAAGAACAGAATTTGATAATTTTATCCAATTTTCAGCCGATAATGTAGACCACAATTTGTGCACCATCGATGGGAATGACACCTTTCATGGCATGGGTATTATAGCAAACATAACACCGGGCATATGTTACAACAACCCTATTCCAAGAATTAAAGTCACCACAGAAGAATTGATCGAAGCTGGCAGAATTGATATAAAGTTCTACAAACAGCAGACAGAACATCAAGAACTAAATTACAAACGTTTGGAAACGATTGGCTGCGTTGATGCAACTGCATTTTTAGAAACTATGTTTGTTATAAAATGCTCGCTACGTTCACCTTTAATTGGCTGGTCAGGCTTTATGCAGGGTGTACAACAAGGAGAGTTTCCTGGGAAATCAAGCGTCTGTTTTCTACCAATGATCGATATGAACCCTTCTGATCTATCTTGCATATATTCCACACTATCATTCATTGCAGGTGAAGCAAGTAAGCACTGCATCTCTCCTATTGTAACTTTCGACCAACCCTTGTACTGGAAAGCTATTACTATCGTCAACAATGAGCCCGACGACAGTCTGATAAAATCGACAATTTTGAGACTTGGTGGATTTCATCTGGAAATGAGTTTCTTAGGATCCATCGGACATATCATGCAATGCTCTGGATTGTATGAACTATTAGAGACAATCTATGCAACAAATGCTGTAGATCATATCTTGAGCGGGAAAGCTGTATCAAGGGCAGTTCGAGGACACTTAATTATTGACTCTGCTCTTCATATCATCCTAATGTCAAAAATCCTTGACATAAACTTGCCATATAGTAAAACTACAGAGGATGGTGGACCCGAGAATGTAGAAGAAGATAAGGAAGGATATGGAGAGGAGACTAATGAAGACCATGAATTGGTGGATGACAGTGAGGTAGAGAGAACAGTCAAAAGAGCATCCGAAATGTTGGATAATGTAATGCGAGATATAATCGAAGCGAAAGATAAAAGCAGCAAGATTCTTCATGCAATAAAAAAATTACTAGATGAAGAAAAACTAAAGTTGACACAATATCCAACCGCTAGACTTTGGATACAGTACATGGAAATGGTCCGTATACTTAAGAAGTTTATCAAAGCCGAACGTACAGGAGATTGGACCTTACATCTGTCTGCCGTACAAGAAATACTTCCATATTTTGGAGCTTCTGGTCATTGTCTGTATTTAAAATCAGCAGCATTATATTTGCAACAGATGCTAGATCTTGAGAAGACCAACCGAGACATTTACTTGAAGTTCGTGGAAGGGTACCATGTGGTACGAAGAAGCGATAGGTTTTGGGCTGGTGTGTCAACAGATCTTATCATCGAGCAGACTCTAATGAGAAGTGTCAAAACATCAGGTGGGATGACACGAGGAAAAGGGATGTCCGAACTTCAGCGTGCAAAGTGGGTTTTGTCCATGCCAGCATGTTCTAGTATTAACACTGCAATGCAATCTTTCGAGAACGTGACATACCAGACAAGTGAACAGCACAAGGAAAGTACAAGGGCTAGACAGGAAAAAGACAACAAAGACACGATGACAGTTCTTGCATTTCTGAAAGAAAGAGATCCTTTTGTAGAAGATGACAAATTACGAAATATCGAAACAGGAGTAACTTCTACAGATGATGTTAACGCACACAAAGCAGAAGAAATCGGAAGAAAAATTGTAGAGTCCTTAGAAGGCAAAAATGCTCTTTCTATTTCGTTCAAACGATCATCACAAATCGTGCCTATGAACAACAAAGGAATGGAAAAGTCGGAAGATGATGTGATATCTGTTAGTCCACAACTGCTCTTTCAAAGATTAATAACTGCAGCAAATAATCTCACATATGACCTATCCAATGTGTTTTCTTATGAACTAAGTACATATCCTTCATCATTGTTTGACTCATCAGGATCTATGCGCCCAGCTCAAAAACCTCAACTAGCAGAAGCAATATGGAGTATCGGAGACTGCTCTGGAACTTTACCAACAGAAACAAACTCCGTGCACTTTGTTTTAGACGGTGGATCATTACTGCATCGTTTACCTTGGCCGCGTGGGGTAACATTTGGTACAATATGTCAGCTGTATGTCGCGTATGTTGTGAAAAGGTACAATGAAGTTACTGTTGTATTTGACGGATATAACGACAAGCCATCAACGAAAGATACAGCACATCAGAGGAGAACAAAGGGGATAAAAGGTACAAAAGTTTTCTTTACAGATGATACCCCATTTAGAGTAAAGAAAGAACATTTTCTTGGTAACACAGAAAATAAACAGAACTTCATCAAGCTCTTGGCAGGTCATTTAAAAAACCAAGGAGTCAAAACCGTCCACGCTGAAGAAGATGCAGACTTGCTAATAGTCCAAACAGCCGTATATATTTCGGAATCCCGTGAAACCATAGTCATAGGAGAAGATACTGATCTTTTAGTTCTTCTATGTTACCATGCAAATACCAACTTTAACACAATATTTTTCCATTCCGATATAAAGCCTTCCGCCAGAAAAGTTCGTGTCTGGAATATTACAAAAACAAAGTTCATACTCGGCGAAGTTACTTGTCAGCTCTTACCGTTTGTGCATGGTCTATCTGGTTGTGATACCACTTCTCGAATATTCGGAATAGGAAAAGGACAAGCCCTTAAAAAGGCTAGAACGGATGAGTACTTCATTGGTCAAGCAAAAATATTCATGTCAACTGATCGCGTAGAAATCGTAGAAAAGGCTGGAGAAGAAGCAATTTCTTGTTTGTATGGAGGAATTCCTTGTGAAGGTTTAGATCTTCTACGGTTTAGAAAGTTTACCGGAAAAGTGGCCAATAGTTCAACTGTAGTTGAAGTCAACTCACTACCACCAACCACATCTGCCGGAAAATTTCACTGTCGTCGAGTGTACTTACAAGTTAAACATTGGATAGGTGACGATAATGGTTTAAACATTACTGACTGGGGCTGGAAGATAAACCATAAGGATCATTGTATGCCTATAAAATCTGATCTACCACCTGCGCCTGACGAACTGCTGAAAATAATACGATGCAAATGCAAGACAGGGTGTGACACTAAGCGATGTACTTGCAAAAAACATGGATTGGAATGCTCATCAAGTTGTTCCGAATGTATGGGAAAAAACTGTCAAAATTCATCTGTAATGATTCCAGCGGAACCAGAGGATACAGAGCCTCTTGACTGACACAATGTCATGTTTTAGATTAGAATGAAAACTCAAATTTAGCTTTTGTTTCTTATAATTTTTTTGTCAAGGGACGGATTTCCAGTTTTCCGTGATTTTTCTTCAAAAAACGATGTTTTCCCCTAAAATACCAAAAGGACAATTTTTACATGTTTTATTGATGGCGACTTTCAGTAAATTGTAATTTCCATAAAATACTATGATTTAACTTCAAGAAAAGATTTTTTTTCTTTTCGATCTTTTGTCAATTGACGGATTTCCAGTTTTCCGCGATTTTTCTTCAAAAATCGATGTTTTCCCTAAAAAATACCAAATGGCAATTTAGATTGATGGTGACTTTTACTTAATTGTAATTTGTATAAAATGCTATGATTTAACTTCAAGAAAAGCTTTTTTTCTTTTCGATCTTTTGTCAATTGACGGATTTCCAGTTTTCCGCGATTTTTCTTCAAAAATCGATGTTTTCCCTAAAAAATACCAAATGGACAATTTAGATTGATGGTGACTTTTAGTTAATTGTAATTTGTATAAAATGTTATGATTTAACTTCAAGAAAAGCTTTTTTCTTTTCAATCTTTTGTCAATTGACAGATCTCCAGTTTTCCGCGATTTTTCTTTAAAAAACGAAGTTTTCTCCAAAAAATACCAAAAGGACAACTTGTATTGATGGTAACTTTTAGTATATTGTAATTTCTGTCTAATTCTATTATTTAACTTCAAGAAAAGTTTTTTTTCTTTTAAATCTTTTGCATATTTACGGATTTCCAGTATTCCACGATTTTTCTTAAAAAAACGATGTTTTTCCCCAAAAATACCAAAAAGGACAACTTGTATCGATGGCGACTTTTAGTATGTTTTAGGAGACACTCTTAGCTTTACAATGAGCCCAAACAACCTTCTTTTGCAATTTGTTTGTGGTTTGGCCATATTTTGCATAGAATGACTGGACTAAAACAGGAAGTAGATAACCAACCAACTGACCTGTCAAGGGGAGGCACAATATCATTATGTTTCATATAAGGTGTGTACCAAATATAAAATCAATCCCTTCAGTAGAAGCCGAGAAATCTGTTACAAAATTTTTCTTCCATTTATGACCATTAAAATATTGTAAGTCGGCTAATAAACAGGAAGTAGATGATGGACAGACCTGGAAAGAGGAGGCACTGTACAACTCATCATGCTGAGGCTGAGTACCAAATTTAAAATCAATCCTTTCAGTAGAAGCCGAGAAATCTGTTACGAAAAATGTTCCATTTTTTACCCTTTAAATAGCCGAAGTTGGCTCTGAAAACAAGAAGTAGATCACCGACTGACCTAGAAAGTATAGGAAATGTACATCAACTGTCTACCAAATTGAAATCAATCACTTCAGTAGAAGCCAAGATATTGTACCAGACAGACAAGGTGATTGCAATACAAGCCCCACTCCCCATTCTTACGAGTGGGGGTAAAATTAGCAATTATCAGTTTTCCAATAATAAATCAACCATTTGCACTGTGTCAATAATCATTGCCAAACCCTACAGGACAGTGGTACACACCCCTTACAATGATTTAAACTGTTCCTACCTCATCATCTCTAGGTTGGAAATTAACAGTTTCATTATCATTTTGACATTCATATTCCAAGAGCAGAAAATTACAAAGTCCAAATGAATGCAGGTCATGCTGTGATTGTCGTTTTTTCATCTTTTTAAGTACATTTCCAATCTTAGAATTTCTTTTTTCAACTTTAAATGCACCTGTTGCTACCAAGACCTCACATTCATTACACAAAGCAATGTTAGGTAGTTCATCATAGTAAAACACTTGGCTTTTACGATTCTCAGGTTTGACTAAACTCTCTCTCATTTTTGGCACTTTTAATGAATCTGATCTCTCCATTATATTTGATTTATAAGTATCTATATTATTACTAAAGATGATCTTATGTCATCACACTTTGTCAACACTTGGATGAAATCGTATTCAATTTTCATTTAGGAGTTTTATAGTAAAATCCAATCAAGGAAGATCCTGATATATAGTAAATTAATTTCCTTTTTATTTAGAAATTGAATGACTTCTTTCTTCCAAACTTTCCACTGACATGTGTTGTTTACATGGTAGACCATAACAAACCTTTTTACATAGGTACATTTATCTATAACTATTTCCTTCCTTGTTTTGGGGAAATTTTAAAATACAAGTTGTAATTCTAATATTAAATGTAATATAAGTCAAGTGTATCGCATACCCATATATTTAAACAGACGATAGATATTTCATTCATATTTCTTACTTTATGTCATACTGCAATTAAATCAAGTATTCATTCATTTTAAAAAGTAAAAAAAAACCATCTGTTTTACATGTTTTAGTTTGCTAGTTTATATTCAAAATGAATTCACATAGAAAACCAAACAAAGGTTAGTTTTGTTAACAGACAACATTGTAAATATACATGCATGTATAATACATACTAAGGCCAAAATGTGTCTTTATTGTCATGAAACGTCTGAGAATGTAGTCAGTAATGACTGCAGTTTATGAAACAACTAATTCCATCGTTAATTATTGATAAAAATAATCTTGATTTTTTTTTTAGTTGTGAGGTTTAGGGTACCGATTTTAAAAATGTCTTCAAAAAATAAATTGTGACTATTTGCAGCAATAAATTTTCATGAAACAATAACAATTTTTGTTCTATTGGCATTTCTTCAGATATCTTCATCATATCTTGCTGGGATTCCAAAATGTCGTATGAGGAAATGGCAAGTTTTTCAGGAGAAACAAAAAACTGATTTTTTTAATCCCTGTGCAAAACTAGTTTGTGCCTTTTTCAACTGCAACAGATTTGGTGTATGCATTGATATTATTATAGTTTATCTTGATTTCTATGTATCACAATGACTCTACTCCACATATGACAATTTGTTTGCAGTATAACGACATTTTGACATAAGACCAGATAGAAATATTAATGCATGAACAACCCCAAAAATGCAACTAAAAGAAACTTTGATATCTATGACATTAAATAACTTAAAATGAGCTATAAATATTGACCAATTCTTATAGATCCTTAAATTTCGATCTTTTATATTTTCCAGGTTATTACTTACTTACCGCAATTTGTAAATAATTATGCTGGGAGTGACAAAATGTCGTAAAACGTTTTCTGTCTGAATTATGTTCTTTAAAGGCATAAAGTACACTTAACAATTATTTGATGAACATCGAGTGATATGAAAGAAAGAAACTTTCAAAAGTATTTAATTTGACACAGCTTATAGAATGACAATAAACATGTAAACAAGAGGCTGAGCCTGAATCACTCACCTGACTTCATTGACTAATAGAACAAAAATAATTATTTGCATATTTTGAGGTGCAAAAACCTGTAACAGTGAAGGAGCCTCATATCGGTTCAACCTATGAAGGCTTTTGTAGAGCACATATAGCCAAACATTTAAGCAAGCAAAACCTTTCCTTAATCTTTTGTATAATGTACATCTAATCTGAAAGAGAAAAAAACCTGTAAAAGCTGTTATTTATTACATGTATTCCATGTATTTGAATGTAATGTGTATTATTCAGGCAAATCTGAATAACTTGTAATTGAAAGAGATGCATTTCTTTTTTGCCTGTAATGCCAAATTACAAATTAATTACATTAACCATAATGCTTATTCTTAATTCCCCCTTAAGAAGTTTAACTCTAGATCATTATGACATTAAGGATTATTATGATTATCCTAACAATATATTTTTTCATTGATCATTCTTTCAAAAAAACAAAATATTCACATGCAAATGACCTGTTGGGTGATAAACATAAACAAGCATTCTGAGAGTATTGCAAAACAATACATAGTCCCCTACCGGCCTCATATTTCAGTCACTGGTAAAAATTTGTCAAACAAATGAATACCTAAACTTGATCAGTTTATTATCTATAAGGAACAATAACAAGAGGCTCCCAGGAGCCTGAATCGCTCACCTGACATATGTGCCTGAAGTAAAGGTTATTAGTCAAAATCTATTTGACGTTGAAATGGTCATAAGATTAATAAGGGGGTCATCTGACAATATGGTGGATATTAAGGTGCTGATCACTTTTGTTCTCAATCAAAATCTAAAAATCTGTCACACTTTTTGAGTTATTTGCAAAAAAATGCAGTTTAACCTAATGTTCTATTTTTAGCCACAGTGGCAATGTTTTACAACCAATCAAAAATCCCCACAACAGTTTTATACACCTAATAATAATAAACAATAATACCAAGTTTGGTTCTGATTGGACTTAAAGTGTCAGAGGAGTTAACATTTTCAATATAATGAGGAAATGCAGTTAAAATGCTCAATTTTGAAGTTCCAAGGGCAATAACTCCTCAAAGGAAAGGTCCTACAACGTTGATCCTGTTACATATTTTGTAGATCTTGATGCGCTTAACAATATGCAATTTAAATTTCTCAAATATCTTCTATAGTTTTCAAGATATTGAGCTAAACAGGTGCGAAATTTGCAAAAAATCCACAAAAAGGGCAATAACTCCTACATGGGTTGTTGGATTTTCTTAAAAATTTCAGAGCTGGTAGATCTTGAGGTGCTGATCACTTTTGTTCCCAATCAAAATTTTGAAATCTGTCACCGTTTTAAAGTTATTTGCAAAAAACTGCCATTTACCCCTATGTTCTATTTTTAGCCACAGCGGCCATGTTTTACGATCAATCAAAAATCCCCACATCAGTTCTATACACCTAATGCTAATTAACAACTATACCAAGTTTGGTTCCAATTAGACTTGAAATGTCAGAGGAGTTAACGTTTTCAATGTAATGAGGAAATGCTGTGAAAATGCTAAATTTTGACGTTCTAAGGGCAATAACTCCTAAAATGAATGGTCCTACAACGTTGACCCTATTACATATTTTGTAGATCTTGATGTGCTTAACAATATGCAATTATCTAGTATAGTTTTCAAGATATTGAGCTAAACAGGTGCAAAATTTGCAAAAAATCCACAAAAAGGGCAATAACTCCTACATGGGTTGTTGGATTTTCTTCAAAATTTCAGGGTAGGTAGATCTTGAGGTGCTGATCACTTTTACCCTGTGCCAAAATTTTGATATCTGTAGCCGTTTTTGAGTTATTTGCAAAAAACTGCATTCTACCCCTATGTTCTATTTTTAGCCATGGCGGCCATGTTTTACGACGAATCAAAAATCCCCACATCAGTTCTAAGCACCGAATGCTAATGAACAACCATACCAAGTTTGGTTGCAATTGGACTTATGGTGTCAGAGGAGTTAACGTTTGAAAAAGTTTACTGACGGACGACGGACGGACGACGGACGCCAAGTGACGCCAATAGCTCACATGACCCTTCGGGTCAGGTGAGCTAAAAAAGTGTAGAAGATAAAATTTCAATGGATTTTCAAACTTCAAAGGGCCATAACTCCCATAAAAATTTAAGGACCAACACGAAACTCAAACTTGATCTGTAACTCATCAAGGTAAACTCACAGACCAAAAATCAGTTCATTATCTATAAGCGTTTAGAAAAAAAGTATGGAAAGCTGAAATTTTAGTGAATTTTCAAAGTTCAAAGGGCCATAACATCCATAAAAATTTGTTGACCGGCACGAAACTCAAACTTGATCTCATCATGGTCAACTCACATAACAAAAATCAGTTCATTATCTATAAACATTTAGAAAAAAGTGCGGAAAACTGAGACTTGACAGAAGGACAGAACGCAAACCTATAGTCCCCTTCGGCTTTAGCCGGTAAGGGACTAAAAAATCAAGATGCACATGGGTGCAAAAGCGGAGTTGCCATATTTTATTAACCAAAATCTTTTCAAAAGATTTTCTGCTGCTGTGACATTGACCTTCAATGAAATTACCTCACAATCAATAAGAATCCTCCTCTTATGATTAGTAACAATATACATTTGTACCAAAGTTTCATTAAAATCTGTTAGAGTACTTTTTGAGTTATGGCCCGGAAACCACTAATTCAAGAAATTTTCTAACGTTTTTCTATGGCTGTGACCTTGACCTTGAACTGATTTATCCCAAAATCTAAAGGGTTTCTCCTATTATGGTATGTAACAATATCCTAAAGTTTCATTAAAATCGGTTTCCAACATTCTGTGTTAAGGTCCGGAAACCAATTGTTGACGCCCGCCCAGCCACTTGCCATCATCATAACAATAGCCGAGTTCAACTTTGTTGCAACTTGGCTAAAGTGCACTAATTTAGATCATTAGTTATAACAACAAGTTCATATCTTTTGTTCAGTGAATGTTAGCCATGGCTTCAAATAAATAGAAAATTCTCTTGGTGGTGTTGTCATAATCATTTGTGTCATAACCTGTCATAACAAAGCCAAATACTTTAAAATTTGAAATGAGAAAATTTGAAAATTAAAAAGCTGAATCTTGAAAGAAAAAAAGAGCATGTAAATTTATACATTGTTATTAAACAAATACTAAAATGTAACTCATTAAGATCACAAAAGAAATTATAAGCTATGTTTAAGTAGCCATTTAATGCATGTATGACATGACAGTGGCGGATGAACCTTCTTTGTCAAAGACAATTACGTCCCTTTGATGTGAATATGGACTGTTTATTTTAATTTTATAATGTATTTGTAACTAAATCATTATTTTGTGTTAAAATACTTTTATGTAACGATTTTCTCTACATTTTGATAAAGTTTTCAGTATGTTCAAAATTTGAATTTGTGACTAAATGGCAGTTTCATTTATAGTAGTTCACCTTTTCAATTGAAATATTTCTATTTCGGTAGTTTATTATTGTTAAAGTTAAGAATTGCTTTTACCACAAAAGCCAGGGTCTTTTCAGACCTGACCCAAGTTGTCGGCTTCTTCAAGCAGACAGACCATGTACAGTATTTCACATACAGTCATGGATTCTTCTAAATTAATTTACTTCAAAAATCATGATTCTAAATCATATCATGTATTCGTGTTCTTTTTAAGTTTTTAACATGTCTTGTCTTTGTTGTAAATTGTCATCTATGTTAATATATGTGCACAAATAAATTTTATTTTATCGAATTATTCATTTCTGCCACATGCCACATGAAGGATTAGAGACTCAGGATCCAGTGATCGAACTCTTATAGTTTCTTAACAGGCTTTGGAGTTATGTGCTGTTTATGCATTTCAGAGTAACAAGATAAAAATGAAGCCAACTATAGAAAATAGCAGAACAGCATATTCCCCAAATAACCCTCCTGTTACAATTTGGTGGCAGCGGTGGGATCCTGAGGCGAAACTTCTATTCCTTCATATGACAGCGGTGGGATCCTGAGGCGAAACTTCTATTCCTTCATAGGACATTGATTTCAATTAATTTTATTTTAAATTTATTGTATTTTAAGTGATATTATACATCACTGAAGATTTTGACAGAGTTCATATACGAACACTGATTTTATCTATATACATATGTTCTTGTTATATCAATGCTAATTGAGTTGACATGTTATAAAATTGAATTATATTTTCAGTTCTTGAAAAACAGAAACTGAATTTCATACAGAGTAAATGTATGTATTGAATATATTTTAGATGATGAGAGAAAATATCTAGAAGAAGGAATTTGAATGATTTAGAATTATGGTTTGAATATGACTATATTGTCAATAGAACACTGCAATATTAATATTATATAGCTAGAGATAGAAATGTTAATCGGCAGGAATTACATAATGATAAATTTCTATGTAATATCCTTTAGACCCATAGAAAGGGCTGTCATTTTTCATTTTCTTATTTTAAGCTTTTTGCTTCATCATTATAGTTAATGTTGATATGATCTTGAATGCGGACATGATTGGTCCGGCACAATTTCATGAACGTGTTTAAATTGAGGCATTGTAAATAGCCTTTGTTCATGTTATTGCTTGGGGTCTGTTTAAAAGACTGGTCGTATTGAGATTGTTTTATTTCAATGTGAATATCTCATGGACACACACTGAAACCACACATACATTTAGCAGTTCCACATTAATAGCTCCTCAGTTAACTGGGTAACGATTCAGTTGATCTGATTAACTTTTAATCTCTTGTACAATTTTTCAGAGCTTCATTTCAGTCCAGCGATGGTATAGCCTAATCAGACGAGTGGCATTTTGAAATGGACTGGCCAGCATTTCTTAAGAACGAGGCATGTACTAGACTGAGAGATACGGAGACGGAATGTGTATTCAATACCAGGACATTTAGTGAATTTCAAGATATGGACACTTTCTGCATTCCTTTATTGTGAAACTTCATACTTAAGTTTTTTAAGGAGGGAGGAATGTGGCGGATGAACCTTCTTTGTCAAAGACAATTACGTCCCTTTGATGTGAATATGGACTGTTTATTTTAATTTTATAATGTATTTGTAACTAAATCATTATTTTGTGTTAAAATACTTTTATGTAACGATTTTCTCTACATTTTGATAAAGTTTTCAGTATGTTCAAAATTTGAATTTGTGACTAAATGGCAGTTTCATTTATAGTAGTTCACCTTTTCAATTGAAATATTTCTATTTCGGTAGTTTATTATTGTTAAAGTTAAGAATTGCTTTTACCACAAAAGCCAGGGTCTTTTCAGACCTGACCCAAGTTGTCGGCTTCTTCAAGCAGACAGACCATGTACAGTATTTCACATACAGTCATGGATTCTTCTAAATTAATTTACTTCAAAAATCATGATTCTAAATCATATCATGTATTCGTGTTCTTTTTAAGTTTTTAACATGTCTTGTCTTTGTTGTAAATTGTCATCTATGTTAATATATGTGCACAAATAAATTTTATTTTATCGAATTATTCATTTCTGCCACATGCCACATGAAGGATTAGAGACTCAGGATCCAGTGATCGAACTCTTATAGTTTCTTAACAGGCTTTGGAGTTATGTGCTGTTTATGCATTTCAGAGTAACAAGATAAAAATGAAGCCAACTATAGAAAATAGCAGAACAGCATATTCCCCAAATAACCCTCCTGTTACAATTTGGTGGCAGCGGTGGGATCCTGAGGCGAAACTTCTATTCCTTCATATGACAGCGGTGGGATCCTGAGGCGAAACTTCTATTCCTTCATAGGACATTGATTTCAATTAATTTTATTTTAAATTTATTGTATTTTAAGTGATATTATACATCACTGAAGATTTTGACAGAGTTCATATACGAACACTGATTTTATCTATATACATATGTTCTTGTTATATCAATGCTAATTGAGTTGACATGTTATAAAATTGAATTATATTTTCAGTTCTTGAAAAACAGAAACTGAATTTCATACAGAGTAAATGTATGTATTGAATATATTTTAGATGATGAGAGAAAATATCTAGAAGAAGGAATTTGAATGATTTAGAATTATGGTTTGAATATGACTATATTGTCAATAGAACACTGCAATATTAATATTATATAGCTAGAGATAGAAATGTTAATCGGCAGGAATTACATAATGATAAATTTCTATGTAATATCCTTTAGACCCATAGAAAGGGCTGTCATTTTTCATTTTCTTATTTTAAGCTTTTTGCTTCATCATTATAGTTAATGTTGATATGATCTTGAATGCGGACATGATTGGTCCGGCACAATTTCATGAACGTGTTTAAATTGAGGCATTGTAAATAGCCTTTGTTCATGTTATTGCTTGGGGTCTGTTTAAAAGACTGGTCGTATTGAGATTGTTTTATTTCAATGTGAATATCTCATGGACACACACTGAAACCACACATACATTTAGCAGTTCCACATTAATAGCTCCTCAGTTAACTGGGTAACGATTCAGTTGATCTGATTAACTTTTAATCTCTTGTACAATTTTTCAGAGCTTCATTTCAGTCCAGCGATGGTATAGCCTAATCAGACGAGTGGCATTTTGAAATGGACTGGCCAGCATTTCTTAAGAACGAGGCATGTACTAGACTGAGAGATACGGAGACGGAATGTGTATTCAATACCAGGACATTTAGTGAATTTCAAGATATGGACACTTTCTGCATTCCTTTATTGTGAAACTTCATACTTAAGTTTTTTAAGGAGGGAGGAATGTGGCGGATGAACCTTCTTTGTCAAAGACAATTACGTCCCTTTGATGTGAATATGGACTGTTTATTTTAATTTTATAATGTATTTGTAACTAAATCATTATTTTGTGTTAAAATACTTTTATGTAACGATTTTCTCTACATTTTGATAAAGTTTTCAGTATGTTCAAAATTTGAATTTGTGACTAAATGGCAGTTTCATTTATAGTAGTTCACCTTTTCAATTGAAATATTTCTATTTCGGTAGTTTATTATTGTTAAAGTTAAGAATTGCTTTTACCACAAAAGCCAGGGTCTTTTCAGACCTGACCCAAGTTGTCGGCTTCTTCAAGCAGACAGACCATGTACAGTATTTCACATACAGTCATGGATTCTTCTAAATTAATTTACTTCAAAAATCATGATTCTAAATCATATCATGTATTCGTGTTCTTTTTAAGTTTTTAACATGTCTTGTCTTTGTTGTAAATTGTCATCTATGTTAATATATGTGCACAAATAAATTTTATTTTATCGAATTATTCATTTCTGCCACATGCCACATGAAGGATTAGAGACTCAGGATCCAGTGATCGAACTCTTATAGTTTCTTAACAGGCTTTGGAGTTATGTGCTGTTTATGCATTTCAGAGTAACAAGATAAAAATGAAGCCAACTATAGAAAATAGCAGAACAGCATATTCCCCAAATAACCCTCCTGTTACACCTGGACATGTATATTTATAAACTGGCTAGATGGATCCTAATTTTCTTTTTTTTTCGAGGGTTACTTATGAATAAATTTCATACTTGTTCCATATATAATATTATGTGTGACTTGTTATTGTAAGCTTCATGAACATTAATATGCTCTTAATTAACAAGAGTTAACACTAAAGTATGTCTCGCCTGCCTATAGAACTTAAACATTGCTAATATATGCAATAAAAATAATCAAAGTCACTCAACCAGGAAATCAAGGTCAAGGTCAAAAGATGAGGATGCAACTTAGACTTGTGTTACCGCCCCTGATTTTCCCGCGCATGTCCACATCTAGGGACTTGTAACGGGTAGTCAAAAAGTGGGTTTATTTTTCTGACTGGGCATGTGCAAACATTTCGATACAGGATTCAGGATAAAACAGGCCCTGCCCATATGACTGTAATTTATCTGAAGCGAAGCATAAACAAAACACTGTTACAACACAAATAATTTTTAAATGCTTTCTTTTTGTAATCGTATTTATATTCATAAAGGTTTTCTACCGTACAGACGTCTGAATGTTCGATTTTACGGATTATTGTGTTTGTTATTCAGCGTGACGTCATACTTTTCTGTGAAGTTTAAAGTTCGGGAAAGTTTCATAAGGGTTATCCCAATGGATATCCCTGAAACAATGACTTAGAAAACAATGAAAATACTTTTGTAACTCCACAAAGAAGATTGCTAGTTACCAACCTCTTAGGAAAGTATTGCAGTTGAGGCCAGAAATGCCAGCCTAGATGCAACTGTGCTAAGCTATTACTAGGGCATATGCATACCAAGTTTCATCAACCTAGGACCAATAATACTTGATATATGGAGGTGTTTGCAAAACCTTAACATTGCTATTACATGTATTGAAAAATGTCAAAGTCACTAAACCGGAAAATCAAGGTCAAGGTCAAAAGATGGGGAAACAACTGTGCTAAGCTACTACTGGGGCATATGCATACCAAATTCCATCAACCTAGGACCTATAGTTCTTGAGATATGGAGGTGCTTGCAAAACTTTTCCATTCTATAATATGTATTGAAAATTGTCAATGTTACTCAATAGCAAAATCAAGGTCAAAAGATGGGGATGCAACTGTGCTAAGCTACTACTGGGGCATATGCCTACCAAGTTTCATCAACCCAGGACCTAGAGTTCTTGAGATATGGAGGTGTTCATAAAACTTTTCCAAAAAGTAAACGCCACTGCCGGTAAAGTAACACCTATGTAACGCTCTGCTTCGCAGGCGAGACACAAACCAAACAGAGACTTTTAATTCAAATATACTTAATTATTTATTAGATAATAAAAAAACAATAAATGCTAATAAAAAAAAATATCATTTTTATTTAATAGTAATTCATACAAAATCCTCAAATTAACATCCACATTCATTATAAATTGTATGAGCATTAGCAAAAGCCTAATATGATATACATGTATGAGGGGGGGTAGGAGGGGGTCTGATCCCGGAATCCCGAACTAATTTTTACAAAATCCTGTCATCCCGACTTAAAAATGAGAAAATCCCGAAGCCCGGTAAAGTTGATATAATTCTATTCCGGAATCCCGAACTTAAATTGTCCAAATCCCGGAATCCCGAGCTTCAATATGGCCAATCCCGGTGTCCCGAAAAAGGTCCTACCCCCCTCATGTATTATACTTAAAAAATTTTAATTGCATCTATATGTTCTTATTTCATGTATTTACAATATACAATTGTATTTGTACTTCCAAATTTTTATATCTTTATACATAGTATATTGGGCCTTAACCATGTAATATTGATGCGATTGTGCCAATAAAGTATATTTTATATTATTATTATAATGATGAAAAATTGTTTAAAAAATAAATTAAAAAGAAAATCAACTACCATTTTTTTTTTTGCATAATGTGTTTAAATATTTCAAATAAAAGTAATTCCAAAGTAATTAATTACATTGCCAAAGAAATTATAATGTAAATAGTTTTTCACCTTCAAAGGGCCATAACCCCTATAAGGGGTCATCTGACAACTTTGACTCAAAAGAGACTTTAGTAGAGCTTTTTATGCTGAAGAAGGTACATGTAGGTTGCTTCATATTTTTTTATCTTTCATACAGCCAAGAACTAGTGTCTAACCCCTGGTTCTATTTCTAGCAACGGTGACCACGTTTTTTGTCAGCAGTCACCATTTCGGCAATCTTGGTAGAGGAAATCTCATACGGTATATGAAGTGTGCTAAGTTTCAAAGCTATCCCTTCCTTAGTTTCAGAGGAGAAGATGTTCAAAGAAAAGAAAGTTAAAGATGACAACGACGACGATAGACACCAAGTGATGGTTATAACAGTGACCTTATCTGTAGTCAGTAGTGGGTGGTGTCATGCTACCCAAGACCCATATCGTGGTAAAACATTATTAACCTAAACATCTAGTATCCAAATTATGGACCTAAACAAAGAACTTAACCAAAGTCGTACATGTATGGTCACAGTGACCTATTTCTAGTGGCCAAGACCCATCCAGTGGTGAATTATCATTGACCCCCATTGAGTAATGGGCCTTAACCAAAAACTTAACCAAAGTGTTACTGACGTACGGACGGACAAGGGTAAAACTATATGTCCAATCGACAAACGTGGTTAGGCCATAAAAATAAACATTCTATAACGGTTTTGTCAATACACCAATTTTAGCCCCTTTTGGCACTTTTTTTAAAACGGTAGGGGCCACCAACCCCAAATACAATACACACCTTCTTTTAGTGGTAACAAACATCATATCAAAATTTCATAATACTTTATAACACTTGGTTGATGGTTTACTCAAGTTATTGCACAGAAACCATGTCCCAGACAACGACCAATTCAACGATGACAACAGCGACATGGCCATAACATTATATGATCCTCAAATTTTGCAGTTGTATAAAATACACAAACTCTCATTTATCATGATTATATAAAACCAGTGATTTTTTTACACATATACTATATACTGGAAATCCATTTTATCTATATACAGGTCTACCTGTGAAATGACAAAAGAAATTGATGTTTTTTAGTACAAAATAACTTTCACCATTGCCGATTCCGAAATTTATGTACGACATACATGTAGCGTGGTCTCAGCTTAAAATAGCAGTGCAGACAGTGTAAAAATTACAAGACGCTGCTGTGATAAAAATGTAAACACAACAAAATCTGAGAAATTTCTTTTGCTGACTTATCAATGATTAGATAAAGAACCATAACCTGAAAAAATAATATTAAGGGACGGGCATATACACGGGGTTTTCAACTTTCCTGAAATTAGAGGATGACTTTCCAAAGGGTACTTATGCTTAAAAACTTACTTTCTTGTGATAGAAACTCACTTAGCATGGGTAACAGGTAATAGGAATCCTAGAACACTGAAGCAGGTAAATATTTTTCTCAGAAAGTTATTTTGATTTCATATTTGAAACAACCTGAATAAGTGGTTTTTATAGGGATTTGTTTCAGTCCGTCACATTTGTGGTAAAACCACTGATTTAAGGCCTCCATCACAATTAAAGTGTTAAATAACTCTTAAGAACATGGGGGTTGCACATCAAAGAGATGAGTTTTCTTTAGCCAAAGGAAGTTTTTTAAGGCAAAAAGTTTTATTTAACAAAGAGAAGAGAGAATGTTTTCCAATATCAACTATAGGCTGTTACTTCCCTGGGGAGTAGGTACAGGTAGCCAGTTGCCAGCATATACATGTACACTGTACCAACTCCTGATGAGATGAGAATATCATTTTATCATTGTTATTATCATTATCAATTACGGAAGAAGTTAACTATAAAATATCTTGTTTGGTCATTCTCTCTTATGCATTTTGTCCGTAACTGCCGTAAACGATTCAGTCCTGCCATCCATTCCAGATTTTCATATTTGCCGTAACAATAAGAAACTTCTTATTGTTATGGTCTAGCCGTAATCGTATCCTGTGCCATATAAGAAACAGATATGTATCTTAAATTTGGAAAAAAATAGGCAAACAAAAGTCATTTAAAAGTTTGTAATTACTTGTATTTACAATTTATATGTTTTTACTAGGACAAATATAAAATGAAGGTAATTACTATAAATATTAGTAATTACATGTAATAACTGATTTCACCTATTTTACTGTAACATAGACAAAGGGTATATATGCAAAAATCCAAATAAAAGGCCATTAAAAACTACAACAAGAGGCTCCCAGGAGCCTGAATGGCTCACCTGACATATGTGCCTGAAGTATAGTCTATTAGGCAAAATCTATTTGACATTGAAAGGGTCATAAGTTTTAATAAAGGGGTCATCTGACAATATGGTTTAACTTCAAAAAATGAAGTAATGATTGTACAGAGTAATATTTTAGCAATTAAAACCTTTTCATAATTTTCTTTCCTTCAACATTCTAAGACGAGTAACCCCTAAAATGAACAGTATTACAATCTTGACCTTATTTCATATTTTGTAGATCATGATGTGCTTAACAATATGCAATTTTCATTTCTTAAATATCTCATAAAGATGCCAAGTGATGACAATAGCTCACCTCACCCGAAGGTCAGGTGAGCTAAAAACATAAAGGCTGAGCTTCAGAGAGAAAGGAGACAAGCCAACCAAGCATTTATGGAGGATGTTGTCAGCCAAGACTTGCAGACAAACTCAAAGAGATTCTGGAGTTTTTTAAAAAGCAGAAAACAAGATTCTTCATAGACTACAACACTGAAATCCAAGGAAGGCTTCCTGCACAGTGATACATCCACCAAGGCATCATTACTTAACGATCAATTCCAATCTGTATTTACCAAAGAAGAACTGAGTAGTATGCCAGACTTAGGAACTAGCACTTTCACACCAATGAAAGACATCAACATCAACAAAAGAGGAATCTACAAACTGCTATGTGGACTTTGACCATATACAGCTATTGGTCCTGATTCTAAGGAACGCAGCAGCACCTTACCTGACAAAGAAGATCCAATTTTCACTTGACCAAGGCAAGATACCAGACGAATGGAGGATAGCTAAATTGGTCCCTATCTATAAGAAAGGGGAGAAACATCAACCAGTTAACTATAGACCAGTGTCTCTTACCTCCATTTCATGCAAGCTACTGGAACATGTGATACACAGCACAGTGATGGACCATTTTGATCACCAGTGTTTTATGCGACGAACAGGACGGTTTTAGATCATGCCGATCCTGCGAGACCCAGTTGATTGTAACCATTGACCAGATTGTCAGGAATATGGACAGCAGGCAGCAGACAGATGTAATCTTTTAGGATTTTTCAAAGGCATAAGACAAGGTTCCCCACCAGTGCCTTCTCCTGAATGGGGCTCACTATGGGATCAGAGGCACCGCAAACAGATGGATCAGAGACTTACTAACTAACATATCTCAGTCAGTTGTTCTCGACGAGCATACCTCCCCACCACTGGAAGTGCTATCTTGTGTACCTCAAGGGACTGTTTTGGGACAGCTGTTGTTCCTGGCCTATATCAATGATCATAATGCACCAACCCAGATGCCAGTTTATTTGCAGATGACTGTCTCATTTAGGAAGATTCGGAACCAGAAGGAGGCTGCAGAACTCCAGAGAGATCTTTCTGCACTTGAGGAGTGGGAACACAAGTGGAAAATGTGCTTTGTCATCAGAATTACCAACAGGCACCAACTGATCCAGACCAACTACACCCTCCCCGGTAATCAACTAGAAGATGTAGAAAGCAGTAAATACCTCAGTGTAACCATCAACCAGGATTTACAATGGTTGAAACACATCAACAACACTATAAGAAAAGACACAAGATCGCTAAGTTTTCTACGAAGAAATTTGGGCCGCTGTAGACCAACAATGAAAGAGAATGCATAAACACACCCTGATCAGACCATCGATTGAATATGCCTCCACACTATGGGAACCACACCAAGCAACCCATATTAGAAACCACCAACCATTACCTCCTGTTCTGTAGAAATTATGAGGCAGAGAGGATCCAAATCCAGAATAAAATCAGAGAACTAACCAACCCTCAAAAAGAACTGCCACTGCCCTCACTTTTAACTAAACAACAACTACCAGACAATGACTTCACTCGTTGCAGACTTTATTAAGAATACATGCAGATTCAATGACATCTGCTCTTCTGTAACAAACTCCTGATCATGACCCTACACTTCAAATCCACAGCATACAGAGTAACATAAAGAGATATAATTCATAGAGTAAGCCAGTACCAGGTGACCAGTTGTGTCGACAATCCGTAGGATCAGGATCTACAGCAAAGAACAGTGTATATAGTTTAAGCCTTTTATTGTAGCCGGAGCTAATAATCACATGTAACGAGTTCTTCTCCTTAGTGGAAGAAGAAAAAGAATAATAATTTGGGCACTGTTCCCATATTTTGACTTTAGTTTCCCCCTACCTGAACTGTTTTTTTTGGTGGTGTCATCAATAAATCTAAATTACATAACATTCTCTCGATTAAAAACTTACATAAACAAGCACGTTGACTCAATTTTGTGTTAAAGAGTCGTTGTACTCTACATAAAGTTTGTAAAATTCAAACTGAAACTGCGACTGAATTTCTTCTGGTCCTCCTGAATTAAAAGTATAAGGAAACCAGTACGTTAAATAGAACCTAAAATATGTGACACCAAACCGTGTCTGTTCCCAAAAGATGTTTTATGTGATGAAAAAAAAATGTTTTACTTTTTTAAAATAAAATATAAAATAAATACTTTTGAAATTTTGAAATCAGATTTTTGATTATTTCTGTGATTTTACATGTTACATTTTATTATAAATTAAAGAAAATAAAGACTTGAAGATCCGGAAAAAACCTGTGAAAAACAGGAAAGTAATTGCAGTCCTGCCTCTTTTTACGACCCATTGAAAACTATCCATTATTCAATTAGGGATAGACCGTTCAACTTGAAGAGGGGGGGGCTTGTTTTTTTCTTCTGTTCTATAAAATTATATACTCTATGTATACTGATACTATGTGTAAGATTAAATTTTTCTATTTTCTTCTGTTCTATAAAATTATATACTCTATGTATACTGATACTATGTGTAAGATTAAATTTTCAAATGGTCTAAGTCAGCCATTCATATCTGAAAGAGGTGTCAAACAAGGTGATGTTTTGAGCCCTCTCCTTTTTAATTTTTTTATAGATGATATAACAAAAAAACTTGATGACAATAAATACGACCCAGTTGTCCTGGGTGGTGTTTCATTCAACATTCTTCTTTATGCTGATGATATAGTATTAATATCTCAGAGTAGGGAAGGGTTGCAAAACTGTTTAAATGCCATGCAGGAATACTGTTCAGTATGGAAATTACATGTAAATGTTGATAAATCTAAAGTAGTAGTATTTAATTCGAATGGTAAAACCTATTTAAATCAATTCAAATATAATGACTTTTATATAGAAACAGTCTCGCAGTATTGTTATCTAGGCATTTTATTAAAATGCAATGGCAACTTTAATCTAGCAATTAACATGCTCATGGAAAAAGCTAGAGGAGCTTATTTTAAAATAAAAAAGCTAATTGGTTTAAATAACCCATGTAAATTACTAGAAAAACTCTTTGACACACTTATTTTACCCATTATCACATACTGCAGTGAAATATGGGGAATTTTCTCAAACTTTAAGGATACTGAACCATATGAAAAAATTCATATTAAATTTATAAAAGAAATTTTAGGTGTACATTGCAAAGCTACCAATGATGCTTGTCGAGCTGAATTAGGTCGACTTCCCATAAAAAATAAAATTTTGTACTCTAGTATCAAATATTTAGTACATATCTTAGACTCAGACCACTCTCTAGTAAAAAATGTTTTTGAAAATTCAGTCAATTCAAACAACTGGTTTATCAAACTGAAAACTGTACTAAATAATTTAGGATTTTCCTTTATTAACAATGATATAAACTCACTTAAACTTTACTTAAATCAAATAAAAATTAGGTTAAATGATCAAAATCTTCAAAATCAAAACTCAATTATCAACACATCTTCAAAATTAGAATTTTTTAGAAAAATCTTTAAATAAGGATGCAGACCCCATTATTTAGATATCTTAAAAAAAGTTAAGGATAGGGCTGCTCTTTCCAAAATACGTGTCAGCGCTCATAACTTAATGATTGAGAAGGGAAGATACCTAAAACTAAAAATAATAGAAAGAAAATGTACATTTTGCAATGCAGAAGAAGTTAAAAATGAAGAACACTTCCTTTTGCATTGCAAACACTACAAACAGTTAAGAGATACATTTTTCAATAAAATTAAAAGTTATATCCCAAATTTAAATATCTCAATAAATAACAATTCTCTGCTGAGCTCCTTATTAAATACCAAATCTGAAATTGGTTTAAAACTTACATCTGCATTTATTTTAGAATGCTTTGAACTAAGAAAATGATATATATATGTCATACTGACAAAACTTATTGCAATTGGCTGTATTGTTTGCTATATTATATCACTATATAATTATAACTATAGTTTATAACGTAAAAATTTATATTACATTTGTATGTTTCATTTATTACTTTGTGCCTTAACCATGTACTGATCTATGAGTTTGTGCTAATAAATATTTGTATTTGTATTTGTTCAGAATGCTATTCTTTAAAGGTGTCATGGGCAGAAGTTAAATGGTCAGTGACCGTCAGTCCCTTAAGTCAAAATCAAATGATAAGTGTGCAGCTATGTTTATAGTGCTTGGGCATATGCATACGAAAGTCATATTCTTAAAGATATAGATAAAAAGAAGCTACAGCTTTACAGGTAAAAGTGTATTTGCCTTTCATCATATGATAGTACTTAAATTATTTTTTACAACTTGAGAACATAAAGCCCATTAATTTTCAGCACATTCCATTTTGTTTGGTTGTATTTTACATTTTAGTATAATTCCCAATGTTGTTACAATAATCATCTATCAACTTTTCCACTTTATCTGTGATTTGATATCTTGTGCTCAGACATATATGGGATTTCTATCTCTCAGCTAAGCACAGATGTTCTTTTGACAAAGAGGCTTGGTATCGTGGTCTTTAACTTGATTTAACTCACACTAAATTGATGTTGGCAAAGTAACCTGAGTGAAGAAACTCCTTGCCCTTTTGACGCAATAAAAATCTTGTTTCGACTTGAATTTATGTTGCCTATGTGGTTAATAAGTAATATGTGGGGTTTTTTTTAACGCTGTGTGGTTTGCTTTTGAGATGTTTTAGTTCTATCAATTTTGTCCTTGCCTTATAATATTATTAATATGTGTATCATGTCTTTCTGGCACATATTCCATATTCTTTCTTTTTTAATTTTACAGAATTACAACATTAGAATACCCTACTAGTACACCTTTGCCTCCTAAACATGTACCTGTCCCAGGTCTGTCTTAGACCATAAATTATACATAAATGATTACTTTAACCTAGCTTTGAATCATTGTCAATAGTAATGTGTCTTCTTTCCATATTCTTATTAATCATTTACATGTTGAGAAGGGAATATTCATAAATTGCTTTATCAATATGGTTGCTTACTGTTTATTATTTGAATAATTTTAAACAGCAACTGTTAGGCTAAAGATACATTGAGGGCTTCTAAAAATTCTCTATAGTAAATTCTTGCATAAATGCTTTCATGAAAAGCATATCAGTTATATTTAAAAAAAATCAGTTAATCATTCTTAAGTTTGGGTAAAAATGAGTGTTTTTTACTTACTTACTTACTTTTTTATTGAGGTCTATCAACCAATTAAGGGAAATACTGGGATTACATTATTATAAAAAAAAATTAGCACACAAATACATTCCATTTATGAATGCCTTTAATAAAACTTTCTGCTTTAGAATGAGCATACAAATAAATGTAAACAAAGCATCCAGCTTGTCAACCTGTTACTAAAAATAATTGCACTTCATTATAAGTGAAATCCTCAAAATAAATCTGACACCTAGAATCCTAATGAACAAAGCCCTTCATTCCAGTTGTATTTGAAAGAATTTATTTTTCCACCAAGTATTGTTTATATAATAGTTCTTGTTTCTTGCTGTCAAATTTAGGAACAAAGTTTATCTTGATGATTTCTGAAAATCCTTCCTTTAACTGAGGTTCTTTATATTTGGACCTATAAAAAGAAAAAAGAAATTGAAAAAAATAAATAATAAGAATGAGACCTTGTGTACATCAGAATAATTGGTACATTGGTACCTTCAATACAATTTGATAGCTTTAAAGTAACGAGTGAGTGAATTATCCACCCTATTTTCCTGCTTTCCAGACACTATTTACACATACTATTGAACAATCTAATAAAAACAATCTTTTTCATTGATCCTACACAGGCAAAATTTAGACATACGTCTGACGTACGTTTTTAAAAACGTGCGTCAGATGTAGTGCTTAAACGTACGTTAAACATACGTTTCTAACCGCTGTATGGTAAACGTACGTCAAATTATTTTAATACATATGTCAGACGTACATTTTTTAAACGTGCGGTAAACGTACGTTTACCATACGTCAGACATATAGTTTCCTAAAATATATGAAGTTAGTAAGTTATTTATTTAGTGTGTTTTATTATGAAATAAAAATATTGCCAAGATAAATTTTTAACGTGCGTCAGACGTACGCGGTTAGAAACGCCAATTTAATATGCGTCAGATAACATGCGTTTAACGTACGCCAGACGCACGTTAAACGCAGTCAACATTTTGCCTGTGTACATGCAGGCAATATTTTTATAAGTGAACATCATTTTAAACTAGCGTCACATTGAGTTCATACTTTGTGAAAGCAAATGGCATGTGTATGCATACTGGAATGGGCAAATGATTAGAACTAAAAGAATCACTAACCAATCAATTGTTCTAGTGTTAATGGACTAAACGTTTTGTAACTGTATGTAGGTTTTGTATTGTTTTAAGCATTACAGCATTATGTCAGTTTTGTGTGATGATATAACACTAAATCATTAGTTGTTTCAAGTGTTGCATCCAATTTATATATGTTTGATTTTTTTACATCCAGTCAATAAATGCTTCTTAGCTAGCTGTCAGTAACTGGAAGTGTTCTCAAGAGAGTTCCTCTACGTCTCGTTGTTTTTATATAGTGTTCTCTCTTGGTGTTACCTTTGTGCTTTGTACAAGATAGTAATAGGGGGAAAGTTGGGTCCAAAAAACTAGTTTAACCCGCCACATTTTATATGTGCCTGTCCTAAGCCAGGAATCCTGATTTCCATTGTGATTTTTTAAATTGCTGTTTCTTTATGTTGGTTGTGTCACGTACACTTATTCCACATTTCTTTGTTGTCTATTTCATCTCATGTGAATTTCACCTGACCCCCGTATATCATATTATAAGAACTTACTTGTATCCATTCATCACCATGTTGTTGATAGGTTTGTGTGTTTTAGAACTTACTTGTATCCATTCATCACCATGTTGTTGATAGGTTTGTGTGTTACTTACTTGTATCCATTCATCACCATGTTGTTGATAGGTTTGTGTGTTTTAGAACTTACTTGTATCCATTCATCACCATGTTGTTGATAGGTTTGTGTGTTTTATCTGTCATCTCCCTGAACTGGAATGTAAAATTATTCAAAATTATATAAACAAATGAAACAAGCTATAAACTAGCATCGTTGATGCTTATAGAATTTACAATTTAAGATAACATTTGTCCTCCATTACAGTATAGCAAAAGTTTTTGTTCATATTGTTAGGTCTTCTGAATCACAAAAAGAAAAACTTGCACAGCAGAATTCATTGCCTTTGATAAATTTTTTCAATGTGAAAATTAAATGTTTGCTCGAATTAAATTTTCCACTTTTTCTTATTAATTGTGAAATTTGGCACCACAAAGTTTATGGTAGTTTTCAAGGGGTTGTCACTTGCCTGGCAAAACTCATTATGGGGAAACAACTATCTGAGTAAGCCACCAGTCAATGCAACCAAGATCAGGATAAAAATAAATAAACTGCAGCAATACTCCGTATTTTGTATTAGGCTTTACATCGAGAAATGTAAACTAGAGGCTCCCAGGAGCCTGAATCGCTCACCTGGTCATTAAGGCATAATTGTCTCTTCTTTAATGGGTCAAGTCCCAACTTAGACACAACGGAGACTTTCCTGAGGCTAAATGAGCTGAACATTAAAGCAAGCCCCACCTTTTCTCTATCTGCAATAGTTTTCATTCAATAGGGCAAAAAAACATGAAAAAACGCTATTTTTGACCTTAAAAGGGCCATTACTCCTATAACAGCTTATCTGACAACTTCATCCCTATTGAGACTTTTGTAAAGCTTAATGAGCTAAACATTTAAGCAAGAAACACCTTTTCTCTATCTGCAATAGTTTTCATTCTTTAGGGCAAAAACATGAAAAAACGCTATTTTTGACCTCAATAGGGCCATAACCCCTATTAGGGGTCATCAGACAACTTCGACCCAATGGAGACTTTTGTAGAGCTTGATGAGCTGAACATTTTAGCAGGCAACAGCTTTTCTCTATCTGCAATAGTTTTCATTCTATAGGGCAAAAACATGAAAAAACGCTATTTTTGACCTTAAAAGGGCCATAACCCCTATTAGGTCATCTGACAACTTGGACCCAATGGAAACTTTTGTAGAGCTTAATGAGCTGAACATTTTAGCAGGCAACAGCTTTTCTCTATCTGCAATAGTTTTCATTCTATAGGGCAAAAACATGAAAAAACGCTATTTTTGACCTTAAAAGGGCCATAACCCCAATTAGGGGTCATCTAACAACTTCGACCCAATGGAGACTTTTGTAGAGCTTAATGAGCTGAACATTTTAGCAGGCAACAGCTTTTCTCTATCTGCAATAATTTTCATTCTATAGGGCAACTAGAGGCTCCCAGGAGCCTGAATCGCTCACCTGATCTCTTGTGCCAAAGTTTGAATCAATTTTACAATCTTTCAAGTATACAAAGTTGCAAAACAATCCTTTCAGTAGTTTCAGAGAAGATTTTTGGAAATCAGTTTAAATTAATAGAAAAAAAAACAGTTAAAGGGCAATAACTCCTTTAGATACCTTTTGATGCTGAACAAGAAAAGTTGCTTCGGATTTTCTCTATCTCTTATACTTTTCGAGTTATAAGCCAAAAACAATGGTCTGACCCCCTTGTTCTATTTTTAGCAACGGCGGCCATGTTGATTGGTTGACGTGTATATAATTCACAAACTTGGTAGAGGACATCCTAAAGATCAAGTATACCAAGTATCAATGCAATCCCTTCAGTGGTTTCAGAGAAGAAGATTTTTGAAAATCAGTGTAAATCAATGGAAAAAACAGTTAAAGGGGAATAACTCTTAAACGGCTGATCTGACAATTTTGACCCTGAAATCATTTTTGTAGATCTCAATGAGCTCAACAATTCTGCAATGCTAACTTTTCCTTTAGCTCTAACGGTTTTTAAGATATTGTCCAAAAACTGCAAAAATGGTCAATTTTGACGATTAAAGGGCAATAACTCCTATAAGGAGTCGTTTCACAACTTCGACTCAATGGAGAGAATTGTAGAGCTTTTAATGCTGAACAAGGAAGGTTGCTTCGGATTGTCTCTATCTCTTATACTTTTCGAGTTATAAGCCAAAAACAATGGTCTGACCCCCCTGTTCTATTTTTAGCAACGGCGGCCATGTTGGTTGGTCGATGTGTATATAATTCACAAACTTGGCAGAGGACATCCTAAAGATCAAGTATACCAAGTATCAATGCAATCCCTTCAGTGGTTTCAGAGAAGAAGATCTTTGAATAAAAGTTAACGGACGACGGACGGACGTCGGACGGACGACGGACGCCTAACGATGACAATAGCTCACCTGACCCTTCGGGTCAGGTGAGCTAAAAACTGCAAAAATGGTCAATTTTGATGATTAAAGGGCAATAACTCCTATAAGGAGTCGTTTCACAACTTTGACTCAATGGAGATATTCTTAATGCTTTTGATGCTGAACAAGGTAAGTTGCTTCGGATTTTCTCTATCTTTTATACTTTTTGAGTTATAAGCCAAAAACAATAGTCTGACCCCCTATTCTATTTTTAGCAACGGCGGCCATGTTGGTTGGTCGACATGTATATAATTCAAAAACTTGGTAGAGGACATCCTAAAGATCATGTATACCAAGTATCAATGCAATCCCTTCAGTAGTTTTAGAGAAGAAGATTTTTGAAAATCAGTGTAAATTAATGGAAAAAACAGTTAAAGGGGAATAACTCTTAAACAGCTGATCTGACAATTTAGACCCTGGAATCATTTTTGTAGATCTCAATGAGCTCAACAATTCTGCAATGCAAACTTTTTCTCTAGCTCTAACAGTTTTCAAGATATTGTCCAAAAACTGCAAAAATGGTCAATTTTGACGATTAAAGGGCAATAACTCCTATAAGGAGTCGTTTGACAACTTCGACTCAATGAAGAGATTTGTAGAGCTTTGAATGCTGATCACGGAAGGTTGCTTCGGATTTTCTCTATCTCTTATACTTTTCGAGTTATAAGCCAAAAACAATGGTCTGACCCCCCTGTTCTATTTTTAGCAACGGCGGCCATGTTGGTTGGTCGACGTGTATATAATTCACAAACTTGGTAGAGGACATCCTAAAGATCATGTATACCAAGTATCAATGCAATCCCTTCAGTGGTTTCAGAGAAGAAGATCTTTGAAGAAAAGTTAACGGACGACGGACGGACGGACGGACGAACATTTGATACATTCTGGGACTTATCAATTGTGGGACTTTTGAAAAACATTGTGGGACTTTCTATAATTTTTCCTGAGAATGCTACATTGTGGGATTTGGTATTATGGGACTTAATATGGACATATTTACTTGTGGGACTTACTATGTCCATATTATTTTGTGGGACTTAATATGTCCATATTATCTTGTGGGACTTACTATGTCCATATTAACTTGTGGGACTTAATATGTCCATATTATCTTGTGGGACTTACTATGTCCATATTAACTTGTGGGACTTAATAGGTCCATATTAACTTGTGGGACTTAATATGTCCATATGAACTTGTGGGACTTACTATGTCCATATTCTATTCCTAATCATAATGATTATTTCTTAATGGTACTTTTATTTTGTTTAATAATTCATGTGATTTTGATTTGCTCAAAGTGGGCACCTTGATTGGTACAAATGAACTTTGTTGTTGTTGTTGTTGATATCAACTTGTGGGACTTAATATAGACATATCAACTTGTGGGACTTAATATAGACTTAATATAGACATATTAACTTGTGGGACTTAATATGGTCATATTAACTTGTGGGACTTAATATGGTCATATTATTTTGTGGGACTTAATATGGACATATTAACTTGTGGGACTAAATATGGACATATTAACATGTGGGACTTGATATGGACATATTAACTTATGGGACTTAATATGGACATAATAACTTGTGGGACTTAATATAGACATATTAAATTGTGGGATAATATAGACATATGAACTTGTGGGACTTAATATAGACATATTAACTTGTGGGACTTAATATAGACATATTAACTTGTGGGACTTAATATGGTCATATTAACTTGTGGGACTTAATATGGACATATTAACTTGTGGGACTAAATATGGACATATTAACATGTGGGACTTGATATGGACATATTAACTTGTGGGACTTAATATGGACATATTAACTTTTGGGACTTAATATAAACTTGTGGGACCTAATATGGACATATTAATTTGTGGGACTTAACATGGACATATTAACTTGTGGAGCTTAATTTTTATTGCAATGATGGATTTTATATATGAAATAAATACACTGTTAACACAAAGACATGTCTCGCCTGTCGCAGCTGGACACAGTATAAAATGAAGTTTAATAAAAATGCAAATGTTATAAGTGACAACAGTACTGGCAATTACTCAAGAAATTGATCTGTGTTGATGCAAATGCAACAGTATACCAAATATCAATGGTGTACCATTACTTGTTCACATAAAACAGACTCAGATAAACATTAACATTTAGCCAATTGAGTATAAAATCTCAAAGTCAGTAGACTGTGACTGCAGGAGCATACAAATGAAATGCTTTAAAAACTGATCTATACTAATGCTATTGCACCTGCATACCAAATTTCAATGATGTACCATAAGTTGGTCACATAACACAGACTTAAGCAAAAACTTTAACTATTGTGGACGCCGCCACTTTCACTTGAATCACCATCCCTTAGTCTAAACTTTTGCAACATTCATCACCAGCGAGACAAAAATGAGGTGCATACAGTCATGACAGTGTTCAAAATAAATAAATAAGTGGAACAGTTGTCTGGTACACTTCATTTTTTTTAAATACCATTTTAAAACTCAGTACTCAGTAGCAGTCGTTATGAATTACTCAGATCAATGTATTCTGTATAACATTTCCATTACTTGTATACTTGCCAGCGGCCACCCAGCAGAGCAAATAATTATTCAATTTTCTTCATTTAAATTAGGAAAAAGGAAAAAACAATAAAGAAATGTTTAAACTTGATAACCATAGAAACTTCTTTCAAATACCAAATTTAATTTTGGCAAATGGTGTCATAAATTCTATTGTTGGTTCTTATTGTGACAGTTTTATAGTTTGTTGAAATTGTTAACAGTTACACTTTTACATATTCCTTCTTTTTCAATTATTGCATTCATTGAATTTGTATATAAATCTGCAGCATAGATTACTTAAAATAACATTGTCTTCATTTTGTAATAGGTATTGTTTCTTTGATAGTTAATCTGGCCACTCCAGGGTTTTGACTTCCAAAAGCTCATGCACTATCTTGTCTGATATATTTTTCATTTCCTATTTTACTTGTTTTACTCATACAGTCATTGACAGTGTGGAATGAATAAATTTAAAAAGAAACTTAAAGAAGAAACCAGTATTTTATTACTAATAATAGCATGATTTTCAAGCATCTGAAATACAAGTAATGAAACTTTTTGATTAGCCATTGTCAAGTAATATTGAGTATATTCAGTAAACCACGAAGTCTAAGTTTCTGACACGCCAGAAAATTCAGTAATTTCTTTTATAACACAAGAGTTGACACTAAAGTATGTCTCACCTGTCGGCACCATCACAGAACTCATTGAAGGTCTAGCGGGCCTTTGGAAAAGTTAAGGTCAAGGCCATGTGACAGGTGACAGAGTTCCGTTTAACCATCACAAAAATGTCTGAAGTGTGTTCTAGATACCATAGTTATTGAGAAACAATGAAAAAAGACCAACATTAACTAAGTCATTCAACCATGAAAATGGGGTCAAAGTCACATTACATGGTGACGTCAGTTGTGTATACCATAATTCCCAAATATCAGATGCCTATAGCTATAATATTATACTTTTCACTTAACTCATTTTCCACCCAAAAATCATCTAAGTTCACAAAGTCACTGAACCATGAAAATGGGGTCATGTTCACACAACATGGTGTCAGTTGTGTAGACCAAAACCCTGAATGTCTGTATACCAAATATCAGATGCCTAGCTATTATACTTTTAACTTAATTTATTTTCCACAAAAGTTTTAATTGTTCCAAAAAATCTAAGTCGACAGAGTCACTGAACCATGTAAATTGTGTCAAGGGTACAGGACATGGTTTCAGTTGCATAGACCATAACTCCAGGTGACTGTATACCAGATATCAGATGCCTAGCTATTATACTTTTCACTAAATTCATTTTCCACAAAAGTCTTACAAAGAAGTTTTTTTGCCCCCAAAATAATCTAAGTTCACAGAGTCAGTGAACCATGAAAATGGGGCCAAGGTCAAATGTCATGGCACCGGTTGCATAGACCATAACCCAAAGTGTCTGTATACCAGCTATGAGATGCCTAGCTATTATAGTTTTCACTTAATTCATTTTCCACAAAAGTCTTACAAAGGGGTATTTTGGCCCAAAAAAACATTTAAGTTCACAGAATCAGTGAACCATGAAATTGGGGTCAAGGTCAAATGGCATGGTGCCAGTTGCGTAGACCATAACCTGTACTGTCTGTATACCAAATATCAGATGCCTAGCTTTTATACTTTTCTTGGAATTCATTTTCCACAAAAGTCTTACATAGGGGTTTTTTCACAGTCGCTGAAGCATGAAATTGGGGACAGGGTCAAACGGCGTGGTGCCAGTTGCGTAGACCATAACCTGTACTGTCTGTATACCAAATATCAGATGCCTAGCTTTTATACTTTTCTTGGAATTCATTTTCCACAAAAGTCTTACATAGGGGTTTTTTCACAGAGTCGCTGAAGCATGAAATTGGGGACAGGGTCAAACGGCGTGGTGCCAGCTGCGTAGACCATAACCTGTACTGTCTGTATACCAAATATCAGATGCCTAGCTACTATACTTTTCTTGTAATTCATTTTCCACAAAAGTCTTACAAAAAAGTTTACGCCGTCTGCCGCCGCCGGCGCCGGAAAGTAATACCTATGTCTCGCCTTCAGCGACTAAAGTCGCAGGCGAGACAATAAAACCATTTACATAAATACAAGCTTATATCTAGTCAAAATGATTATCACAACAAAATCAATTAATTAATTACCTTTCCCTGCTTTCTTAAGATTGCAAAAATCTTTAGTAGGATAAGCACACAAATTGGCCCCCATAATTTGGCATATTTTGCTTATTGGGAATAGCTCATCACACTTGATTGATTTTGCATTTAAAAAGATGAGTTTCGATTTTTAGAAAATACACTAAATTGCTTAATTACGCAAAAGTGAACATATATATAAAACATAAAACATAAAACACAAAACAGTTTGAGGTTACATGAACTGTAGGGAAATTTTTTTTTTTTTTTGTATGGTCTGTCTTAGAAGGGCAAGTCCTAGTCCTTATTGTTCTTTGAAGTAATTTTTCTTTAGTTGATCAATTTCACCAGTCGACCATCTACATCTACTTGTACTCTTATCTTTAATTTTAGCAGGATGCTCATCTTCCTCTTCCTCATCACTGTTATCTCCATTGTCTTCTTAGCTTTTAATGTCAGGGTCCTTCTTTCTTCATTTTCTGGATGACATCCTACTTATCATTAACTTCTTTATTATCCCCTCTGCCCTTATTGCTCTTTAATATCAAATCTAAAAGGTATCAATTAAGAAATACATCAGGTGATTTGCTGACTTTTTTTGTTACTTACATCATCTAAACCATCATTTTTTTCTTACTTATATAACATGATTAAAATATGTTTTAAATATATGTATGATTTGATTCCATGATTGAAAAAAAGTAATAAAATTCGTGAAAATTGAATTTGTAATAAAATAAAAGACTTAAAATTTTTGGGATTTTTTTTTATTTATAAAGAAGTTATTTGGAGTTTTCTAATTCCTGAAAAAGTCCATTGACATCACTAAGCTAGCAACTGGTGCATTTACAACTCTCAAAATTACTAACCATTTAATTCACTATCATCCAATCCTTTCTCTTTCACTTTGGGTGACAAATTCATGTCCTTAAGATACATGAGTTTTAACCCTCTTGATAAATGTTGACCTTTGCCTGTAATGATTTGAATGGACAGCCTGGGTGTGACCTAAAGGGTCACAGGCCCACTGGATTTCAGTATCATTCATATTGAGCACCTTTAAAAAAAAAAAAAATAATTAAAATACATGAAAAAAAACATAATGTCATATAAATGCAATAAATATAATTATTATACCTCAGTAGATTTTTTCTATATAAAATGCACGTAAACATTTTAACTATTACATCTTGAATTTGGTAAAAGTACTACATGTACATGTGTATTTCCCTAGGGTTATAGTAAAAACTATTTCCCTAGGGTAATAGTACCGTAATACTTTTTCGCTGGGTTTTTGTATGATTGGTAGTAGGCATGGCTGGAGTATAACTGTATACAAGGTAAAGATTGAGCATTAGGCGTGGCTTTAGTTAAGTTGTTTACCGATTCAGTATAATAAAACAATTGTTTACTGGTCATTCGGAAAACAGTACATACGCGCCTCGTGAAATAGTAAGTACATGTACCTCGTGGAAACAAATGTACTGTTTCCCTCATGATCAGTCAACAATTGTATAATATAAGGTCTAGCTATGACCTTGAACTCTCCCACTGACAGTTAATTGTAATTTACTTGCCAGAATCCTGACCTTAAGCATTTTGCTCTATATCGCTATATATCCAATACATGCACTGTACAAATTTTGTCAAAAATTTCCTTGCCAAACGAATTTTTAATGGCATTCATCCAGACAAGACAAAAGGTAATTTTATCCTGACTTTGTCTTAGAACATTGTTGCTTTGTGTTGATACTGAACCCTTTGAGTGTAATGACAGGGAAATAATAAAACCTGGTTCAACGCAACATTTCTGTTCAAATGCCTGTAGCAAATCAAGACCATTACAATCTCCAACTTATTCAGTATGTTTTTCCTTGTTTTGTATTGTCTATCTGGATGATTGAGATTTGTCATGACAGTTCAGTTATTTTGTAATTACCTTCATATATAATAGACTAAGAAAATAATAAATGTAATAAATGATCGCTATAAAACTGCATTGATGTAGCTTTTAAAGATATATTTGAGAGAAAAAAAAAGTAAAATGACCAACCTGTGAGAGGGTTGCAGTATACTTCCGTAGCAATACACTTGTAATCTGGTCTGGGCTTTCTTGTCCTACTTTTGCTGAAACTTGCTTTAAAGAGTCCTAATTCTTGCTGCTGTTATTCCTTGAAAAAGAAAATCATTCTTAACTACTAAACTGGATGTATTTTAAAAATAGAGGTGCCATGAAGCCTGAATTGATCACCTGGTACACTTTTAATCTAATCTGTTGTGAAGATTTTCAAAGTTGCAATCTCAAATACAAATTAAAAATCCACAGTATTTAAGGGGTCCTAACATCAACATAGCTAGGTCATTGAACGGATCCTTTGTTGACAAAGACCTGTCTTATCATTCTGCAAAACATAACCTTATGTGGCAAATTTTTGCTAAATACTATGGTAATTGAAATATTTTCAAAAGATGACCAATGTTCTATTTTTTGCAAAAGTGCTTATATTTTTTGGCTAATCAAAATCCAAATGGTTATTTTGTGCAACATCCTATGGATTCCCAATGATGCCCGGGGCACCAATAAGGCCCCAACATTAAGTGAGTTGACCTAAAAGCAATTCCAGGAAAAGCAGATTTTGACCGTTTTTTGTTTTTTTTTTATTATTATTGATTTGTATGTGAGAAAATTATATTTTATATCAATATTTTTATCAAGGAAAGTGAGCTATCCTAAAGCATTTATTTAGCCTTTTTGGATAAGGTTAGTACTGTGCAGTTTCAGAACAGATTTTTTGGCATCAAAAGACAAATTTTTTTGGTTATGTTTGTTGGTGTTAAATGCTGTTTCAATGGCCAGGGTCATATGAGGCGGTCAGTTTTAATGGAGGAGGAAGCCTTTTCTACCCAAGTAAACCACCAAAAGTGTGCGAGTGTTAGTTTTTAACATCTTTTATCTATGCATTTGGGTTATGTAGGGCGGTCAGTTTTAATGGGGAGGAAACCAAAGTACACAGAGGAAACCACCCTCCTTGTGCAGGTAACTGACAAACCTCATTAACCACGATTTCACAGATACTCACCTTGTGTTTGAAACAGCCATTTTGTGTCTGTAATAGAAGCTTTGAACCTATTTTCAGCATCTGCGATAAATCATCCAACAAGGGCATTAAATCTGTTTGTAACTTCACTGGAACTGAAAACCCTCTCTGAAATGATAATAAAATATTTTTGAGATCTATAAGTCCCTTTTCATTTTCCTTTATAATAAAACTGATAAAAAGAAAAAAAGTCACACAAAACATAAACAATGCTAAAAACCCATAAAACAATTTACCTTAATTTGCCAAAGTAACACAAAATACAAAACAAAATCAAAACAAAAGACTGAAGTACCACAAAACTATACTAAGACCTATATGTCTCATAAAACCAGTCCATACCTTTGCTCAAAGTCACACAAAAAATACCAAAATCTTAAGGCCAAAGTCCCACAAACAACCCAAAACAGAATACCAAGATCATAGTCCCACAAACCACCAAAAACAGAATACCAAGAAAAAAGTCCCACAAACCACCAAATATAGAATACCAAGATCAAAGTCCCACAAACCACAAAACAGATTACCAAGAAAAAAGTCCCACAAACCACCAAAAACAGAAAACCAAGATCAAAGTCCCACAAACCACAAAACAGATTACCAAGAAAAAAGTCCCACAAACCACCAAAAACAGAAAACCAAGATCATAGTCCCACAAACTACCTAAAACAGAAGACAAAGATCAAAAAGTCCCACAAACCACCAAAAACAGAAAACCAAGATCATAGTCCCACAAACCACCAAAAACAGAAAACCAAGATCATAGTCCCACAAACCACCAAAAACAGAAAACCAAGATCATAGTCCCACAAACTACCTAAAACAGAAGACAAAGATCAAAAAGTCCCACAAACCACCAAAAGCAGAAAACCAAGATCAAAAAGTTCCACTAACAACCGACAACATTATGCCAATTTAGTAAAATTCTTGTTAATCTAATTAGAAAATTTTTGTCATAAAAAATGGACTTCCAAGAATGATGACTGTAATAGAAAGTATATGAAGAACTCAGCACTTATTAAAAGAAGGTTAAAATTCTCTTTTTTTTATCACAAATAATGAGATTCCTCCTTTATTTAAAATTTCAGGCTTGTGAGATTTTGATTATCCAACAAGAACACATTTTTATTCCTTGTGGCCTTCAATGCTATAGATAGTAAAACTAATTAAAAGTCTCACAAATCCAAGACCAAGGTCCCATAAAATAAAAGGTCCCACAAAACAAACCAAAAATCTCAAAACTTCTAAGATAGAAGTTTTTATCTTTTTTTCTAAATTTCAATTTTGACTTCTATAGATAGTAAAAGTCAAACAAACTTAGACCAAGGTCCCATAAAAAAGTCCCACAAAACAAAAATAAAATATTTAAACTTCTAAAAATATTTTTCTAATTTTCATTTCAACTTCTATAGGCAGTAAAAGTCTCACAAACTAAGAATGAGGTCCCATAAAATAAAAGGTCCCACAAAACAAGAATAAGATCTCAAAACTTCTAAGCATAAAGATTTTATCTTTTTTTCTAATTTTCATTTTTTTATTCTATAGACAGCAAAAGTCTCACAAACTATGACTCATTAAGGTCCCATAAAATCAAATAACTCACAAAAGAAAAAGAAAATCTCAAAACTTCTAAGCATATATTTTTTATATCTTTTTTTCTTATTTTCATTTTTGACTTCTATAGGCAGTGCAAGTCTTACAAAGTAAGACATGTGGTCCCATAAAAAACTGAAAGTCCCACAAAACAAAAATAAAATCTCAAAACTTCTAAGCATCTTCTTTTCTAGTTTTCATCTTTAACTTCTATAGGCAGTAAAAGTCTCACAAACTAAGACCAAAGTTCCATAAAATAAAAAGTCCCACAAAACAAAAATAAAATCTCAAAACTTCTAAGCATCTTCTTTTCTAGTTTTCATTTTTAACTTCTATAGGCAGTAAAAGTCTCACAAACTAAGACCAAGGTCCCATAAAATCGAAAGTCCCACAAAACAAAACAAAATCTCAAAACTTCTAAGCATCTTTTTTTCTAATTTTCAGTTTTAACTTCTTTAGGCAGTAAAAGTCTCACATTTTTTAACTAAGACCAAGGTCCCATAAAATTGAAAGTCCCACAAAACAAAAATAAAATTTTAAAATATCTAAGAAATTGCCATATACATGTAGTTATCTTTTTTTTTAATTTTCATTTTTGACTTCTATAGGCAGTAAAAGTCTCACAAAGTAAGACCTGTGGTCCCATAAAATAAAAAGTCCCACAAAACAAAAATAAAATCTCAAAACTTCTAAGCATCTTTTTTTCTAATTTTCATTTTTAACTTCCATAGGCAGTAAAAGTCTCACAAACTAAGACCAAGGTCCCATAAAATCGAAAGTCCCACAAAACAAAAATAAAATCTCAAAACTTCTAAGCATCTTTTTTTCTAATTTTCATTTTTAACTTCTATAGGCAGTAAAAGTCTCACAAACTAAGACCAAGGTCCCATAAAACTGAAAGTCCCACAAAACAAAAATAAAATTTTAAAATATCTAAGAAATTGTCATATACATGTAGTTATCTTTTTTTCTAATTTTCAATTTTTGACTTCTATAGGCAGTAAAAGTCTCACAAAGTAAGACCTGTGGTCCCATAAAATAAAAAGTCCCACAAAACAAAAATAAAATCTCAAAACTTCTAAGCATCTTTTTTTCTAATTTTCATTTTTAACTTCTATAGGCAGTAAAAGTCTCACAAACTAAGACCAAGGTCCCATATAACTGAAAGTCCCACAAAACAAAAATAAAATGTTAAAATATCTAAGAAATTGCCATATACATGTAGTTATCTTGTTTTCTAATTTTGATTTTTAACTTCAATAGACATGATAGATAGTAAAAGTCTCACAAACTAAGACCAAGGTCCCATAAAATCAAAGGTCCCACAAAACAAGAATATGATCCCAAAACTTCTAAGCATAATATAGCTGCTATCTAGTCATAATTATCAAACACCAAAATTGCATTAGAATTTACCTTTTTTAAAACTACAAGTAACCCTTGCTTTTTACTGTTTAACATACCATCATTTTATTCTTAAGCATATAACAAAATGTCTTTGGTTATATTCATGCATTTTTTTTAGAGAAAAAAATCCCACTTACTGAAGGAAACCATTAGAATGTAAGCATTACAGCAGTAAAAACCCCTAAACATATAAGCAAACACATTAATATTACTAAAAGCAAATTCTTCTTCCATGTTTTTTTTTATTTACTTGTAAACATTTGGACAAAAGTCCCATTAAGATTATAAATACTTTTTATCAACTTTAAAACCACATGCAATATTTCCATTGCAATATATTCTCCATTAAAATTCTAACTTACCTCACTTGCATGTTGATCTGCAACATCCATTAGAAATAATTCATCTGGACATAAAATGGCAGAGATTTCAAAGTGATCCAAGTTCAGCTTTCAACAAAGGAAAAAATCCGAGTGGTCCGAATGGATTTCAAATAAAAATTTTATGGTCTTGTCCATGGTTTGTGGTAACTGTCCATACAGTCCATCAATAAATGTCTATCAATGCTATTCTTATGTTTGAGAGACTTTACTTGTAATAATGATCACATGATAAGGAAATATGCAAATAAGGTATTATTTCTTCATTTTTTTGTGGGACTTTTTATGAAGTCCCACAATGTAAAAAAAGTCCCATAATGTATGAAATGTACAGACGACGGACGGACGGACGACGGACGCTTAACGATGACAATAGCTCACATGACCCTTCGGGTCAGGTGAGCTAAAAACATGAAAAAACGCTATTTTTGACCTTAAAAGGGCCATAACCCCAATTAGGGGTCATCTGACAACTTCGACCCAATGGAGACTTTTGTAGAGCTTGATGAGCTGAACATTTTAGCAGGCAACAGCTTTTCTCAATCTGCAATAGTTTTCATTCTATAGGGCAAAAACATGAAAAAACGCTATTTTTGACCTTAAAAGGGCCATAACCCCTATTAGGGGTCATCTGACAACTTCGACCCAATGGAGACTTTTGTAGAGCTTTTGATTCTGAAGAGCCTAAGATCCTTCAGATTTTTTCTATCTGTTCTAGTTTTCAAGTTATAAGTCTTTGAATGTGATTTTACCCTATGTTCTATTTTTAGTAACAGCGTCCATGTTTGTTATCAAATCATAAAGCCGAACACAATTTTTAAACATCATGCCCTAATTAATACTTGGACCAAGTTTTGAAAACTTCCATTCAGTGGTTTCAGAGAAGAAGATTTTTGAAAAAGTAACGGACGGACGACGGACGACGGACGACGGACGGATGGCGATGACAATAGCTCACTTGACCCTTCGGGTCAGGTGAGCTAAAAAGCAAATTATCTCCCCTGAATGATATTGAGAACGATGAAATTGCTTCATGCATATATCCACATCATTTACTTCCTTCATCTAAAGTTTCATCAAAATTCATTAAATGGAAAAAGAGGAGTTGCTCTATATTGAGGAAAACATAAAGTCCAATTATATCCCCTGAAGGAAATCCGAGAGTATGAAGTACTTACTTCATTTTATGTTTAGGCAAAAGCTGCAAGTAAGAACTAGCAAAATATGTGAATGAACATAAGGACAGACTGACATGTTGATTTCTATAACCCCTATAACTTTGTTCGCAGAGGGTTTAAAATATGCCAAAATTCTTTAAATCATGGTATTTTTTTTCTATGCTAAATCATTTACGGGCTATTACCCTTTCATTATGAAGAACTTGTTGAAGAGAAGCTGTAAACAAGAAACATCTACAGGGTACACCAGCTTTCTTTGCAACATCTGTATATCTAAATGAAATAAAAAACAAATGTTTAAATTCATTTTGTCAAGCTTTTTTCTTCTGGAAATAAGGTTTGTTAACAATAAGGTTTCAGTATGATGGTTGTATGATCAACATCAAATATCAAAACATTATAGCACTTAACTTAAGATATATATATTCTCTCATCTTAGGACATTTGATTTTTTGCTACTATTACAACCGAGTGTTTGGCTATATTAAGTATAAGATGAATAGTGTTGATAGATAACGTCTTTGCTTGCTTTTAATTATAACTATTTCTTTTAAGTCGGTTGTATTCTTTTTGTTCTTTTCTGCTTATGTACCTTACTAGATAAGTAAAACATTTATCAGTTTTGATTTATGTGTGTTAATTGAATCCTAAAATGATAATCCAACAGTTTTGGGATTACTGTCATTAAAACCTTTTGTTCAGTTTATACAATGATTTATGCCTATAGGAAATGTATATGTTTTATTACCTGGCTCTTGACTCTGGGTCAGGGTTGGTGTTGTCAATCATCACACTTTTCCCCTCCTTTAATGACTTGGTTGTCAAGGCAACACATTTCTGCCATGTTCCAAGTATATCCTGATGTAAAACAAAGTATAAATAACAATTAACAACCCATTTAGTTTGACAATAAATATGGTAAATTGGTCCTTAGATGTTTTCTTAAATTACATCAGTTTCAAGATAGCACAGAATAGATGGAGAATTCCAGGAAAGTTCTTTTATTACAATTTTTTCTAGGCATGACAACTTCCTGTGCAAAATAAATATAGCTTTGTTTATTAATGATGGAATCATCAATTCTGGCAATATTTCTACACATGTAAGAATATTTTTTCATTTGAATGAAGTATTTACTGGATATAGATATATTTCTGATAATCTCTCAAGTCTACGTTTGACTCACAAACTGGTAAAGTCACGTGATAATTTCTGTGTAATTGATTAATTTTTCGGGAGAAGTTTTGAACTTGAAAATCACGTATTGGTTGCTGAACATTTTGATGAAAGCCAAGAGATTAACCAATTGGGTGCAAATGATAAATAAATTGTCAAAGAGTTGGAGTTTTAAAAAAATTAATTGTAGCACTGCTTCATTATATATCTTTCCTGTTTCTGGCATGGTAGTGAACTGGGTGAAAATAATAGGATTGTAAAACTATGAAAAGATCTTATAATCATGAAAGAAGATACCAAAAAAATCCTTTAATCAGAGTTCTTACCCTGTTGACATGGACATAACCTTTAGGTTCTAAGTAAGTTCTACCAAAGAAGGATTTTCCTGCTAAAATATAAAACAAAAATATAAGACTTGTAATGGAACATTATATCATGATACCTTGCCAAGTTAAAATTATTTCTAATTGAAAATATTTATTTGGATTTGGGAATTACATTTAACCCTTGTGGTGCTATACATACAATATTTAGAGTCCAGATGCTGTCACTGAGCATTTTTTGGGGGGTTATCTGCTTAAAAATGGTATAGCTTGTTGGAATCAATATTGCAACTTCAATTTTAATTTTATATAGTGGTGTCATATATCATCGGAAAGATGAGCACCTGTACTTTATAATGCTGATATTATTTTGTATATATGAACTATTTTCACCTGTATTTTTACCTGTCAATGTTAATAAAGGTATGAAAATTAAAAAAAATATTATATTTTATGAGTGTTGTATGTCTTATCATTGATATTTATGATCACTGAAGTTCCTTGTGGTAATGTATATTTAAGTCATGAAATAATTATATATGCAAAAATTAAATTGACCAATAAAGCCCTTAGAAATTCAAAGTAACGATAGGTAAATGAAATGACTGGTCCGGGACCCGCACAATAAGGGGTTTAAAGTTGTGACAAACTTAGATACGATAATGTAACCCTCAGTTCATTATGATCCCATAATGGTTATGATCTGGTTACATAATGAAGCAGTGCCAAAGTGAATTACTATGGTACTTCTTACCAATGGGATTCTTAATCAAATTATCTGGAAACTTGCATATGTGAGGAGAATCATTTTACGATAAGAATACTTTTTTTAAAATATATTATTACCCTCATTTAGGAAAATTTACAATCATTTAAAATTCTCATCCTTAATTTGATCAAGTTTAGAATCAGTGTCCCATATAACTTTTGCATTGTGTGGAAAGATTACGTTTGTAAAAGAATTGATCTTTTCCTACAAATGAAAATGTGCTATTAAGCATTGGTCAAGAATTATGATTCTCTAAAGGTCCATAGTGATTTTAGAAATTGCTCCATTTAGTACGTTGAATGAGACCTGATCGTTAACCTTATGGGAACATAATGGACAGAGGGTTACATTATCATATCTATGACAACCTTAGCATGAACAGACAGATACCAGCATTTCTGTGTCCTTGCTTGACACCATGACTGTAGGACTATTGCTTGTTTCATGAGTTTAATCATTGTTTTTAATGTGCATAATTACATGTTAGAATTGGTTTTATTTCCACTTCAACTTTTTCGACTAGCATATACTTACATGCAGGGAAACCAACAAAGACAACAACCTAAAATGGAAACAATAAAAATGTATTTTAAGGGCTAATCAAAGCTAAAAATGTAGGAATGAAACATTTTGATAAACAGCTGAAATTATTTCTGCTCATTTGACAATTTAAAATAAAGTTTAATGAACATTGTAATATTCAAAAAATACAAAAGAGCTTTGAAAAATAACCATTTTATTACTACATGTATTTGAACTAGATGACAAGACATACCTCAGGTTTAGTGGATACCAAGGTCGCATCTGGAGGATCACTAAGGGGGTCTGTAGATTTTAACTTTCTCTGAAATGGACAGATCTTAATTAAATTAAGTTGCAAGTGACTTACAATTTAACCTTTAAATAGAGTTACATTTTTGTTAATCATATAAAATATCTTCAATAATTGTTTCAATAGTAAACACATTTCTAAAAAGTTTGGGCTAAGGGCCTTCCTCCGTTTCTTCTAATCACTTTCTGCTTTCATCTTCAAATATAACAGAATATTTTTAATAACTAAAGTTGAAAGTGCATTTTTAAAATATTGTCTATGCTCTGTTTCAAGCTATTTCTTAAAGTAACTAAAGGTATTAAGTAAACATCTAAGCTCAACAAATGTGATGAAATTCTTACAGGATCAAAATCTGGCAGTGTGAATGGTGCTGGTTTCTGTCTGAGGAAGTATTCTTCTGGGGTGTAGAACTTGACACCAATATTGATGGCAAACTGAAAGAAATTTCATCAACAGAATAATTATTGTTTTTGAAATTGTTTTTTTTTTCAAGAATATTGATTTCAGTCAAACTTTGCACCAAGTATAAAGAACATGTGATTGACAAAATTTTATTTTATCTTTTATAAATTATAAATATCAGTGGTTTAAAAGATTAAATCTAAACCATGATAAAATGTATATTTATAAACAAACCAATCGATCACCACAGGAAAAGTCTTTTTTCCTCTTGGGCTGCCATTTCTCTGGTCTCCCAGCACCATCTAAGAATAAATATAAAGAATGGAAGAAACTTTCAGAAACAAATTATAACACTTGAATAATGCTTTTAACTGTTATATTCTAACAAGAGTTAACACTAAAGTATGTCTCGCCTACCGGCACCATCAGAAACAATTATTCTTTCTTAATTCCACTATATTTTGAATTTACATGGATTTTCAGTTTCTAAGATCAAAAAATGTTTATAGAACTTAAACATTGCAGATATATGCAAAAAAATAATCAAAGTCACTCAACCGGAAAATCAAGGTCAAGGTCAAAAGATGAGGATGTAATTGTGCTAAGCTACTACTGGGGCATATGCATACCAAGTTTCATCAACCTAAGACTTATAGTTCTTTAGATATGGAGGTGCTCGCAAAACTTTTCCATTGCTATTATATCTATTGAAAATTGTCAAAGTCACTCAACCGAAAAATCAAGGTCAAGGTCAAAAGATGGGGATGCAACTGTGCTAAACTACTGCTGGGAGATATGCATACCAAGTTTGATCAACCTAGAACCTATAGTTCTTGAGATATGGAGGTGCTCGCAAAACTTTTTTATTGCTATTATATGTATTGAAAATTGTCAAAGTCACTCAACTGAAAATCAAGGTCAAGGTCAAAAGATGGGGATGCAACTGTGCTAAGCTACTACTGGGGCATAGGCATACCAAGTTTCACCAACCTAGGACTTACAGTTCTTGCGATATGGAGGTGCTCATAAAACTTTTTCAAAAAGTTAACGCCGCCGTCGCCGCTGCCGCCGCCGGTAAAGTAATACCTATGTCCCGCTCTGCTTCGCAGGCGAGACAATAAAATAACTATGTCTAGCAAAATATTTTTTTAAAATGTTGAATGTGTATAACATAGGAGTTGATTTATTGAGTCTTTAAAGTAAAAAAAGAGCATTTCGTATTATCACTTTTTCTTTAGTTTAAATACTTAATATATTTATTAGTGGAAAAGTAATTTTAAGCGATAGTTCATTGTATATGTTTAAGTCACTTATTTATACATTCATCTTTAAATTTTATTAAACTCAATAACTATTCTGTTGGTTTATTCACCTCCTACAAAGAAGCTGGATTCCTTGTCTATCATGATCTTGTCATTTCCCTAAAATTTAAAATCAATTTACATAATACATTGCATAATTTGAGCCAGATAACAAAAAGACATTGAATCCATTATCTTTCAATTAAAGTTATTTGTATGTGTGTGTGTTAGGGTTTTAATGTCTTTTTTGACACACCATGGCCATATAAGTTGGTCAGTTATAATGGTTGAGGAGACTAGAGAACCCAGAGGAAACCACCGACCCTAGGCAAGTAACTGACAAACCGTATCACATACACATGATACAGAAGGGGAAGTCCTTTTTTTTTAAAGTTATCTATGCTGAAGGCTGTATAAGGTGATTTTAAATGCAGTCATACATGTGATTCTCCCGCCAGGAGACAAAATCTTCCAACTTTTTTACCTATCTCCCGTTCTCCCGACTTTTTGTGTAATCTCCCACTTTTGCAAGACATGACAAAATTTTCTTTTTATAGATATTTTAATTGTTCAGTCATAAAAGATTTTAGGTGTTATGGGGGGTTTGTTAATTAGGCAGATGTTAATTTAACAGGTAAAGGTTTTAATTGAAGGTTTATTACCATTATTGACCTGATATTTGTATAAACAATTGGATTGCTCAGTGAAACCATAAATATTTTCCACGCTGGATTGCGCTCAATTGACACTAAAATGCAATTTTAATAAGCATTGAAAATCTCCCGCACAAAAAATCAAAATCTCCAGCTTTGTCATCAAGGATCCGTCACATGTATGTGCAGTACCCAATTTTTAAGGATTATCATGTCAAGTACATTAATTTCACATCTCATTATCACCTATACAATGTATTATCCTTTCTATATGCACAGTTATTTATCTACAGACTCTGCAATATATAGAGATGTGGTAAGCAAATGCAGGCAGATCCAAATTTTCTTTTATTGAAAGGAACAACAAAGTTACAATGGACAGATTAAAACCATACCTTTTCTTGTAGGTAGTAAAACATTCCTTGCGCTGGCTTCCTGTACATCCCTGATGAAGTGGATATTAAAATCTGCAAATAATTTATTGTAGCATTTACACAAAGGCAACTTGAATAACATTTATGTTAAGAATAAACTGTTAACACAGAGACATGTCTCGCCTGTCGCAACTGGACACAGTATAAAATGAAGTAAAAATCCTCCTTAAACTGATCTTAACTAATGCTTAAGCAGCTGCATACCAAATATAAATGGTGAACCATAACTGCTTTATAAACAACACTCGTGACATAAGTAAAAAGTTAAAAAGTGTAAAATCTCAAAGTCAGTAGACTGTGACTGCAGGATCATACAGATAAAATACTTTTGAAATTGATCTGTACTGATGCTAATGCAATTGCATACCCAATATCAATGATGTACCATAAGTGCTTCATGTTAAACAGACGTAAGAAAAAAGGTTAACCTCGGCCAAATCGGTGTAAAATTTCAAAGTCAGTAGACTGTGACTGCCGAAGCATACAATTTAAATGCTTTTGAAATTGATCTGTACTAATGCTAATGCAAGTGCATACCCAATATCAATGATGTACCATAACTGCTTCATGTTAAACAGACGTAAGAAAAAAGGTTAACCTCGGCCAAATCAGTGTAAAATTTCAAAGTCAGTAGACCGTGACTGCAGGAGCATACAGGTGAAATCCTTTTAAAACTGATCTGTACTGATGCTGATGCAACTGCATACCAAATATCAATGGTGTAACATAACTGCTTCATGTTAAACAGACTTAAGAAAAAAGGTTAACCTCGGCCAAATCAGTGTAAAATTTCAAAGTCAGTAGACCGTGACTGCAGGAGCATACAGGTGAAATCCTTTTACAACTGATCTGTACTGATGCTGATGCAACTGCATACCAAATATCAATGGTGTAACATAACTAGTTCACACAAAACAGACTTAAGCAAAAACTTTAACCAATTGTGGATGCCGCCGCCGTCGCCGCCGGAATCACCATACCTAAGTCTCGCCTTTTGCGACATTCGTCGCAGGCGAGACAAAAAGGGTTCGAAATCATGCAAGCTTCATTATTTTATACCACTTAAAAGATTAAAGGTTATGCAATATACTATCAATGAATATGAACAAGACATAATGCCCTATCCTGCAACATTTGGGATGAGCAGACGAACAGTCAAATGGACAGACAAAGAGACCCAAACACTAAATGCCCCCTACTTTTGTGTGTGTGTGTGTGTTGGTGTTTAACGCCCTTTATCAGTGTTTAGTGGTGGAGGAAACCACAGATCTTGGGCAGGTAACTGACAAACCTAATCACAAACAGTCGGAGAAGCCTCTTTTTGTTAAATACAAACAGGACTAAAACACCAGTTCAGAGGTGATTGGCTAGTGATCAATAGTGTGGTATTGAAACTAACGCCTTAGACCACTTGGCCACCCAGGTCCCCCCTACTTTTTTAGATTGGACATAAAACTAGAGGCTCCCAGGAGCCTGAATCGCTCACCTGATCTCTTATGCCAAAGTTTGGATAAATTTCACAAACTTTCAAGTATACAAAGTTGCAAAACAATCCCTTTAGTGGTTTCATAGAAGATTTTGGGAAATCAGTTTTAAATAATATAAAACACAGTTAAAGGGCAACAACCTGTAAGGACCTTTGCGGATTTTTCTCTATCTCTTATACTTTTCGAGTTATAAGCCAAAACCAATGGTCTGACCCCCCTGTTCTATTTTTAGCAATGGCAGCCATGTTGGTTGGTCGACGTGTATATAATTCACAAACTTGGTAGAGGACATCCTAAAGATCAAGTGTATCAAGTTTCAAAGCAATCCGTTCAGTGGTTTCAGAGAAGAAGATTTTTGAAAATCAGTTAAAATTAATGGAAAAAAAACAGTTAAAGGGGAATAACTCTTAAATGGCTGATCTGACAATTTTGACCCTGAAATCATTTTTTGTAGATCTCAATGAGCAAAACAATTCTGCAATGCTAACTTTTCCTGTAGCTCTAACGGTTTTCAAGATATTGTCCAAAAACTGCAAAAATGGTCAATTTTGACGCATAAAGGGCAATAACTCCTAAAAGGAGTGGTTTCACAACTTCGACTCAATGAAAATATTTGTAGAGCTTTTGATGCTGAACAAGAAATGTTGCATCGGATTTTCTCTATCTCTTATACTTTTCGAGTTATAAGCCAAAAACAATGGTCTGACCCCCCTGTTCTATTTTTAGCAACGGCGGCCATGTTGGTTGGTCAAGGTGTATATAATTCACAAACTTGGTAGAGGACATCCTAAAGATCAAGTATACCAAATATCAATGCAATCCCTTCAGTGGTTTTAGAGAAGAAGATTTTTGAAAATCAGTTAAAATTAATGGAAAAAAACAGTTAAAGGGGAATAACTTTTAAACGGCTGATCTGACAATTTTGACCCTGAAATCATTTTTGTAGATCTCAATGAGCTTAACAATTCTGCAATGCTAACTTTTCCTCTAGCTCTAATGATTTTCAAGATATAGTCCAAAAACTGCAAAAATGGTCAATTTTGACGATTAAAGGGCAATAACTCCTATAAGGAGTCGTTTCACAACTTCGACTCAATGGAGAGATTTGTAGAGCTTTTGATGCTGAACAAGGAGGGTTGCTTTGGATTTTCTCTATCTCTTATAAGCCAAAAACAATGGTCTGACTCCCCTGTTCTATTTTTAGCAACGGCGGCCATGTTGGTTGGTCAACGTGTATATAATTCACAAACTTGGTAGAGGACATCCTAAAGATCAAGTATACCAAGTTTCAAAGCAATCCCTTCAGTGGTTTCAGAGAAGAAGATCTTTGAAGAAAAGTTAACGGACGACGGACGGACGACGGACGCCTAACGATGACAATAGCTCACATGACCCTTCGGGTCAGGTGAGCTAAAAAGCTTTTCACCTCTTATACTGAACAAGAGGCTCCCAGGAGCCTGAATCGCTCACCTGGTCTTGATGTCAACCCTATGAAGAACTTTGTAAAGCTAAATAAGCTGAACATTAAACAAGCAACAGCTTTTTCTCTTTCAGCAATAGTTTTCATTCTGTAGACCAAAAATGTGAAACATGTTTTTTTAAGGGCTGTCTGACAACTTTGACTCTATAGAGACTTTTGTTGAGAGCTTAATGAACCGAACATTAAAGCCACCAACCAATTTTCTTTTTCTGCTATAGTTTTTATTATACAAGCCAAAAAATGTTTATTTAGGGACTGTAACCCCTAAAAGGGGTCATCTGACAACTTCGACCCTATGAAGACTTTACTAGGGCTAAATGAGCTGTACATTTAAGCAAGCAACAGCTTTTCTCTATCTGCAATAGTTTTCATTCTACAGGTCAAAAACACTATTTTTCGCCTTTAAGGAGCTGTAACCCCTATAAAGGGACATCTGAAAACTTTGACCATATGAAAACTCTAGTAGAGCTAAATGAGTTGAACATTTAAGCAAGCAACAGCTTTTCACTATCTGCAATAGTTTTCATTCTACAGGTCAAAAACACTATTTTTCGCCTTTAAGGGGCTGTAACCCCTATAAGGGGACATCTGACAACTTTGACCCCATGAAAACTCTAGTAGAGCTAAATGAGTTGAACATTTAAGCAAGCAACAGCTTTTCTCTATCTGCAATAGTTTTCATTCTATAGGCCAAAAACACTATTTTTCGCCTTTAAGGGGCTGTAACCCTTATAAGGGGTCATCTGACAACTTCGACCCTATGGAGACTTTTGTAGAGCTTAATGAGCTGAACATTTAAGCAAGCAACATCTTTTCTCTATCTGCAATAGTTTTCATACTATTGGGCAAAAACATGAAAAAATGCTATTTTTCACCTTTAAGGGGCCATAACCCCTATAAGGGGTCATTTGACAACTTTGACCAAATGGAGACTTTAGTAGAACTTTTGATCCTGAAGCAGTAGCGTGGCATCAGATTTCATCTATTTTGTATACTTTTTGAATTACAAGCCAAAAAAAGTAGTCTGACCCCCCTGTTCTATTTTTAGCCAGGGCGGCCATGTTTTTTAACGAATCAAAAATCGAAACACAACTTTTATGCAGGACACCCTAAGGATCAATCTTACCAAGTTTCATTAAATTCTGTTCAGTAGTTTCAGAGGAGAAGATTTTTGAAAAATTGTTAACAGACGACGACGACAGACGACGACGACGACGGACGCCAAGTGATGGCAATAGCTCACATGGACCTTCGGTCCAGGTGAGCTAAAAATTAAATGGATCATAAAATTCTGTCATGTCCTGTTTAAATTATAGTGTTATAGTGTACTTCAGACATAGAGGTTTACTTTAATAAACTTTGCATACAGGTTTATAACTGTAATACCTGTACAGGAACACCAAGCTTATCCACCAGACTTGTAAACTTTGTCTTTAAATCTTCTATCTTTGTTTTCCCTTTGGCAACACCTAACTAAAAGAAATAAATTATTCATAAAACATTCAGAACAAGTAAATCTGTGAGCTAATGCTCACTAGTGATACCCCCGCTCCCCAAACTAAGCCATGCATACAAGTTTAAATACTCGGTTAACAGGAATTAGTTGACCTAGGAACATAAAATCGCTATACACCATATGGAACTATAAAATAAATCTGTTTACAAAATATCAGACCCCTATCTGATGAAGTTGCTTTGGAAACTGTGACAGAAATTTTGCATTTATATCCATTATGTGTAAAAACCTAAGTATTCAGTTAACAGGAAGTAGACTACCTACAAGCATTAAATCGGTATACACCATATGGTACTATAGGATAAAATTAAAAACGAAAGAATATGGAATATGTGCCAAAAAGACACGATCCACATATTGAAATGATTTTAATAACTGTACAAAAGCAAAATTTCACTGCGTTTGAAGCGCTTTTCTGGATTAACCTTCATCAGACACGCTAGGAGTAGAAAACTTGGAAAACCGGTAGAATATTAGATTTGATTACAAAAATGCCAAAAAATATTACAACAATGACCAAACAGATAAATTTATCATTTAATAAAAGAAACAGCCAAACGTTGTCAAATTTTGGAAATATGTATACTGTGTCTTTCCAACACATATTCCAGTACTCGAAAATATATAAGAGCATACAACTGAAGCACGGGGAAGCTTTCTACGACCTCCACACGGCACTAAAGCCAAACTCTGAAATAATATTAAAAACGAAAGAATATGGAATATGTGCCAAAAAGACACGATCCACATATTGAAATGATTTTAATAACTGTACAAAAGCAAAATTTCACTGCGTGTGAAGCGCTTTTCTGGATTAACCTTCATCAGACACGCTAGGAGTAGAAAACTTGGAAAGCCGGTAGAATATTAGATTTGATTACAAAAATGCCAAAAAATATTACAACAATGACCAAACAGATAAATTTATCATTTAATAAAAGAAACAGCCAAACGTTGTCAAATTTTGGAAATATGTATACTGTGTCTTTCCAACACATATTCCAGTACTCGAAAATATATAAGAGCATACAACTGAAGCACGGGGAAGCTTTCTACGGCCTCCACACGGCACTAAAGCCAAACTCTGAAATAAAAGCTGTACACAAAATATCAGACCTCTATCTCATGTAGTTGCTTGGGAAACTGTGACGGAAATTTTGCATTTATGTCCATTATGTGTAAAAACCTAAGTATTCAGTAAACAGGAAGTAGACTACCTAGAAGCATAAAATCGGTATACGAGGGCTGTCCGTAAAGTTCGTGGACAAGCAAATATTTGAACCAATACGGCGTATTAGGGATAAGTTCTTTACATAATTATAATTTTGAACATTTTCCTTTATTTCTTGTATATTGTTTTGAAAATGTTTGATATAAATAGTGCTACAATTTTAATTATTTTACTCGCTGTATGGTGGGTCGGAGCAATATAAGAAATTTTTCGGAAGTATTTAGAATGCTTAAAACAAGATCTCGCTTTGCATATACAATATCTAGCGATGCAGTAAAACCTGTACTACAGTGTTGCCAATAGTAAGGATGATGCACATACCAAATTTGAAGGGTCTGTAATTAAAATTTATTTAGAAATCAGTATTTTGAAAATTGACATCAGTTTCATTGACGTAGAAAAAGTAACGTTTTGCAAAGAGGTGGAGCAATGGACGGTTATAAAATTGTATGTTTGGGTCTGAAAAATTTCAACAGATATACACAGATTCTTTAAATTGTGAAAAAAGCTTACTAAGATACTTCTGATGGTATGTGCATTTCAGATGAAGATAGAAAAAAACCGATTGGCATGTTTTGTGGTATTAAGATATAGCCATATTTCCTATATAGTACTGTCCCTACCAATAGACTTTGCTTGGAGTTGTATTGTTGATGTCAAAAACTTGAATTTCCATGCGATTTGTGAATCCAATGTTTTCAGAAATGAAACAACACATGCAGAAATATGAATTAAGATACATCTGACAAAATATAATGTTAAAAACTCATAAATGGTGTTCAAATATTGCATTCAACATAACCATATGGAAAACACATTGTTTAATTGACGTCGAAAAATGTGAACGTCTTGCTCCGGGTTATGAATACGATTTATTTTCTCAATGGTGAAAAATCAACTTGTAGTTGTTTGTTTATTTTAAAATTTTGTACACCAATTTATAAGACCACTCATTCTATCATAACAACATTTGAAGTAAATCCAATAAACATTATTTATTTTATATCAACTGTCCACGAACTTTACGGACAGCCCTCGTACACCACATGATACTAAAGGATAAAGTTGTATACATAATATCAGACCTGTATCTCATGTAGTTGCTTCGTAAACTGTGACGGAAATTTTGCATTTATGTCCATTATGTGTAAAAACCTAAGTATTCGATAAACAGGAAGTAGACTACCTAGGAGCATAAAATTGGTATACACCATATGGTACTATAGGATAAAGCTGTATACAAAATATCAGACCTGTATCTCATGTAGTTGATTGGGAAACTGTGACGGAAATTTTGCATTTATGTCCATTATGTGTAAAAACCTAAGTATTTGGTAAACAAGAAGTAGACTACCTAGGAGCATAAAATCGGTATACACCACATGGTACTATAGGATAAAGCTGTATACAAAATATCAGAACTCGATCTCATGTAGTTGCTTAGAAAACTGTGACGGAAGTTTTGTTACGGACGGACGGACAGACAAGGGTAAAACAGTATACCCCCCTCTTCTTCGAAGCGGGGTATAATTATATACAATACACTGTATTTGTTTAAATCTGCCTTTTCATGAGGTGCATTCAAATTTATCATGGATTTATAACAAAAATTTAATACTAACATAGAACCAGCACACTTACAATCGAAGCCACAACATGCCAGTGGAGTATAAATCACTGGTTCTACGTAAATCTCTGCAGTAAGTTTTTTTTTTAAGTTCTAATTTTAAATTCAGCTTTTGTGTGTTTTGAATACCCTTTACAAATTTCTGGCCATCTAAAAGGCATGACTGTATACAATAAACTATATACCTGGTTAGTAAAAAACACTATCTTGTATCCTTCTTTGTGTAAATTCTTCAGCTTTTTAGGAATTTCCGCATAGTTTATTCTGAAAAAAAAATAAACAATATCCATTTTCCAAAAGTATATTGTACTTCAAATATATATTAACACTTTAATATTTTTCAAGAATATCAAATCATTACATTATGAAATAATTATGGGTGTGTTATAAAGTGTAAATACCCATACAGGGTTCCAAAGTCAATTCTAAGTTTAAATATTTGGCCAGTTGCTCCTATTTTTTAAAATATGTGTATACAAGTTTTTTTATTATAAAAAGAAAGCCTACCTCCAGTCACCCGCATGCTTTGGGAAAACATTTCCTGATTGTGTAGTTATAATTGTACCATCTATATCAAAACCAGCAATCTGTTAAAATAGAAGATTGTGTTACTATAATTATACCATCTATATCCAACAGAGCAATCTGCTAAAAAGGAAAAGAACTTTTAACAAAGCAATTTGTGGCTAACTTAAAGACAAAAAGAACATTGAACATGTAAGTTATGAGCAAGCCTTCTAAAACATGCCATGACTCTATGTCTATGTATTAAAGAATATCCAATTGATATGAAAGTGGCCTTTCAGTGAAAAGAACATTTACTCTTGACAATCAGTTGCAATGCAAATCAAAACTTGTTAATTATTTCCCCTTTTCTTTAGAATTTCAACAGAATCAACTGCAAAGTTCTTGCTTGTAAAAGCATTTTCTAATTTCCTAAATGCTTATTACCTTAGAGCGAGCACAAACTCCTTTCCTTGAACAGATAACCAGTTTATCAAACTGGTCCCACTTTGTTTCAGGCGCTGGATCTCCTTCTTTAAGGCTACTAAATTTAAATGGATCCCCACCTTCATGCTTAGGACTAGTCTTCTCTACCTGCTCCGCTTTGAGATTGTTTAATTTTCCATTTTCGCTTTTGGGACTAGTCAATTGTTTGTCTGTTGTGTTAGAAGTTTTTCTTTCTTTCTGTGTCTCGTCTTTTTTCATTTTCTTCATCTTGTTCAACTTTTCCTCTACTGATTTAACATGTTCTTCATCTGAGTCACTGAGTTCATGCTTGCACTGGTTTTTGTCCCCCACATCTTTTTCAGACTTGTTGCTTGTTTTTTGCCTTTTAGATGGATGTGACCCACTATCATTGTTATTCTCTGATTCTATTGGTCGTTTCTTACTGTCTTTCCCACTATCCTTACTTTTAGGTGATGCCTGTTTAGTAACCTCGACTTTGTGAGGATATAGACCAGCTAGAATGTATAAAGTAGAAGCTGGCTGTAGTTTTACATCTCGGTCTTTTTCCAATTCAACACCATCTACAGCTGAAGAATTTGAGCCAAGCTGTTTAACAGTAATTTCTTCTGTTTTCCAGTTTGCAGTGATTTTTACTGAAAAAGAAATAACGTGTTTTCCCGAACTTTCAGCTTCTTTTTAACATTTTTTTCTTTGAAAATTTTGTACGTCATTAAGCGCACAATTGACCCAAAGGAAAAGCTTAAAACTTTTTTTAGCTTGTTAAATACTTAAGTATACGTTTTGACTTCAGGAGCGCCACAGGTTAAACCTGCATCATGTTAAAGAATATACCCATAAAGATACAGACAACAGTTAGTGTGGCCCTGCTGCTGATAAAGCAATACCTACGAATGTTTTTTTCCGATTTGCAGGCAAGTAGAAACAAACCTACACATCTTAGATATTAAATTTTGCTGACTTAATGTTTTTCTATTGTGAGTTTACAAGAAAAACAAATAGTTTAAAACGGTATAAATGCTAGAAATTGAATTTTCCTTCAACGTCCAGTTTAGCACGCTTGTTTTCCCCAACTTTGACGTCTTTTCAACGCTTTTTCTTTGAAAATTTTAGACATAATTAAACGCACGCGTAAACCACAAGAAAAGCTAGTTTGTTTTTAATTTCGGACAAAAAAATGAATTAAATTAATTGTAACTTTGGGAGTGTCACAGGTTTAACCTGCCTTTTATTAATATTATAATTGCTTTAAAATGTAGATCTTACACTGATGACGAGAGCATGACACATCAATTATTCTGGTGTCCTTACTGCGCCCAATCACAACTGGACAGTTATCTGGAAGAGGTATGGGATCGTGTGTGTTGTTCGGACAAACTAATTTACAGTCAATAAACATCGTTTGAAAACGAAGGTTAATGACATTAATCAGTTTCAGGGGCTGTTTTCTTTTCAATCCAATGCCATATATCCGAAAGATCATAATATGTTGGCAATCATTTTATGTTCCCTAACATTTCTGCATTTGGCGCCATATTTTTTCTCAAAATATTATCTTCATGGGAAGAGTTCCTAGCGGTGCGTGAAAAATACTATCCGGACTTAAAATCATAACATTTTGTTCTGGTATAAAAAATGTCAAAAATTATCGAATAAATATTTTTGTATTTTGAATACATACAGCACTGAAAGGTGTGTTCACGTTTCTCCAACATTTAATAATTAACTATAACAACATCCAATTAAGGGTGGAGATTAGGGGGCCAACTAAAGGATAGCCAAGTTATTTATTACCTGTTCAAAGGGGGTGGTAAAGGGGGGAGGGTACGTGCACGGATGAACGGCCAATAAAAAATGACAATCACGATGAACGGCCAATAAAAAAAATGATAATCACGATGAACGAAAAATGAAATAGAGAAACACGATGCACGATGAACCTCTATGCACGGCTGAACGGGCAATAAAAATTGCTCAACAAAAAAAAAACCCTTTACCACCCACTTCAAAATATCATAGACCTGTATATAAATTTAATATACAGGTCTATGAAAATATGCAAGACATTTAAAGAAAAAATATTTTATTTCATTTTAATTGTATTGTTTGTGCATATAGTTTGGTTCCGTTGTCAAACCAGATTCACGCGCTTCAGCATTTTCTAAATAATTGGATTTTCAATTATCACGAAGTTCAGTTGAAGAATTTTAAGATTTTTTTTCTCAATTCTTGATTTTTTAATTATTTATATATATATTTTCTATTTTATTAAATTTTTTTGCTCTCTTCCATTTTTTTAAATGTTGCCTTTTAAGGATGTTGACTTAATATACTAAGATCTTTTGAAGAATATATTTTTTCTGAATCCTTGTACTATTGTATTTTTTTCCTTTTCTGACATGATTTTAACGGATGTTGAGTTTTTTTTATACCAAGACACAGTTTCTTCGTTTGAAGAAAATCCACAATATTTGTTGATCTTTAAATGACCTTTAATGATAACAACTAAAACAATATAACAATATACGTGTAATTCAGGACGAAAAAATATTTCCATTGGCATAACGCGTAGCAGTTTTAAAGTCATTGAAGAAAATATATTTTTTTTATCCTAAAAATTATTTCATCTTAAACATTTTATGCTGAATAATACGAAATGATAAAGTAATCATTAAAATACAAAACGAAAAAATCATTTTATATTTTTCATGTAAAAAATTGCATATTTAAATTAGTTTTATAGAAATTAAACGATTTCTTTCTTTGAATTATATTCTTATTCTTTTTTGTTACTTAAAACATAAAGCCTTTATTCTACAAAATTTACAGGTGAATTACAGGTAAGAAAAAATCTTAGAAGTCCTCTTGAGGGCCCCTTAATCCCCACCCTTAATTAAGTCGCCCAAAACAAAGTTTGGGAGACTTATTGTTTTTGCACCGTTTCTTATTATTATTATTATTATTTTTTTTATTATTATGTCGACCGAAACGCAGTTATTCGGTAGACATATTGTTATTGTCGCGTTTATTTTTTTTCATTATTATTATTATTATTCTTCCGACTAATATTTGTCCGACCAATAACACTTGAACCGTTTTATATTACCGATCGAAACTTGGTATGTTGATACGTCATCATGAGATCTGTTGCGGTGAAACTTTTCGGAACCAAGATGGCTGCCATATCAAAGATGGCCGCCATTTTACGTAAAAAAAGTCGCGTTTTCTTATTTAAACAAAAATTTATTTTACGCCATATTATAGGATGACGAGTTGAGGCGTGACGAAAAAAAAGTCGAGAAATTCAAAATGGCCGCCATTTCCCGTAAAAATTTAACATTCTCCGATTTTAACAAAACTTTATATTTAAGGTATATGAAGGATGGCAAGTTCATACGCGGAGTAAGAAATGTCGAAAAATTCAAAATGGCCGCCACTTCCTGTAAAAATGAAAAATTTTCTGATTTCCACAAAAATTTATATTAAGGTGTTTCAAAGGATGGAGAGTTAAAAAAGTTCAAAATTCAAAATGGCCGCCACTTCCAAATTTTTTTTTCATAATTTTAACGAAATTTTATTTTTAAGAATTTTGAGAGATGACCGATTCAAAAATTTCAAAAATTCAAAATGGCCGCCATTTTCCCGTAAAAAAGGAACATTCTCCGATTTTTACGAAAACATTTTTGAACCCGTCATCCTTCAAAACTCCTAAATATAAAATTTCATTAATATTTAGGAAAAAAATTTTTTACGATAATTGCGGCCATTTTGAATTTTTCGACATTTTTTAACCCGTCATCCTTCAAAACTCCTAAATATAAAATTTCGTTAAAATCTGGAAAAAAAAAATTTTTACGATAATTGCGGCCATTTTGAATTTTTCGACATTTTTTAACCCGTCGTCCTTCAAAACTCCTAAATATAAAATTTCGTTAAAATTTAGGCAAAAAATTTTTTTTTAACAATAATGGCAGCCATTTTGAGTTTTTCGACATTTTTGAACCCGTCATCCTTCAAAACTCCTAAACATAAAATTTCGTTAAAATTTAGGATTTTTTTTTTTTATAACGATAATGGCAGCCATTTTGAATTTTTCGACATTTTTAAACCCGTCATCCTTCAAAACTCTTAATTATAAAATTTTGTAAAAATCTGGGGAAAAAAATTTTTTTTACGATAATGGCGGCCATTTTGAATTTTTCGACATTTTTGAACCCGTCATCCTTCAAAACTCCTAAATATAAAATTTCGTTAAAATCTGGAAAAAAAAAATTTTTACGATAATTGCGGCCATTTTGAATTTTTCGACATTTTTTAACCCGTCGTCCTTCAAAACTCCTAAATATAAAATTTCGTTAAAATTTAGGCAAAAAATTTTTTTTTAACAATAATGGCAGCCATTTTGAGTTTTTCGACATTTTTGAACCCGTCATCCTTCAAAACTCTTAAACATAAAATTTCGTTAAAATTTAGGTTTTTTTTTTTTTATAACGATAATGGCAGCCATTTTGAATTTTTCGACATTTTTGAACCCGTCATCCTTCAAAACTCCTAAATATAAAATTTCGTTAAAATCTGAAAAAAAACATTTTTAATGATAATGGCGGCCATTTTGTATTTTTCGACATTTTTGAACCCGTCATCCTTCAAAACTCTTAAATATAAAATTTCGTTAAAATCTGAAGAAAAATTTTTTTAATGATAATGGCGGCCATTTTGAATTTTTCGACATTTTTTGACCCGTCATCCTTCAAAACTCCTAAATATAAAACTTCTTTAAAATCTGAAAAAAAAAATTAATGATAATGGCGGCCATTTTGAATTTTTCGACATTTTTGAACCCGTCATCCTTCAAAACTCCTAAATATAAAATTTCATTAAAATCGAAGAATTTTTAATTTTGGGGGGAAATGGCGGCCATTTTTTAATTATCCAAAAATTAATTTCTTACTCTCCATTCCAAAATTCCTGTTTATATAAATTTTTATTTAAATTTAAAAAAAAGATTCTTTTTAAATATATCAAGAAAAAAAAAATCAAAATTTTAACTTTTAAATTATTTCCCTTTGACACTTTATGCAAATTATTTTTACCACATTCACCAAAACATTAAATTGGTAGTGCATATATACAACCAAGGAACTATTACTGTTGTAGTGACGATGCGAAGCACAGGCAGCTGCTTCGCCATCCAACCTTTTAGCAAGGGAAAAAAGGTAGTGCGGGTATACGACGGTATCGGGTATCGCTGTACCAATAACTGCATCGAGCTAGGGTCTCGGCCAGTAAGTAGCACGATCGTAAAGATTTCAGGGCGAGGAAGCTCTGCAGGGAAAACCACACGGTATCGGGTCTCGCCTGTGTAATGCAGGGCTGACCATTAACTGCGACGAGCAAGGGTCTCAGCCAGTTACTAGCACGGTCGTTTGGAATTTCAGGGCGAGGAAGCTCTGCAGGGAAAACCACGGTAACGGGTCTCGCCTGTGAAAGCAGGGCTGACCATAAACTGCGACGAGCGAGGGTCTCGGGTAGTAGCACGAAGGCTAACTGCGACGAGCAAGGGTCTCGGCCAGTAAGTAGCACGATCGTTCAGAATTTCAGGGCGAGGAAGCTCTGCGGGAAAACCACGGTAACGGGTCTCGCCTGTGTAAAGCAGGGCTGACCATAAACTGCGACGAGCAAGGGTCTCGGCCAGTAAGTAGCACGATCGTTAAGAATTTCAGGGCGAGGAAGCTCTGCAGGGAAAACCACACGGTAAAGGGTCTCGCCTGTGTAAAGCAGGGCTGACCATTAACTGCGACGAGCAAGGGTCTCAGCCAGTTAATAGCACGGTCGTTTAGAATTTCAGGGCGAGGAAGCTCTGCGGGAAAACCACGGTAACGGGTCTCGCCTGTGTAATGCAGGGCTGACCATAAACTGCGACGAGCAAGGGTCTCGGCCAGTAAGTAGCACGATCGTTCAGAATTTCAGGGCGAGGAAGCTCTGCGGGAAAACCACACGGTAAAGGGTCTCGCCTGTGTAATGCAGGGCTGACCATTAACTGCGACGAGCAAGGGTCTCGGCCAGTAACAAGTAATTTTAAGAAATTTAAAATTTCCTTGCAATGCAAGATGACAAGTGGGACCACGTGAGATTATAACCAGTTCCCAGAATCCTCAGTATGACCTTTAACCTGGAATCCATCAGGATGGTTTTAAAATTCTATTAAATTAATCTGGATTAATCTAATTATTTTTCGTTTATATTTTCATGTGAAAGTGGATTATATCTCTTCTTTAAGTGAAGTAGGTTATTTTACTTGTTTTATTTTAACTTTTATTAGCTTTTGACATTATATTTTGAACTTGAAAATTTTGATAGCATGGCTTCGGACAGTGCCGATGAGTCTATGCTCTATGGATATATAGAAAATATAGATGACACTACCGTGAATCTTATAAATGACAATAACACATCCTGTCAGCAGGATTTTGTCGCTTCCAAAGATTTAAATGCATCTAATTCATCTCGGCAGCGAGAAGATGCTACACGTGCATGCACGTCAGAAGATTCGATTCATGGTGTTATTATTAACGATTCAGATCGTATCAACACCAAAGATTCTGTGTCAACTGAATATATTTCTGCTGCCCAATTTACGCAATTTCTAGATAGATATGATTCACAAATGGAATCGATTCAAGAAAGTTTAAAGTCTTTAAACGAAGGTTTACAAGCTGGGGAGTACGATCATTATTATGATCAAGATTATTACGATGGTTATGATTATGATACACAGTGTGTTGATATTGAGATAAAGCAGACCGATAGAAAAAGGAAAGCAGAGAGCGTTTCTGAAACGGTTTCGAAATCGGCGAGGATGAATGAGGCTACACGTGGTCGCGCACTGACGTCAGAGCCTATTGACCAGCCCGCAGTTGAAGCATGCGCAGTGGCCGATAGATATGTAAACAACAATGGCGGCGCCCATGAGATCAGTTCAAACAATGAGTTCGATGGTTCCAAAATGCTCGATGAAAAGCTGGAAGAACTCAGTACGGAGGAAAAAACGGGACCTAATGTCTCAGACAATTTGGCTAAGTTTGTCAACACGTTATTGACCTCTCAAATAGCACTTGTAAAACGTAATGAAATATTTGATAAATATCCGAGGCCGGGTAATTGTAACTTGAAGTTCCCTACGGTAAATGATGAGATTTATGATCAGTGTATTGGAAGTTTTGGTAGATCTAATGACGTAAAACTTCATTCCATTCAGAAACTTTTACTTAATGGGATAGTTCCTGTTGTAAACATTGCAAATGAGGTGTTGTCAGGGAAAGATCTCCCTGACAAGAAACTTTTGTCACAATCACTTCTTGATGCGCTGGCTTTGTTGGCTTCCTCAAGCTATAGTCTATCTCAATACAGGAGAAACAATTTAAAACAATATTTAAAGCCAGAGTATCAGTCTCTGTGTACATCTAAGACCAAGTTAACTGATCAACTCTTTGGAGATGATGTTGTGAGTAAAATCAAAAGTTTAACGGAGAGTAAAAAGATGGCTGCCATGGTGTCAAAATCAGATAACTCACATACAAATAGAAGTTCCAGCGCAACGTCTGGTTATTCTAGGCCAAGAGGATTTTTTGGTCGTGGACGTTTCCCTCGTCGTGGATCTGGAAGAGGTCGTTTTTTAGGGAGAAACCAGAGGGGGGGAGCCAATTCGGGTCCTCACCTCAAGAGGGACAAGCGTCAATAGACAAGGTTAGTACTTGTACATCTAAAAGCTTACTTAACATTGCTGGTAGAATTAAGAATTTTTTACCTACTTGGATTAAATTGACTTCTGATAAATTCATTCATGATGTAGTCTCTGGATATAATTTAGAGTTTGCTTCGATCCCTACTCAACATCAGTTTAGGCAAACTAGACTTAATTTTAATGACAGTGTAGATTTAGATGTAGAAATTAATAAGCTTTTGGATAAAGGCGTTATTGAGCAATGTGTTCATTGTCCTGAGGAATATATTTCTACTGTCTTTCTTCGACCCAAAAAAGATGGGGGCAAGAGAATGATTCTGAATTTGAGTAATCTAAATTTACATGTACAATATAAACATTTCAAGATGGAGAGGCTCGAATCCGCCCTTCAACTTATGACAAAAAAATTGTTACATGGGTTCTATTGACTTAAGAGATGCCTATTATTCTGTGCCTGTAGATTTTGATTCAAGAAAATTTTTAAGGTTTATTTGGAGAGATACACTATATCAATTTACTGCTTTGCCTAATGGATATGCAGCTGCTCCTAGGATTTTTACAAAACTATTAAAACCTGTGTATGCTAAACTTAGATCAGAGGGTTTTTTGTCTGTGGCTTACATTGATGACTCATACCTTCAAGGTTCTACCTATGATGAATGTTTATTAAACATTAATCGTACTAATCAACTGTTTTCAGAATTAGGATTTATAGTGCACCCAGATAAATCTGTCTTTATACCTAAGCAAGAAATTGTGTTTCTAGGCTTTAAACTTAATTCTGTTGACATGACTATTAAATTAACTGATGATAAGTTGGGAAAATTTTATGATGTTGTTAAGAAGTTTATTAATAAGAAAAGTTACAGTATAAGGTCCGTTGCGGAATTTGTTGGATTACTTAATTCATTTTGTATTGCAGTTCCGTTAGGAAGACTATTGAACAAGAGAAGGCTTTAGCTTTAAAAATTAATAAAGGAAATTTCGATGCATTTATGACTTTGTCTCAGCTTGCTATGGAGGATATTGGTTGGTGGTTTAATCAAATTAAGACTAGTTCAGCGCCAATGCAAAGAGGTTCTCCATCTATTACTCTTACTACCGATGCATCATTGTTAGGTTTCGGTGCAGAATGTTTAGGGCAAGCTACCGGAGGCCAGTGGTCTGACTTTGAATTAAAGCATTCTAATAACATAAATTACTTAGAATTGCAAGCAGTGCTTTTAGGAATGCAATGTTTTATTAAGATTTTAGCTAATAAGCATGTTAAAGTTTTGTCTGATAACTCTACCACTGTCGCATATATTAATAATATGGGTGGAACTAAATCTGTTGACTGTAATTTAAAAGTTCGAGAAATATGGTTGCTTGCCGATAAGCATAATATTTGGTTATCAGCTTTTCACATAGCAGGTGTAGACAATGTAATTGCAGATAGAGAAAGTAGGATTTTTAGGGATGACACAGAATGGATGTTAAATAAGACCGTTTTTAAGAAAATTAGGAATTTAGGCCTTATTATGACAATTGATTTGTTTGCATCTAGACTTAATTGCCAATTAGATCGATTTGTAAGTTGGAAACCAGACCCTTCAGCTTTTATAATAGACGCTTTCTCTATTGATTGGAGTGATTTACAATTTTATGCATTTCCGCCTTTCAGTTTGTTAAACCGAGTATGTCAGAAGATTTTGGCGGACAAGGCAGAAGGAGTTGTTATAGCGCCACTATGGACTTCACAAAATTGGTTTCCACTGCTAATGAGACTATGTGTAGTTCCCCCTTGGAAAATTCCTCCATCCAAGACTCTGTTATATCTACCACACAAGCTAGATGTTTATCATCCTTTACACCATTGCCTCGAGTTGTTGGTTTGCCAGGTGTCAGGCAAGGTCTTGAAGGACAAGGGATTTCCGATAAGGCAATTTCTGTTATTATGAGTTCCTGGAGAGAGTCTACAGCTAAACAGTATACTCCTCATATTGAGCGTTGGTTTAAGTTTGCTGGAGAGAAATCTTTCGATCCGTTTTCCCCACCTTTAACTTGTGTTTTAGATTTTTTAGCAGATTATTTTGACAGTGCAGGTTATAGTGCACTTAATACTGCTCGTTCTGCTTTGTCTAGTTTTATATCCATTAATAATATACCTATTGGTAAACATTCATTAGTGGTTAGATTTATGAAAGGAGCATTTAATATGAAGCCTTCGTTACCTCGTTATATTATAACTTGGGATGTAAATATTGTGTTAAAATTTTTAAAAGATATGCCTTCATTGGATGTTATTAATTTGAAACTATTAACGTATAAACTAGTAATGTTGATGGCTTTAGTCACTGGACAAAGATGTCAAACATTAAAATTTTTGGATTTGGATAATTATAATGTGTCTGGTGATATTGTGAGCTTTAGAATTTCAAAATTGCTTAAACAATCTAAACCTGGATTGCATTTGAGTGCTGTTGAACTCAAGAGATATGACTTGGATAGTGATTTATGTGTTGTAAGAACTTTAGAAGTCTACATACACAGGACTGCTCACTTGAGAAATAAGTTTACACAGTTGTTGATTTCTTACAATAAACCCTTTTTACCAGCTTCTTGTGCGACTATTTCCAGATGGTTGAAAACTGTTTTAACTTTAGCTGGTATTGACACTGATATTTTCAAAGCACATAGTACCAGATCAGCGTCTACTAGTGCAGCTTTATCGGCTGGTATGCCTATAAATGACATTTTGAAGGCAGTTGGCTGGAATTCGCAAACTGTTTTTGGAAAGTTCTATAATAAGGATATTGTTGTTTCACCTTATATTGGAGATTCAGTTTTACAGAGCAGTAATAATTAAGGTTAGTGAGCATGCTGAATTGTTATTATATATTGCATGCAGTTTGTTACTAAGCTTGGGTATTTATGCTCTAAACATCTCACGTGGTCCCACTTGTCATCTTGCATTGCAAGGAAATTGGTAGTTAACCGATACTTACCTGTAAGTTGAAGGTTGACTTAGATTTCCTGAAATGCAAGATGACAATTAAGTGGGACCAAGTGCCCACCTCTTTAGGCCCTTCCCATTAAATTGTTATAAATACCCATAGCTTTTGCTTTAAAGACTGAGGATTCTGGGAACTGGTTATAATCTCACTTGGTCCCACTTAATTGTCATCTTGCATTTCAGGAAATCTAAGTCAACCTTCAACTTACAGGTAAGTATCGGTTAACTACCAATTATTTCACATCCCCCGGAGAGCAATCTAGATGTTCTATATGTGGGAGCGCAGTAACCTAGCATTCGGTCCAGCTGCAAGCGTAGCCTGCAGTCTGGTCAGCTGCTATGCTTACTGTAACTTAGCGTTGGTAGAACGCTTCAGCCCTTGTTAGAGGTTGCCCACACAGAACGATATATAACGAGGAATTTAAATTACAAGGCTGAAAATTCTAACAATGGTTTATCGAAGTCTGAGATTGCATGACAAACCTGGCCCAGTTTAATGTATGCTAAGCTGAAGTACGTCAGCACTGCGAAGGTCCATTGGTTGCCCGAGCGAGGCGTATCGAGGAGGCCAAAGCTATATTCAACAGGGCTCTGTCAAACGTGATGAAGGCTTAGATTACCTATGCTTGGATGTTTTTGGTCATGGTGGCACGACCAGCAACGGTCTCGTCAAAAAAGTCCCTGGTATGCAATATAGTTGTTCCATATGTGGGAGTGCAGTAACCTAGCATTCGGTCCAGCTGCAAGCGTAGCGAGCAGTCTGGTCAGCTGCTTTGCTTACTGTAACTAAGCGTTGGTAGAACGCTTCAGCCCTTGTTAGAGGTTGCCCACACAGAACGATATATAACGAGGAATTAACATTAATAGGATTAAAATTCCAACAGTAGTTTATCGAAGTCTGAGATTGCATGACAAACCTGGCCCAGTTTAATGTATGCTAAGCTGAAGTACGTCAGCACTGCGAAGGTCCATTGGTTGCCCGAGCGAGGCGTATCGAGGAGGCCAAAGCTATATTCAACAGGGCTCTGTCAAACGTGATGAAGGCTAAGATTACTCGTGCTTGGATTTTTCTACTTGTGATTGAATGACCAGCAACGGTCTTGTCGAAAACAGTCCCGTTTAACGGGAAAATTGCCATTGGTGTACAGACAACATAGTTACTGCCAGGGCAGCCAGTCCTCGCTGTGACAACACAAATAACGAGGGATAAACATACCTACACGAGTTTATCGAAGTTTGAGATTGCATGACAAACCAGGCCCAGTGTAATGTATGCTAGGCTGAAGTACGTCCCCACGGCGTATCGAGGAGGCCAAAGCTATATTTAACAGGGCTCTGTCAAACGTGATGAAGGCTAAGATTACTCGAGCTTGGATGTTTCTACTTGTGATTGAATGACCAGCAACGGTCTTGTCGAAAACAGTCCCGTTTAACGGGAAAATTGCCATTGGTGCATTGGTGTACAGACAACATAGTTACTGCCAGGGCAGCCAGTCCTCGCAGTGACAACACAAATAACGAGGGATAAACATACCTACACGAGTTTATCGAAGTTTGAGATTGCATGACAAACCAGGCCCAGTGTAATGTATGCTAGGCTGAAGTACGTCCCCACGGCGTATCGAGGAGGCCAAAGCTATATTTAACAGGGCTCTGTCAAACGTGATGAAGGCTAAGATTACTCGAGCTTGGATGTTTCTACTTGTGATTGAATGACCAGCAACGGTCTTGTCGAAAACAGTCCCGTTTAACGGGAAAATTGCCATTGGTGTACAGACAACATAGTTACTGCCAGGGCAGCCAGTCCTCGCAGTGACAACACAAATACCTAGGGATAAACATACCTACACGAGTTTATCGAAGTTTGAGATTGCATGACAAACCAGGCCCAGTGTAATGTATGCTAGGCTGAAGTACGTCCCCATGGCGTATCGAGGAGGCCAAAGCTATATTTAACAGGGCTCTGTCAAACGTGATGAAGGCTAAGATTACTCGAGCTTGGATGTTTCTACTTTTGATTGAATGGCCAGCAACGGTCTTGTCGAAAACAGTCCTGTTAAATAACATCATATTATTCATTAATATTTTATTTTTGTACAGGTATGGATTTCTTACTGGACCTGCATGAAGTAATTAATGAGTTAAGAGCATGGACTTGTAACCTAGGTAAGTGCTATTGACACTTACTGAACAGGTCGGGGGCATTATTCTTCACGATATTATCTCTTTCAAACTTCTCCTGGTCAAGATGTTGATGTATTTATTGTTGGCTCGCACTTCTCTTATTATGGTTCAGAAATATTACGCAAGATCCTTCTCTGTTTTGACTATCGAATTTCGGAGAATTGCCTGCAAGTTGCTCTTTACATCTCTAGCATCTAGCTCTATCAAAAGGTCTTTTTCTGTTTTAATAATGCTGTGCTGAAGTATGGCATGTAGGTTGGTTTTTACATCTTTAGCCATAGCGTCTAGTTTAGCCATAGCGTCGAGTTCCGTCAATAGTTCTTTCTCTGTTTTGATGATAGAGTGTTACAGTATAGCCAGTAAAAATAATATAATAAAAATATATACTAAATAATAGTGATGTAAGTATATAAAAAAAAATCGTTACTAATCTCTTGCGCTTATGTATGGCATTTGACCATGGCGCTTATTCGTAGACCCCGTCTGTTCATTTTCTTTTTTTTTCAGGATTTCCTTCATGTACAGAAAAATGATTTACAAAGAAGGTAATTTGTTGTTATTGTTATATTGTTAATTGTTATATTGTTATTGTTATCATTGCTTTTTGGGCCGTCAACGCTAGGTACGTCCTCGTCGTACGGCCTGGGTAAAGTGACATGCAACTGACACTTTAGCTGAAGCCTAGCAATTATTATTTTATATTTATGATTGGAGAGGGGGTGAGAATGATTTTGTCGTTTTTCCTGAGCAAGGGTCTGGGCCAGTAATACGGTCGTTAAGGATTGCTTAGCGAGGAAGCATTGCAGGAAAAAGGCTGTGTAACGCTGGACAGCCAATTAACTGGGACGAGCGAAGGTCTCGTCAAGTATACGACAGTTTTATAACTGCAGGGCGAGGAAACTGCAGGGAATACCACGTTACTGGGTCTCACCTGTGTTACGCAGGGCAGACCAAATCTGCAACGAGCAACGGTCTTGGCCAGTAGCACAAAGGAAAAACTGGAGGGTCACAGCCAGTAAGATGATCGTATAAAATTGACAGGGCAAGGAAGCTCTGCAGGTAAAACTACGAAAACGGGTATCGCCTGTATAATGAAGGGCAGACCAATAACTGCGCCAAGCGACGATCTCGGCCAGTCAAACACGATCGTTTAAAATTGCAGGGCGAGAAAGCAACGGTACCGTGTTTCGCCTGTATAATGTAGGGCAGACCAAATACTGCAACGATCGACGTCTCGGCCGTTTGCACGGCTTTTTTTCTTTGCAGGACCTATCGGGGAAATAAATTTCTCCGCGGAAGTCACGGCCATGGGCGAAATAAATTTATCCGCGGAAGCCCCGGCCATGGGGGAAATAAATTTTTCCGCGGAAGTCCCGGCCATGGGGGAAACTAATTTCTCCGTGGAAGTCACGGCTTTGGGCGAAATAAATTTCTTCGCGGAAGCCCCGGCCATGGAAATAAATTTCTCCGCGGAAGTCCCGGCCATGAAAGAAATAAATTTCTCCGCGGAAGTCCCGGCCATGGAGGAAATAAATTTCTCCGCGGAAGTTCCGGCCATAGGGGAAATGAATTTCTCTGCGAAAGTCCCGGCCATAAGGAAATAAATTTCTCCGCGGAAGGCCCAGTCGCAGGTCAAATGGGCGCCAGGTGATGGCACCTATCGGGGAAATAAATTTCTCCGCGGAAGTCCCGGCAATGGGCGTTGTCCGGGAAATGATATTATCCACAGAAGCCCGGTCACGGGTCTAATGGGCGCCCGGCGATGGCACCTATCGGGGAAATAAATTTCTCCGCGGAAGTCCCGGCCATGGGCGTTGTCGGGGAAATGATATTATCCACAGAAGCCCGGTCGCGGGTCTAATGGGCGCCCGGCAATGGGACCTATCGGGGAAATAAATTTCTCCGCGGAAGTCCCGGCCACAGGCGTTGTTGGGAGGAAATGATATTCTCCGCGGAAGCCCCGGTCATCGGGAAATAAATTTCTCTGCGGAAGTCCTTGCCATGGGGAAATAAATTTCTCCGTGGAAGTCCCGGCTACAGGCGTTGTCGGGAGGAAATGATATTCTCCGCGGAAGCCCCGGTCGCGGGTCTAATGGGCGCCCGGCGACGGCACCTATCGGGGAAATAAATTTCTCCGCGGAAGTCCCGGCCACTGGCGTTGTCGGGGGAAAATGATATTCTCCGCGGAGGCCCCGGTCATCGGGAAATAAATTTCTCTGCGGAAGACTCTGCCATGGGGGAAATACATTTCTCCGCAGAAGTCCTGGCCACAGGCGTTGTCGGAGGGAAATGATATTCTCCGCAGAAGCCCCGGTCGCAGGGCTAATGGGCGACCGGCGATGGCACCTATCGGGGAAATAAATTTCTCCGCGGAAGTCCTGGCCACGGGCGTTGTCGGGAAAATTACTTTTCTCCGAGGAATCCCGAGCGACGGCTCGTGGGCAAATCTTGGGCAAATCTTTTTTCCGCGAAGGCTATTGTCACTTGTCTTATGAACAGGCGAGTGTAGTAAGCCATGACGGTAAAAGACGAGAAGCCGTTTCTCGTTTAAGTTTTTATTTTTATTTTAAAATAATTTTTCATCCTCCGGAGGGCAATTAAATTGTTCTATATGTGGGAGTGCAGTATCCTAGCAGTCTGGTCAACTGTAATGCGTACTGTAACTAAGCGATGGTAGAATGCTTCAGCCTCGTCGAGGTTGCCCACACGGAAAGATATTTAACTTTTCGTCAATTAGGTGATTCGGTAAAAGGTCTCTTAGATCTAAGTTATAATGACGATGAAGAGTTCTCGTCAACTAGGTGAGTTGATTAACGGTCTCTCGGACATAGTTTAGAAAGACGATACAGGGTTCTCGTCGATTAGGTGATTCGAAAAAAAAGGTCTCCCTAAGTTCTAAGTTATAATGACGATAAAGGCTTCCCGTCGATTAGACGAGTCGTTGAACGGTCTCCTGGGCCTAGATAACAAGGACAACAAAGAGTGATCCTTCATTTAGTCATTTGGTCAATGGCTTACTACCTACAATGCAGAACACATCTACTAAGTAGATAATTTAACAAGACGTGAAAAGCGGCACGACAAAATAAGGTACGCTAGAGACATGGCGCTCAGACCCAACCTCCACGTATCATATCAAAGTCTAATATGACAAAACAATTCTATTAAGCTTCGATGTGTGGTGAGCGCCGGGCAACATGAATAAATATGCCTGGAATATTTATATTTACTCATGGCTAAGGGTCAAAACAGCATAACAGTTTCTTCTATCATTAAATTAATGCTTTACTGTTTTTACGCCGCGTCTTATACGATTACAAGTGTCATGTTATTAGACGTTGATTGGGTTGCTACCTCTATTCTTATACAAAACTTCGGACAAAATTTCTGAAACTATATTGGTTATTGAAAGTCAGTCGTCATAGTTTCTAATAAATTTATATGAAAAATAGTGGAAGCTGTTATGCTGTTTATACGAACTTACAATAACTATTTAGTTGCATTGTTTCGGCTTATATCAAAATTCAATTATTTACATCAACATGGCTGGTTTCAAACGAAACTAATGCAAATATTATTAAAGCATGGAACATATTTCCTTGACAGAGAGTATCTTCATCAATGCCATATGAAACTGCAATGAAATGAAAACAGCATTTTTCAAAGTGCTCAATATGTCTAGCTATAATTGTAACATTATTGCAAATGCTCAAAATGCTCACAAAATATACAGTTTTATCAGATAGATAAAAAGAGATTGTGAATTAGTACATTGTTTGTCATCAACCAAAAAACCTTTTAACATGGAGAATATATTTTCAAAAATTAATAATTTCATCATTTCTTCGGACGAACTAATACATTTCCTTCTTTGCAGATTGGTGAAATGGAGAAAATTGAATCAATTGGAGAGGATCTTATAAACAAAGGCTACCAGCTTCAAGGATGTCTTGGAAACATCAACTTGGTGAAACAGACAAAGAGCGACGTCGACTACCTCAAGAAAACTCTTCAAGATATTAGAGGCTATGGTGTAAACCTAAAACAATTATCTGCTGAATTAAAGCCAAAATGGAAACAATTCACAGAAAATGAGGAAAAACTGAAAAGAACACGCCTTGAACTGTCAAATCTTAAGACAGAAAATTTCAAATTAACCCAGAAAATGAAGGACCTAGAATCTGACAGAGATCTTTATTCCTTTGATGACGAATCTCTTCTATCTGAGCCGTCATCACAAGCAAACGCAACCTTCCTTGAACCTGTTGCAACGTTTCAGGAGCCTGGGCCTTCTCATGGAGAAACTACCGCGTCGTTGGACAAATCACAGTCTTCTACACACGAAGATATTACCAAACGTCCAAATGATGATGATAATAATGAAGAAGATATGCCTCTGATCAAAAGAGCAAAAAAAAAACACGAAGTAAATTACTTCGAATGACAAATATTTCTTTTAACTTTGATACTTTTACATATTTGATGTACATATTCTCTCTATGTTTATAATATATTTGTTATATATGTCACAATAAAAGCAGAGCTCTTTTGTTGTATGTTTGGGTGTATGTATTAGACACTGGAGACATGATTATTATGAGTGAAAGTTAACAAAAGGCAGACAACTTTAACTTCAGGGATGCTTTGAAAATACAGATACGGAAAAACAGATAAAAATGTTGACGTTTACTACCTAAAAAACTCTTCACATGTATGAAAGACTATGCATTGAATCTAAAACAAATATCTGCTGAATTAAAACCAAAATGTAAACAATATTCACAGAAAATACTGAAAAAGAGCACTTATTTGAATTTTTAAAGCTTAAGGCAAATAATTACAAATTAACGCAGAAATTGAAGGACCCTAAAGGCTACCAACTACAAGGGTGTCTTAGAAATATTAACTTGGTGCAACAGCCAAAACGGGACGATCACTACCCAAAGACATGGGTATGAGAGTATGGATTGGATCTAAAACAATTATCTGCTGAATTAAATCCATAAGATTGAAACAATTCCAAGAAAACGAGGACAAACCTAAAAGAGCACGTATTGAACTGTCAAAGCTTTAGACAAATCATTACGAATTAATGCAGAAAGCGAATGAGTAGAATCTGAAAGAGATCCCAATTTCTTTCTATCTGGGCCATCATCTCAAGCACTACCATGTCCTAACATGATCCTATTGTATCCTCTCAGGAGCTAGGGCTTGCTGATTGAGCGACTGATATGTCGTTAGAAGGATCACAATCTTCTACCCAGGAAGAAACTGGGAAACTTCCAAATAAAGACGATAAAATGATGGCATGCTTCTGATCAAAAGAGGAGAAAAAAATACTGAAAATACTAAAAGTTAAGAATCATAATTTGTAACTCAAATGCTACCTGTTAAACATTTGTATGCTTTGTTGTATTTTCGGATTCTGGCATTTGTTTTTTTTATGATTTGTATGTTCAACCGATCAGCATATTACAATAAAACCCTTACATTACAGGGAGAAAAATGGAACAATTGGAGAAGAATTTGGATGAGGGCTGCCAACTCCAAAGATGTCGTGGATTTGACTTCGATATTTAAGTCTTATAAAGAATTAGCCAACGTCAACTCTAAAGAAAAAGACAGTAGATATGACGTCCATCTCTTCACATATTTCAGTGAGTAATTTGTGGTATTACATTTACTTTTTCATAATATTCTGTTACTATTGATCTCTTTTGATTTTCCTTGACTGTCACGTCTAAAGATTTATTGTTGAACTATAGAATTACTATAATAAATGTGACAGAATAGATGACTTGTTGCGAATTCAAAAACATTTTAATCAAGATGTTTCTGTTTTCTTTTCAGGAGCACCAATACAGTCATATCACTTTAGCAAACTCAGTTGGAAACATGAACACTGAAATATCTGACGAAGTTGTTGATGCATCGTTAGCTATGATGAGAGCCTATTCCAACCAGGATGAATCTCCATATATACAATATTTTACACCAGCTCAAATTCACCTGAAGACTTATAACTTTAATCAGAATGGTGATTATCCTAAAGATTTGATTCCAATGGATAAGAGTTCTATCACTATACACCCATTATCAGAATCATCAAGCCACTGGGTTTCGTCATTTTATGATAAATATTCAGAAACATTTCATATATATGATTCTCTGAGGAGTGATGCCCATCTGTACGAGACCGTAGCCCAGCTTAGGATTTTGTACGGTCCTGATAAAGTGAAAACATTTGATTACAAAGGTGTAACACAACAAAGTGTAGAGCCCATATGTGGTGTAATGGCTATTGCATTTGCTTTAACTTGCCTAGAAGGTCGAAAGCCTGAACAAATCAACTATGATATTTACTCTGCAAGAGAACATTTAAAGAACTGTTTCCTCGAAGGAATGATGAAAAGCTTTCCGACACAACAATGTTCCATATCATTTGGAAATTTTTCAGAAAAACACAGTAAGCAGAAAACAAAAAATCTTTTTACTCCACAAAGTTTGACAAACGTTACACACCGATTATTAGTTCGTGGTATTCTTCCAGAAAGGTGCACAAAACCACAGTCAAAAGAGTCAAGCATTTCTTCTTGGCTCACAAATGAACAGCTTCACCGTTCTTCATCAGAGTGTGAATTCAATTTACCACAAAATTTTCTGAAGGGAGTAAATAAGAAAACTTGTAAAGACAGTGTACAAAAGAAAACACCTAAAAGAAAAGGACGATCAAAACAACATAGTCGTACCAATAGAGAAATAGATAGAGAAAGAAAAAGAAAAGCAAGAGAAATGGTAGCAGCATCAAAAAGAAATTCAATCAACGATGAACTTGAAATACCTTTGAACAAAACAAACGTGGAGTTAAAAGCAAAACGAGCAATCCTCAGTAAACAAAAATATCAGACTGATACAGACTTTCGATCAACAAAGAAACGACTTGAGAGGTTAAAATATTCTTCTAATGTTGTAGAGACAAATTTAGAAATCGTAGCAAACTGAAATATGCCATTGATGCAGACTTTCAAGAACAAGTGAAAAAAATTAGCAGAAGAAAATATGCCAATGAACCGGACTTTCAAGAACAAGTGAAAGATTTTAGCAGAAGAAAATATGCCAATGAACCGGACTTTCAAGAACAAGTGAAAGATTTTAGCAGAAGAAAATATGCCAATGATCCGGACTTTCAAGAACAAGTGAAAGATTTTAGCAGAAGAAAATATGCCAATGATCCGGACTTCCAAGCAAACCTGAAACTGTTCAATAAACAGAAATATTCGAATAACGTTGATTTTAAAACAAAAGTGAAACAGCTAAGAAAAGAACGGTATACAAATAACACCGAGTTCAAGGCAAATGTGAAAAGATTAAGCCTTTTGAGATACAGACGTAGTGTGCTCGTCAGAGAAACATATAGACGTAAACAACTTCATCAATATCATTCTAATTCTGAATTTAGACGAAGAAGAATTTTGAGTGTTCAACAGCAACGTAGTCTAATCAGAAACAATACGGATATTGATAAAATATCAGCTTGGTTTAAACAAAAAGTAAGAGATGGCCCAAAATACATCTGCTGTGTCTGTCATAAATTCATGTTTACATCACAGGTTGTAGCATGTGATACAAATAAATACTCAAAGAAAGGACTAAAAAGTCAAGCAATGGCTAAACGGTGCATATCGTACGCATTTGGATGTGACAATAAATGCCAAAAGGAATGCAACCTACCAAAGCACAAATTAAAGATTTGTCACACTTGTCATCGACATCTTCTCAAAGGTGAACTCCCTGTTGACGCTGCGGAGAATGGATTACATTTAAGAAAAATTCCAAAGCCATTAAAAGACTTAAACTCTTTGGAAAAACAGTTGGTTGCTCAACGGATTCCATTCATGAAATTGGTGCAATTACCCAAAGGCAACCAGAGAGGAATCATAGGGCCTTGTGTGTCTGTGCCCACAGAAATACAAAAAACTGTCAATACACTACCAAGGTGTCAGAATGAAAATCAACTACTCAGATGTAAACTAAAACGCAAGTTGTCGTATAAAGGACACTCACAATATGAATTCGTTAGCTCAAACAAGATAAACAAGGGTCTGCATTACCTGTTTCGAAATAATCCTCTGTATAAAAACATATCATTAAATCCTACATGGCAAGAAGATTTGGAAGACATAAGTGTTAACGAAAACAGAGACTTGTATAATGCCCAAGAAGAAAATAATAATCAAGCAGAACATAATGACTCCCAAACAGACCATGGGGATGCCCAAAATGAAGAAAATGAAGATAAAGAAGATGATGATGATCAAAATGTTAGAAGTCGAGGACTTCCATCAGATACATGTCTGCAACCAGTTGATATTGGTCAAGAGATCCTAGATCAGTATTTTGATGATATATTTTGTGTAGCACCGGGAGAAGGCAAAACACCTGTAAGCATGCTGCAAGAAAAGGGTAATGAATGTATGTCTTTTCCAGTGCAGTTTCCTATTGGCATGTTTGGATCATACGATTCAAAAAGACAGAAACCTATAACTCACCTGAGATATTTCCACAACAGATTAATGAATGCTGATACTCGTTTTTCAACAGATTCCTCCTATATATTTTTTGCCCAGTATCTGTCTGAATTAGAACAAGTCATCTCAAAAGTGTCTATAGCTATGAGAAAGAGTAGTGGAAAAGATCAAATTGGAAACACTATCACTGCTAACATGCTTACGGATAAAGGCGAACTAAAGAAACTTCTCACATCTGACCAGGGTTACAAGTTTTTGACACCTATAAGAGGCACGCCGCCATATTGGCAAGCAACACTTAAAGATTTGATGGCAATGATACGTCAAATAGGCATACCTACATGGTTCGCTACATTCTCTGCCGCTGATTTGAGGTGGACAGAAGTTTTAGAGTTACTAATGGAACAACAGGGAAATAATCAAAATCTAAATGAACTAGATTGGACTGCAAAATCAGAAGTTCTACGAAAAAATCCTGTTATGACAGCTACCATTTTTAACCATCGTTTCCACACTTTCTTAAAGGAAATAATAATCAAGAAGAGTATTATTGGAAAAGTAAAAGACCACTTCCATAGAATAGAGTTTCAGCAAAGAGGATCTCCTCATGCGCACTGCTTATTTTGGATCGAAGACGCTCCTCTTCTGGACGATGATAATGAGCAAATGGTGTGTGAATTTATAGACAGATACGTTCATTGTAATTTACCTGATGAAACCAAAGATCCAGTGCTGTATGAAATAGTTAAGAGTGTCCAATCACACAGCAAGAACCACTCAAAATCTTGCAAAAAGAAAGGTACGGAATGTAGGTTTCATTTTCCACGTCCACCTTCCAAAGAAACATTTATCAGTCAATGCCAAATTGTTGCTGATCCTGATAACCATCAATCGCCAGAAGAATTAAAAACCAATGCCAAGAATCTATTGCTGAGGCTGTGGACTGTTCTTCATGAAAAAGATGATTTTAATACTGTCGAGGAAGTGTTTAATGCAGCTGGAATAACACAGCGACAATTTGAAATGGCATCCAATACTCTCTGCAAACGAACCAATGTGACTCTGAAGCGTTGACCATCTGACCTTTGGATCAATCAATACAACCCTGATCTGCTTAGATGTTGGAATGCAAACATGGATATCCAGTACGTTACGGACCCATATTCCTGTGTTATGTATATCATATCATACATTTCTAAGGCGGAAAGAGAAATGGGCGTTGTTCTTGAAAATGCCAGAAAAGAAGCCGCTGAGGGAAACTGCAATGCACAAGATGCTATGAAAAAGATTGGAGGCGCCTACTTTAGGCAGCGTGAAGTAAGTGCTCAAGAAGCAGCTTATAGAGTGTGTGGACTTCATTTAAAAGAATCCTCCAGAAAAGTCCAGTTCGTTCCAGTTGGAGAAAACCAAATTAAAATGAGTTTGCCATTGAATATGATAAAGAGAAAAGCATCAAACATGGACGAAGAAGGAATTTGGATGATATCCTTATACGACAGATACAAAGCTAGACCAATGCATGATGACTTTGAAAACCTATGTTACGCATCATTTTGTTCAGAATATAGGATTCTAAGTCAATCTCAAATTCCTAAAAAGGCTTCACAGTCACATGTTTTTCAACTACAAAATAACCTTGGAGTTATAAGAAAAAGAACGCATACTGACTCGGCTGTAATAAGATATCCACGGTTTTCTGAACTTAAAAGCCCGGAATTGTTTTATCAATCCATTCTTCAACTGTTTCTTCCACATAGACAAGAAATTCAGTTAAAGCCGAATAGATACAAAACATTCCAGGAAATGTTTAACTGTGGAACTGTTATAATCAAGCCTTCAGCTGGCCTACAGAGTGTCAAATCTATTGTAACCACTAATAGAAAGAAGTTTGAAGTAAATGCCGATGCTTTGGACGAAGCACAAGAAATGTTAGATATGCAAGGCCCTCTTGAGGATGCTTGGGCGTTGATAGCACCAGAATCAGAATTAGAAAGATTAGAAACCAGAAGAGACAAAATCAATGATAGTGAAGACAATTTAGATCCAATCCCAGAGCTAGACAACCCTAGTAGAAGAAATAAAGGGAATGATATTGAAATACGACAAACGGTGTGTTCAACTCGAGAAATCATAGGTCTCTTGAGACAACTAAACAAAGAACAAAAGTCTGTGTTTTATTGTGTACGACAATGGTGTTTGGATCAAGCAAATGGACTAAATCCTGAACCATTTAGATTATTTATCACTGGAGGTGCAGGCACTGGAAAAAGCCATTTAATCAAATGCTTATTTTATGAGGCTACTAAGATATTGTCTCCACATACCCCTAATCCAGACGATGTTGTGGTGATGCTGACTGCCCCTACAGCTACTGCAGCTTTTAATATAGGTGGAACAACTCTTCATCAGGCATTTGGTCTGACAAGGTCCTTACCTTTACCATACATGTACAAGCGAGATGATGAACTGAACAAACTTCGATCCAAATTTCAGCATCTCAGAATCTTGATTATTGATGAAATATCGATGGTTGGCCAAAGAGTTCTGTTGTACGTAAATGAAAGATTGAGACAGATAAAACAAAGTGGGAACGCACTATTTGGAAATATCTGCATCATTGCAGTTGGTGATTTTTACCAACTACCTCCAGTCAAACAAAAATGTCTGCATGATCTCAGATCAGATCATTACTTTTCTCTTTGGAGTGATAACTTTTCATTGATTGAGTTGTCAAAAATTATGCGACAGAAAAATGATGTTGTGTTCGCCCAGATGTTGAACAGACTGCGAACCAAAAGGAAAAAAGAACAGCTGCTGCCTGTAGATCTGGACATCTTGCAATCTTGCAGTCTTCACACAGTGCCCAGAGAAACAATTCATATTTTTGGCACAAATAAAGAAGTTGGAAATCATAATGCAGAAATGATCATCGAAGTTTGTGAAGAAACAGAAATATTGAAAGCCCAGGATTATGACAAAGAGCCACAGACAGGAAGATTGATCCAAAGGAAAGAGCCATACACTACAACAAATGAATACCTACCATCACAAATTGTTATTGGTAAGAAGGCAAGAGTTATGCTGCTAAGAAATATAGACATTTTGAAAGGCCTTGTAAATGGTGCCATTGGAACGGTTGTCGATATCCTACCAAGAAAACAAGACTGCTCATTACCACAGGGAGCAATGATCTTATTTGATAATGACAAGATTGGCAAAAGTGGAACTCAAACACATCATCGTGCCATTTTGATATCACCATTTGAAGAAACCCTCAACAACAATGCTGTCCGTTATCAATTCCCAATGCAGTTAGCATGGGCTTGTACAACCCATAAAGTTCAAGGAATGACGATGGAAAAAGCAGTGGTATCTATGAAACACATATTTGCTGCTGGAATGGCTTATGTTGGGTTAAGCCGTGTGACGTCGATGGCAGGACTTGTGATACAAGATTTCAACGAAAAGAAAATATACTGCAATGAGCAAGTTCTGGAAGCTATGTCAAAAATGCCAAAGTTTTTAAAACCACAAAATATTGAAGCGACATCAAGTCATACAATACTTTTACACAATGTTGAAGGATTAAAATCCCACTTTACCGATATACAAGTAAATACAGACATGTTAGATATTGATGTTATATGCATGACAGAGACTTGGTTAAAGAAAAACGATAGACCTCCTGTGATGGAAAATATGTCTTCGATATCAAAATCTCGATTCGATAGTTACTCTGGCAACAACGAACTTTCAAGCCAACTAAAAAGCAAGAAACATGGTGGTGTTGCTATCTATGTAAAAGAAAACAAACATTATACAGAGCTTAACTTAGACAATATAGAGATGGAATGTGTTGGAATATATGTAATAGACATTAACACTAATATTGCTGTTGTGTACAGGCCTGAAGCATACACTGTTTCGACATTTCTTGGCGAACTGAATAAACTCTTAGATATTATTGTAGAGCGTGGAATAAATACAATCCTTCTAGGTGATTTTAATCAAGATATTTTAAAATCAAACTCTTCCATTCAAACATTTTTGGCACAGAAAGGATTTAAACAGCTTGTACAGGAATCTACTACTGATGGTAATACCCTAATTGACCATGTCTACTTGAATGGTGATTTGCAGACGGTGCTGAATACTGTGCAAACATACTACAGTTACCATAATATTGTCAACTTGCAAATAAATTACCAGATGTAAATAGAATGCATGATCTAGCCAAGCCAACATGTAAATTTGTAAAATGCTGATATCAAATTGACAGACAATTTCGTTTCTTTGTAAATTATTGTGAATTCAATTATATACTTGTACACAATTGTTGATAATTTTGGAAACACTGTATAATGATATTGTAAATATTTTGATTACAACTTAACATGCAAATATGTAAAATGCTGATATCAAATTGACAAACATTTTCGTTTCTTTGTAAATTATTGTTATTTCAATTATATGCTTGTACACAATTGTTCATAATTTTGGAAACACATTGTATACTGATATTGTAAATAATTTGATTTTTTATTAAAAAATAAGTAATTTTTAAAAATGAAAAAGAAAATAAAAAAAAAAAATATTTAAAGAAAAAAAAAATAAAAAGTGCTTGGAGAGGGGGTGGGAATGACTCTGACGTTTTTCTTATTAAGCAATTCAAGATGGAGAAGGTATACATTGTATAGTTGGTGTAAACTAAGAAAATGATACAAGTGCTTGGAGAGGGGGTGAGAATGACTCTGTGGTTTTTTCATCTTATCTTAATCACTTCAAGACAGCAAAGGTAATCATTGTATATAGGTGGTGTAAACTGTCGAGTTCACACCACCTATGCAATATTTTGAGCTGCTTCATACGATGAAAAAAAAGACAAGTTTAAGCACTAAGCACTTTCTTAATTTTTTTTTCTTGGTTTACTCCACCAATAAAATGAATACCTTCTCTACCTTAAGTTGCTTAATAAGATGAAAGTCATTTCCATCCCCTATCAAAGCACTTTTTATTTTTTGTGAATTATTTTCTTCAAATATTTTTTTTTTATTTTTCTTTAATCTGTTTGATATCTAAAGAAGACTGTGCCTATAAATTAAAAATGACCGCCACTTTCTGTAAAAATATCCGATTTTAATGAAACTTTATAATAAAGGGTTTTGAACGATGGCGAGTTGAGACTCCGAGTAGAAATGTTGAAAAAATGGCCACCACTTTCTTCAATTTTTACAAATCTTGATATTTAGGACTTATGAGTATAGGGGGATGGGAATATGGAGTCAAACAAAAAACAAATACCAAATGGCTGCCAACAGTGTCAAATATGTCGTTAAAGATAAGGCAACGGTCGACATCTGCTATTGCTGGCAATGGCAATTCTAGTTATTATTATTATTAAGGTCTTTCCCTTTCCAAAGGGAAGACCTTATTGTATTTCGTCGGCCTATTATTATTATTATTAAGGTCTTTCCCTTTCTGAAGGAAAGACCTTACTGTATTTCTTATGATTATTATTATTAAGGTCTTTCCCTTTCCAAAGGGAAGACCTTACTGTATTTCTTATTGACACTTTCAAAATTTTTTTTCCGCGCCCAATATAAAAAAAGTGTCGCGACATATAATTTTGACACTTAGTACCTTTAGTCGGTCATACTTGGAGATGCCCTGACTGACCCTGTGAAACCGATCTATTTTTAGTAACAGAGTTATCTGCCCCAGACCGAAAAACCTTGTTATCAGATAAACTCAAAAACTGTAACCGATATAAAAATTCTGAAGAGTGGAAATTGTTACCTCACTCCTGGTCATGTTTTGTCACCCAAAAAAAAGTTTTTCGATAAGTGTCACGGTTACGCAATTTTGAGTCGCGAATTGACAAAAACGTAAAAATTTCTATTTTTAGAACCGTTTGTCATAGAACCTCAAAACTTTCACCATTCATTTTAGGTGACCTATGGTACATCCAAAAATATAAAGGTCAAGGTCATATCAACAAAAACAAAAAAGGTCATTTTTTATATTTTTTGCAGGATATTTTCAGTCTCTTTTTAGCAAGACGTGCGGAAGACAATGAACGACTTTTATGCTAAATCAAGTTTTTTACTACTTTATTCCAAAAATTTGATAGTAGACTATCATTTAATCACAGAAGCAATTATTAGGACCAAATACAGATTCGTAGATACATCTTTAAACAGAATATTATATTTTAAAAAGGGACTATATTATTGGACAACGAAAACAGAGGTCCGATAAACTGCGACCGAAACTGTCCAAAAATATTGATTGTTTTAAAGGTTAAGATATATATATAACTGTCTCATGCTTATTTTTGTCTGGTCTAAAATAATATCAAGATTTTACATAATTTAACCGTTTTCGAGTTACAGCACTTGAAACATCTCTGTTAAACGTTAAACGTTGTTTTAACAGATTTCATCATGTATTCCAATATCACCATCCATAATTAGATGTGATGTAACAGTTATTGATTCATATTTGTATCTTTTTTGAGTTAATTTCTAAGCCACGCCCCTTTATGTCGACATGGGGGCGAGAGGGGAGAGGGGGCTAAAGTTGAATCGCCCCTAACTTATTTCGGACCATCGTCCCAAAAATAAAAATAAAAATTATAATGAATTATAAAAATTATAAAAAAATATAGAAAATTTAAAAAATTATAATAAATTATAAAAAAAATTATAAATTATAAAAAAAATTATATAAAAATATTTTTTTTTAAAATTATAAAAAAAATTATAGAATTTTTTTTTTTTTTTTTTTTTTTTTAAATTTTAAAAAATTATAAAAGATTATAAAAAAATTAAAACTAATTATATATTTTTTAAATAATAATATATCATAAAAAAAAATAAAAATAATTATAATTCTTTTTAAAAAATTACAAAAAAATCAAAAAATTATAATAAATTATAAAAAAATTTAAAATAACTATAACAATTTTAATTTTTTTTTTAATTATAAAATTATTATTCTCCTTTTTTTCCGCGGTCACTATAACAAAAGTGTCGTGACATATCATTTCGATACTTAGTACTATTAACCGACCATGCCTGGGCTTGACCTGACTAACCCATCGAAACCAATCTATTTCTAGTAACGGAGTTGTCTGCCTGTAACGCAAAAAACCTTGTTTGCAAATAAACTCAGAAACCGCAACTGTTATAAAAAATCTGAAGTGTGGAATTTTTTACCTGACATCTGGCCATGATTCGTCATGCAAAAAAAAAAAATTTCGAACAACTTCCTGGTTATGATTTTGACCTGAAAAGTGTCGCGAATGGTTAGTCCTTAAGACTTGGGACCTTCACCAATCGTCTTAGGTGACATAAGTTGCATCCAAAAATATATATGTCATAGGTCAAATCTAAAGTTTGAATTATTGCGTCATGACTAAATATAGGAATGTATTGCGCAATATATAGTAATCCATATTTAACAATGTAATGTTAAGGAAAAGTCCATAGCAACCATATATTCTCACAATCAGTTAGGAAGGGGCTGTAAGTTAGGTCTAAGGTCAAATGTCAAAGGTCAAGGTCAGTTCTTAGCAACAAAGTTACCTTAAGGAAAAGTCCATAGCAACCATATATTTTCAGAATCAGTGTGGGAGGGGCTATAATTTGGGTCCATGGTCACAGGTCAGGGGTCAAGGTCAAGCCTTAGCAACAAGGTAACCTTAAAGAAAAGTCCATAGCAACCATATATTTTCACAATCAGTGTAGATAGGGCTATATATCAGGTCCAAGATCAAAAGTCAGGTGCCAAGGCCAGTCCTTAGCAACAAGGTAACCATAAGGAAATGTCCATAGCAACCATATATTTTCAGAAACAGAGTGGAAGGGGCTTTAAGTTGGGTCCAAGGTCAAAGGTCAGGGGTCAAGGTTAGTCCTTAGCAACAAGGTTATCTTTATAAAAAGTCCATAACAACCATATATTTAATGAATTTAGACTACTTACTGAGTTTATATTTTAGCGACCGGAAGTGACCTTTTGTCCATAGCAACCGACCTATAAATCCATAGTAACGATATATTTTATGACTCCTGTCTACCTGCTGAGTTTAAAGTTCAATATTTTATGACCGGAAGTGACGTTTTGTTCATAGCAACCGACCTAAAAGTCCATAGCAACCATATTATTTTTAATATAGACTACCTACCAGGTTGATATATCAAAAAATGGTATCATTCAGTTAGGAATCTATTTCTATTGGAGGACACAAATAGGGAAAGACCTCGCAATCGTTCTTTGAACGATTGTAATTTAATTATTATTTTTTTTTTCTGCCACGGATGTCAAAAAAGTTTCTTGACCGATTTTTACGAAATTTGGCACACTTATTCAGCACTGCCAGGAGCAGAATTGAGTAAGCCTGTTAGCGCCAACTCTTATTAGTTTTTGCGCAGTAGCGCAAAACGCTGTTTACCCTTGTTATCAGGTGAGCTCAGAAACGGTAATAGTTATCAAGATTCCGATTAGTGAAAATGGTAGCTTACATCCTGGTGATGATTTATCATGCAAAAAGAATGCTGTAATTTACTTCCTGGTTGCGCGCGTATGGCGCAAACTTAGCGCAAAATGTCAAAGTTGTCCGATTTTGATGAAATTTGGTTTCCAGGTAGATTTGACAGTCTTGATAACGAATCTGTGGTCAAAATTTTTTTTGCGTTTACCATTGCCAAAAGGGCGGTCGTCAAATGGTTTTTTACTTATAACTCGAAAACGGTTAGAGATAGTATAGACAATATATGAACAAAAAATGATCGTCTTGACAAGACCTACAATTTGAGTCCAAGAAGTGCATGATTCGGTTGAGCGGTTTCGAAATGGCGGCCGAAACAGGTTTTCGCGAAATACGTTTTTTGCCAATAACTTGAAAACCGTAAAAGATTGTATAATAGACATGTGTATAAAAAATGACCGTCTTCACAAGACCTATCATTTAAGCCCAAGAAATACATGTAACGGTTGACTGGTTTCAAAATGGCGGCCAAAAACCTCATCCTATGCATTATTTACTTGTATATAACATTAAAACGTAACATATAATATAGTAAATTTATATATTTTGATTATCAATAATTAAAGAGCTTAACTTCAAGACAAAGGTCAAAGGTCATAGGTCAACTTTACGGGAAAGACCTCTCATTTGTTCTCTGAACAAATGGCATTTTAATTATTATTAAGGTCTTTCCCACTACAGTGGAAAGACCTTACTGTATTTCTTATGGTTATTAAGGTCTTTCCCTTCCGTAGGAAAGACCTTATTGTATTCGTTAGGCCTATTATTAAGGTCTTTCCCTTCCGTAGGAAAGACCTTATTGTATTCGTTAGGCCTATTATTATTAAGGTCTTTCCCTTTCCAAAGGGAAGACCTTATTGTATTTCGTCGGCCTATTATTATTAAGGTCTTTCCCTTTCCAAAGGGAAGACCTTATTGTATTTCGTCGGCCTATTATTATTATTATTATTATTCTTTTTTTTTTTTCTTCCAGTCGGGTGCAAAAAGTGCCTTGACCGATTTTCATGAAATTTTGCACACTTACTCAGCACTACCAGGAATAGACTAGGCCATGGACACGACGCTAAATTATTTGTAGTTTCGGCGCAATAGCGCAAAACGCTGTTTACCCTTGTTATCAGGTGAGCTCAGAAACGGTAATAGTTATCAAGATTTTGTTTAGTGAAAATGCTAGCTTACATCCTGGTGATGATTTATCATGCAAAAAGAATGCTGTAATTTACTTCCTGGTTGCGCGCGTATGGCGCAAACTTGGCGCAAAATGTCAAAGTTGTCCGATTTTGATGAAATTTGGTATCCCGGTAGATTTGAAGGTCCTGATTACGAATCTGTGGTCAAAATTTTTTTTGCGTTTACCATTGCCAAAATGGCGGTCGTCAAATGGTTTTTTACTTATAACTCGAAAACCGTTAGAGATAGTATAGACAATATATGAACAAAAAATGATCGTCTTGAAAAGACCTACAATTTAAGTCCAAGAAGTGCATGATTCGGTTGAGCGGTTTCGAAATGGCGGCCGAAACAGGTTTTCGCGAAATAGGTTTTTTGCCAATAACTTGAAAACCGTAACAGATAGTATAATAGACATGTGTATGAAAAATGACCGTCTTGACAAGACCTATCCATTAAGCCCAAGAAGTACATGTAATGGTTGACTGGTTTCAAAATGGCGGCCAAAAACATCATCCAGTGCATTATTTACTTCTATATAACAATTAAAGGTTACAGATAATATAGTAAATATATATATATTTATTATCAGTAATTCAAGAGCTTGACTATAAGAAAAAGGTCAAAGGTCATAGGTCAATTTACGGGAAAGACCTCTCATTTGTTCTCTGAACAAATGGCACTTTAATTAAGGTCTTTCCCTTTCCAAAGGGAAGACCTTATTGTATTTCGTCGGCCTATTATTATTATTCTTTTTTTTTTTCTTCCAGTCGGGTACAAAAAGTGCCTTGACCGATTTTCATGAAATTTTGCACACTTATTCAGCACTACCAGGAATAGACTAGGCTATGGACACGACGCTAAATTATTTGTAGTTTCGGCGCAATAGCGCAAAACGCTGTTTACCCTTGTTATCAGATCTCCTCCGACACGGTAATAGTTATCAAGATTCTGTTTAGTGGAAATGGTAGCTCACATCCTGGTGATGATTTATCATGCAAAAAGAATGCTATAATTTACTTTCTGGTTGCGCGCGTATGGCGCAAACTTGGCGCAAAATGTAAAAGTTGTCCGATTTTGATGAAATTTTGTTTCCAGGAAGATTTGAGGGTCCTGATTACGAATCTGTGGTCAAATTTTTTTTTGCGTTTTGAGATATGCCCCCCGCGGGCTTTTTTTTATGAAATGTTGTGCGCAGATAAACTACCAAGTTTTTCAACCGATCGAGCTGAAATTTTGCACAGTTGCTGAGAATAATGAGCTCTCGCGTTGTAGCTAAAAATAAAGTCTGTACCTGGCCCCGTTTTGAAGTTACGCCCCTTTCTGGCTTTTACTCAAAAATCGCTAATTTAGCCAAAAATTAACTTTTCCGTGCGGAAATTTTTGGTGCCCCCTCTCCGTCAAAATGTGCCCGACTGAAATCTGTCAAACATTCCAGCCGGGTCGCCTTATTTTTTTTTATACAAATTTTCTTTCTATTTTTTCGAAATTTCAAAAAACGTAACATGACCCCTCTTTGTACTTTTGTCAAATGCACCGGAAGTGCCAAAATGCTGTCAAAACTAGCTGATATCCTAGCCAAATGTATGCACTAAAAGTCCCCGTTTACAAAAATGTCCTCTGGTTAATGAGTTTTTCAAAATTAAAGTTTTCTGCAGTCACGTAAAACACACAAATTCCTGACGAATTTCCTCCAAATTTCACTATTCAACGTTATTCCTGTTTCGAAAATTGAATGTTTTCACTAAATTCGTCCTTAACTATTTAAAATAATCCAAAATGAACTAATTATGTCACTAGTTTTGCCTGTCATCAAATGTTGTAAACTATTGTCAAAAGATTCCCATAACAGGCACATTCTAATTATAAACTTGCTCATCCGTGACGTTCATGTATTCTAACTGTATACGTTGAGAGAATGGAAAATCAATATAGGTCTGACCCCTGCAAAGTCTACCGCTGTACTGAGAAATCTAAAAACTAAGTCGTAAAGTCATTCAAAAATGACGTCAAAGCGCGAGACACCAAGGATACCCAGATCAACAAAGTGATGTCGCCACCTAGTTTTGAATGAATAAAATAAACTGTTAACACAGAGACATGTCTCGCCTGTCGCAACTGGACACAGTATAAAATGAAGTAAAAATCCTCCTTAAGTACATAAGTAAAAAGTAAAAAAGTGTAAAATCTCAAAGTCAGTAGACCGTGACTGCAGGATCATACAGGTGAAATCCTTTAAAAACTAACCTGTACTGATGCTGATGCAACTGCATACCAAATATCAATGGTGTAACATATCTGCTTCATGTTAAACAGACTTAAGAAAAAAGGTTAACCTCGGCCAAATCAGTGTAAAATTTCAAAGTCAGTAGACCGTGACTGCAGGAGCACACAGGTGAAATCCTTTAAAAACTGATCTGTACTGATGCTGATGCAACTGCATACCAAATATCAATGGTGTAACATAACTGCTTCATGTTAAACAGACTTTAGAAAAAAGGTTAACCTCGGCCAAATCAGTGTAAAATTTCAAAGTCAGTAGACCGTGACTGCAGGAGCATACAGGTGAAATCCTCTTAAAACTGATCTGTACTGATGCTGATGCAACTGCATACCAAATATCAATGGTGTAACATAACTGCTTCATGTTAAACAGACTTAAGAAAAAAGGTTAACCTCGGCCAAATCAGTATAAAATTTCAAAGTCAGTAGACCGTGACTGCAGGAGCATACAGGTGAAATCCTTTTAAAACTGATCTGTACTGATGCTGATGCATCTGCATACCAAATATCAATGGTGTAACATAATTAGTTCACACAAAACAGACTTAAGCAAAAACTTTAACCAATTGTGGACGCCGCCGCCGCCGTCGCCGTCGCCGCCGGAATCACCATACCTAAGTCTCGCCTTTTGCGACATTCGTCGCAGGCGAGACAATAAAATCACTCGTCCCCGCTCGCCCCCCCCCCCCCCGTTTTCCATTGCGATTTACTGATTGTTGTTTGTTTAAAACAAGAAAACAAAAGAAATAAACAAAATGAAACAAAACAAATAAAACAAAACAAAACAAAAAAAAAACACACAAAAGAAAAAAACTTAAATGTCCCCGCCCCCATCTTTTCAGATACATGTATGGCAATAACATACATGTATGAACTACCCCCCCCCCTTTTTTTGAAAAACCAGCAAAAACAAAACAAACAAACAAACAAATGCCAGCAATGAGGCTCTTAACGGGGGAAAATCAGCCGTTTAATTAAGGTCTTTCCCTTTCCAAAGGGAAGACCTTATTGTATTTCGTCGGCCTATTATTAAGGTCTTTCCCTTCCACAGAAGGAAAGACCTTACTGTATTTCTTATGGTTATTAAGGTCTTTCCCTTCCACAGAAGGAAAGACCTTACTGTATTTCTTATGGTTATTATTATTATTATTATTATTTTTCTTCTTTTCTGCCATCAATATACGAAAAGTGTCGCGACATATCTTTTCGATACTTGGTACCATTATTTGGTCATACATGTACTCGCCTTGACCGACCCTGTGAAACCGATCTATTTTTAGTAACAGAGTTATCTGCCCGGAACCCAAAAACCTTGTTTGCAGATTAACTCAAAAACTGTAACCGTTATCAAAAATCTGAAGCGGGGAAAATGTTGCTAGACTCCTGGTCATGATTCGTCATGCAAAAAAATTTTTTTCGATCGACTTCCTGGTTACGCGTTTTTGACTCGAAAAGTGTTGCGACGCGTCAAAATTTTTTTCTTCAAAACCGTAAGTCCTAGAGACTTGGGACCACCACCAATCATCCTAAATGACATATGTTACATCTAAAAATGTCAAGGTCAAAGGTCAAATCTCAAGGTCAGAGGTCATGGCACACCTTGTTTGCAGTATAGCTCAAAAACCATACAAAATTGAAGCAGACATGTAATGGGAAAAATACTCGTCTCATTTAGACCTTTATTTGATATAAAGGGTCGAACACTGTACGACAAACCGTTTTCGAGTTATGGCCCTTAACGCGTTTCGGCTTATCCGTTTTTGGCTTATAACTTTTAAACCGTCAGAGATAATATAGTAAACATATGGGTTTTTTGTGACCGTCATTATATGTCCTTCAATTTAAGACCAAAGTCGATTGGTTACGGGCAGCCATTTTCAAAATGGCTGACACCGTAAACAGTTTTTACGAAATAACACTTAAACCGTACAAAATTGAAGCGGACAATACATTAAAAAAATGTTCGCTATGTCGAAAGCTACATAAAGGGTTTCAGGTGCGAAAGCGTAAAACTTGTCGTTTTTGAGTTATCGCCCTTGATTCGTATTTTAAAAATGATTTTTTGTTTATAACTTTTTAACCGTAAAAGATGGTGAATGAAACATAGGGTTCATTTGAAAAAAGATTAAATTACCTACAATTTGAACCCAAACAGTACATGATTCGGTTGAACGGTTCCAAAATGGCGGCCAAAACAAGTTTCGCAAAACACTTTTTTTGCCAATAACTTGAAAACAATAACAGATAGTATAGTAAACATGTATACTTAAATGAATCAGTATATAAAGAGCTACAATTTGAGTCAAAGGTCAAAGGTCAGAGGTCAAGGTCATTCCCTAGCAACAAGGTAACATTAATGAAAAGTCCATAGCAACCATAAATATTCTAAACCAAGACTACTTTCTGAGTTTAGTAAGTTTTTGCAACCCGAAGTGACATTAAGTCCATAGCAACCGACATAAAGTCCTTAGCAACCATACTTTTTCTGACTCTAGGACCCCTAATCTTCATTCTGGAGCCTATATCACAATAATTGGCAACATCTTGTCATAAACAAAGTGACTCAAATGTCTTTAGTACTTTACAAAAACATAAGACAGGGAAAGACCTCACATTTGTTCTCTGAACAAATGACTTTTTAATTATTATTTTTCTTCTTCTTTTCCGCGGTCAAAATCCAAAAAGTGTCGCGACATAACTTTACGACACTTGGTACCTTTATTCGGTCTTACCCTGACTCGCCTTGACTGACCCTGCGAAACCGATCTATTTTTAGTAACGGAGTTATCTGCCCGTAACCCAAAAACCTTGTTAGCAAATAAACTCAGAAACCGTAACCGTTATTAAAAATCTGAAGCAGGGAAAATGTTGCTAGACTCCTGGTCATGATTCGTCACGCAAAAAAAATTTGTTCGATCAACTTCCTGGTTACGCGTTTTTGACCCGAAAAGTGTCGCGACACGTCAAAATTTTTTTCTTCAAAACGGTTAGTCCTAGAGACTTGGGACCTTCACCAATCATCCTAAATGACATATGTTACATCTAAAAATGTCAAGGTCAAAGGTCAAATCTCAAGGTCAGAGGTCATGATACACCTTGTTTGCAGTTTAGCTCAAAAACCATACAAAATTGAAGCAGACATGTAAAAGGGAAAATACTCGTCTCATTTAGACCTTTATTTGATATAAAGGGTCGAACACTGTACGACAAACCGTTTTCGAGTTATGGCCCTTAACGCGTTTCGGCTTATCTGTTTTTGGCTTATAACTTTTAAACCGTCAGAGATAATATAGTAAACATAAGGGTTTTTTGTGACCGTCATTATGGGCCCTTCAATTTAAGACCAAAGTCGAATGGTTTCGGGCAGCCATTTTCAAAATGGCTGACACCGTAAACAGTTTTTATGAAATAACACTTAAACCGTACAAAATTGAAGCAGACAATACATGGAAAAAATGTTCGCCATGTCGAAATCTACAAAAAGTGTTTCAGGTGCGAAAGCGTAAAACTTGTCGTTTTTGAGTTATCGCCCTTGATTCGTATTTTTAAAATGATTTTTTGTTTATAACTTTTTAACCATAAAAGATGGTGAATGAAACATAGGGTTCATTTGAAAGAAGATTAAATTACCTACAATTTGAACCCAAACAGTACATGATTCGGTTGAACGGTTCCAAAATGGCGGCCAAAACAAGTTTCGCGAGACATGTTTTTAGCCAATAACTTGAAAACCATAACAGATAGTATAGTAAACATGTATACTTAAATGAACCATAATGCAAAGAGCTACAATTTGAGTCCAAGGTCAAAGGTCATAGGTCAAGGTCGTTCCCTAGCAACAAGGTAACCTTAATGAAAAGTCCATAGCAACCATACATATTCTTAAACCAGACTACTTTCTGAGTTTAGATGTAAGTTTTTTTTCAACCAGAAGTGACATTTAGTCCATAGCAACCGACATAAAAGTCCTTAGCAACCATACTTTTTCTGACTCTAGGCCCCCTGATCTTCATTCTGGAGCCTATATCAAAATAATTGGCAACATCTCGTCATAAACAAAGTGACTCAAATGTCTTTAGTACTTGTATAAAATACCATAACAAAAACATAAGGCAGGGAAAGACCTCACATTTGTTCTCTGAACAAATGACTTTTTAATTATTATTCTTTTTTTTTTTTCTTCCAGTCGGGTACAAAAAGTGCCTTGACCGATTTTCATGAAATTTTGCACACTTATTCAGCACTACCAGGAATAGACTAGGCTATGGACACGACGCTAAATTATTTGTAGTTTCGGCGCAATAGCGCAAAACGCTGTTTACCCTTGTTATCAGATCTCCTCCGACACGGTAATAGTTATCAAGATTCTGTTTAGTGGAAATGGTAGCTCACATCCTGGTGATGATTTATCATGCAAAAAGAATGCTATAATTTACTTTCTGGTTGCGCGCGTATGGCGCAAACTTGGCGCAAAATGTAAAAGTTGTCCGATTTTGATGAAATTTTGTTTCCAGGAAGATTTGAGGGTCCTGATTACGAATCTGTGGTCAAATTTTTTTTTGCGTTTTGAGATATGCCCCCCGCGGGCTTTTTTTATGAAATGTTGTGCGCAGATAAACTACCAAGTTTTTCAACCGATCGAGCTGAAATTTTGCACAGTTGCTGAGAATAATGAGCTCTCGCGTTGTAGCTAAAAATAAAGTCTGTACCTGGCCCCGTTTTGAAGTTACGCCCCTTTCTGGCTTTTACTCAAAAATCGCTAATTTAGCCAAAAATTAACTTTTCCGTGCGGAAATTTTTGGTGCCCCCTCTCCGTCAAAATGTGCCCGACTGAAATCTGTCAAACATTCCAGCCGGGTCGCCTTATTTTTTTTTATACAAATTTTCTTTCTATTTTTTCGAAATTTCAAAAAACGTAACATGACCCCTCTTTGTACTTTTGTCAAATGCACCGGAAGTGCCAAAATGCTGTCAAAACTAGCTGATATCCTAGCCAAATGTATGCACTAAAAGTCCCCGTTTACAAAAATGTCCTCTGGTTAATGAGTTTTTCAAAATTAAAGTTTTCTGCAGTCACGTAAAACACACAAATTCCTGACGAATTTCCTCCAAATTTCACTATTCAACGTTATTCCTGTTTCGAAAATTGAATGTTTTCACTAAATTCGTCCTTAACTATTTAAAATAATCCAAAATGAACTAATTATGTCACTAGTTTTGCCTGTCATCAAATGTTGTAAACTATTGTCAAAAGATTCCCATAACAGGCACATTCTAATTATAAACTTGCTCATCCGTGACGTTCATGTATTCTAACTGTATACGTTGAGAGAATGGAAAATCAATATAGGTCTGACCCCTGCAAAGTCTACCGCTGTACTGAGAAATCTAAAAACTAAGTCGTAAAGTCATTCAAAAATGACGTCAAAGCGCGAGACACCAAGGATACCCAGATCAACAAAGTGATGTCGCCACCTAGTTTTGAATGAATAAAATAAACTGTTAACACAGAGACATGTCTCGCCTGTCGCAACTGGACACAGTATAAAATGAAGTAAAAATCCTCCTTAAGTACATAAGTAAAAAGTAAAAAAGTGTAAAATCTCAAAGTCAGTAGACCGTGACTGCAGGATCATACAGGTGAAATCCTTTAAAAACTAACCTGTACTGATGCTGATGCAACTGCATACCAAATATCAATGGTGTAACATATCTGCTTCATGTTAAACAGACTTAAGAAAAAAGGTTAACCTCGGCCAAATCAGTGTAAAATTTCAAAGTCAGTAGACCGTGACTGCAGGAGCACACAGGTGAAATCCTTTAAAAACTGATCTGTACTGATGCTGATGCAACTGCATACCAAATATCAATGGTGTAACATAACTGCTTCATGTTAAACAGACTTTAGAAAAAAGGTTAACCTCGGCCAAATCAGTGTAAAATTTCAAAGTCAGTAGACCGTGACTGCAGGAGCATACAGGTGAAATCCTCTTAAAACTGATCTGTACTGATGCTGATGCAACTGCATACCAAATATCAATGGTGTAACATAACTGCTTCATGTTAAACAGACTTAAGAAAAAAGGTTAACCTCGGCCAAATCAGTATAAAATTTCAAAGTCAGTAGACCGTGACTGCAGGAGCATACAGGTGAAATCCTTTTAAAACTGATCTGTACTGATGCTGATGCATCTGCATACCAAATATCAATGGTGTAACATAATTAGTTCACACAAAACAGACTTAAGCAAAAACTTTAACCAATTGTGGACGCCGCCGCCGCCGTCGCCGTCGCCGCCGGAATCACCATACCTAAGTCTCGCCTTTTGCGACATTCGTCGCAGGCGAGACAATAAAATCACTCGTCCCCGCTCGCCCCCCCCCCCCCGTTTTCCATTGCGATTTACTGATTGTTGTTTGTTTAAAACAAGAAAACAAAAGAAATAAACAAAATGAAACAAAACAAATAAAACAAAACAAAACAAAAAAAAAACACACAAAAGAAAAAAACTTAAATGTCCCCGCCCCCATCTTTTCAGATACATGTATGGCAATAACATACATGTATGAACTACCCCCCCCCTTTTTTTGAAAAACCAGCAAAAACAAAACAAACAAACAAACAAATGCCAGCAATGAGGCTCTTAACGGGGGAAAATCAGCCGTTTAATTAAGGTCTTTCCCTTTCCAAAGGGAAGACCTTATTGTATTTCGTCGGCCTATTATTATTATTCTTTTTTTTTTTTCTTCCAGTCGGGTACAAAAAGTGCCTTGACCGATTTTCATGAAATTTTGCACACTTATTCAGCACTACCAGGAATAGACTAGGCTATGGACACGACGCTAAATTATTTGTAGTTTCGGCGCAATAGCGCAAAACGCTGTTTACCCTTGTTATCAGATCTCCTCCGACACGGTAATAGTTATCAAGATTCTGTTTAGTGGAAATGGTAGCTCACATCCTGGTGATGATTTATCATGCAAAAAGAATGCTATAATTTACTTTCTGGTTGCGCGCGTATGGCGCAAACTTGGCGCAAAATGTAAAAGTTGTCCGATTTTGATGAAATTTTGTTTCCAGGAAGATTTGAGGGTCCTGATTACGAATCTGTGGTCAAATTTTTTTTTGCGTTTTGAGATATGCCCCCCGCGGGCTTTTTTTTATGAAATGTTGTGCGCAGATAAACTACCAAGTTTTTCAACCGATCGAGCTGAAATTTTGCACAGTTGCTGAGAATAATGAGCTCTCGCGTTGTAGCTAAAAATAAAGTCTGTACCTGGCCCCGTTTTGAAGTTACGCCCCTTTCTGGCTTTTACTCAAAAATCGCTAATTTAGCCAAAAATTAACTTTTCCGTGCGGAAATTTTTGGTGCCCCCTCTCCGTCAAAATGTGCCCGACTGAAATCTGTCAAACATTCCAGCCGGGTCGCCTTATTTTTTTTTATACAAATTTTCTTTCTATTTTTTCGAAATTTCAAAAAACGTAACATGACCCCTCTTTGTACTTTTGTCAAATGCACCGGAAGTGCCAAAATGCTGTCAAAACTAGCTGATATCCTAGCCAAATGTATGCACTAAAAGTCCCCGTTTACAAAAATGTCCTCTGGTTAATGAGTTTTTCAAAATTAAAGTTTTCTGCAGTCACGTAAAACACACAAATTCCTGACGAATTTCCTCCAAATTTCACTATTCAACGTTATTCCTGTTTCGAAAATTGAATGTTTTCACTAAATTCGTCCTTAACTATTTAAAATAATCCAAAATGAACTAATTATGTCACTAGTTTTGCCTGTCATCAAATGTTGTAAACTATTGTCAAAAGATTCCCATAACAGGCACATTCTAATTATAAACTTGCTCATCCGTGACGTTCATGTATTCTAACTGTATACGTTGAGAGAATGGAAAATCAATATAGGTCTGACCCCTGCAAAGTCTACCGCTGTACTGAGAAATCTAAAAACTAAGTCGTAAAGTCATTCAAAAATGACGTCAAAGCGCGAGACACCAAGGATACCCAGATCAACAAAGTGATGTCGCCACCTAGTTTTGAATGAATAAAATAAACTGTTAACACAGAGACATGTCTCGCCTGTCGCAACTGGACACAGTATAAAATGAAGTAAAAATCCTCCTTAAGTACATAAGTAAAAAGTAAAAAAGTGTAAAATCTCAAAGTCAGTAGACCGTGACTGCAGGATCATACAGGTGAAATCCTTTAAAAACTAACCTGTACTGATGCTGATGCAACTGCATACCAAATATCAATGGTGTAACATATCTGCTTCATGTTAAACAGACTTAAGAAAAAAGGTTAACCTCGGCCAAATCAGTGTAAAATTTCAAAGTCAGTAGACCGTGACTGCAGGAGCACACAGGTGAAATCCTTTAAAAACTGATCTGTACTGATGCTGATGCAACTGCATACCAAATATCAATGGTGTAACATAACTGCTTCATGTTAAACAGACTTTAGAAAAAAGGTTAACCTCGGCCAAATCAGTGTAAAATTTCAAAGTCAGTAGACCGTGACTGCAGGAGCATACAGGTGAAATCCTCTTAAAACTGATCTGTACTGATGCTGATGCAACTGCATACCAAATATCAATGGTGTAACATAACTGCTTCATGTTAAACAGACTTAAGAAAAAAGGTTAACCTCGGCCAAATCAGTATAAAATTTCAAAGTCAGTAGACCGTGACTGCAGGAGCATACAGGTGAAATCCTTTTAAAACTGATCTGTACTGATGCTGATGCATCTGCATACCAAATATCAATGGTGTAACATAATTAGTTCACACAAAACAGACTTAAGCAAAAACTTTAACCAATTGTGGACGCCGCCGCCGCCGTCGCCGTCGCCGCCGGAATCACCATACCTAAGTCTCGCCTTTTGCGACATTCGTCGCAGGCGAGACAATAAAATCACTCGTCCCCGCTCGCCCCCCCCCCCCGTTTTCCATTGCGATTTACTGATTGTTGTTTGTTTAAAACAAGAAAACAAAAGAAATAAACAAAATGAAACAAAACAAATAAAACAAAACAAAACAAAAAAAAAACACACAAAAGAAAAAAACTTAAATGTCCCCGCCCCCATCTTTTCAGATACATGTATGGCAATAACATACATGTATGAACTACCCCCCCCCTTTTTTTGAAAAACCAGCAAAAACAAAACAAACAAACAAACAAATGCCAGCAATGAGGCTCTTAACGGGGGAAAATCAGCCGTTTAATTAAGGTCTTTCCCTTTCCAAAGGGAAGACCTTATTGTATTTCGTCGGCCTATTATTATTATTCTTTTTTTTTTTTCTTCCAGTCGGGTACAAAAAGTGCCTTGACCGATTTTCATGAAATTTTGCACACTTATTCAGCACTACCAGGAATAGACTAGGCTATGGACACGACGCTAAATTATTTGTAGTTTCGGCGCAATAGCGCAAAACGCTGTTTACCCTTGTTATCAGATCTCCTCCGACACGGTAATAGTTATCAAGATTCTGTTTAGTGGAAATGGTAGCTCACATCCTGGTGATGATTTATCATGCAAAAAGAATGCTATAATTTACTTTCTGGTTGCGCGCGTATGGCGCAAACTTGGCGCAAAATGTAAAAGTTGTCCGATTTTGATGAAATTTTGTTTCCAGGAAGATTTGAGGGTCCTGATTACGAATCTGTGGTCAAATTTTTTTTTGCGTTTTGAGATATGCCCCCCGCGGGCTTTTTTTTATGAAATGTTGTGCGCAGATAAACTACCAAGTTTTTCAACCGATCGAGCTGAAATTTTGCACAGTTGCTGAGAATAATGAGCTCTCGCGTTGTAGCTAAAAATAAAGTCTGTACCTGGCCCCGTTTTGAAGTTACGCCCCTTTCTGGCTTTTACTCAAAAATCGCTAATTTAGCCAAAAATTAACTTTTCCGTGCGGAAATTTTTGGTGCCCCCTCTCCGTCAAAATGTGCCCGACTGAAATCTGTCAAACATTCCAGCCGGGTCGCCTTATTTTTTTTTATACAAATTTTCTTTCTATTTTTTCGAAATTTCAAAAAACGTAACATGACCCCTCTTTGTACTTTTGTCAAATGCACCGGAAGTGCCAAAATGCTGTCAAAACTAGCTGATATCCTAGCCAAATGTATGCACTAAAAGTCCCCGTTTACAAAAATGTCCTCTGGTTAATGAGTTTTTCAAAATTAAAGTTTTCTGCAGTCACGTAAAACACACAAATTCCTGACGAATTTCCTCCAAATTTCACTATTCAACGTTATTCCTGTTTCGAAAATTGAATGTTTTCACTAAATTCGTCCTTAACTATTTAAAATAATCCAAAATGAACTAATTATGTCACTAGTTTTGCCTGTCATCAAATGTTGTAAACTATTGTCAAAAGATTCCCATAACAGGCACATTCTAATTATAAACTTGCTCATCCGTGACGTTCATGTATTCTAACTGTATACGTTGAGAGAATGGAAAATCAATATAGGTCTGACCCCTGCAAAGTCTACCGCTGTACTGAGAAATCTAAAAACTAAGTCGTAAAGTCATTCAAAAATGACGTCAAAGCGCGAGACACCAAGGATACCCAGATCAACAAAGTGATGTCGCCACCTAGTTTTGAATGAATAAAATAAACTGTTAACACAGAGACATGTCTCGCCTGTCGCAACTGGACACAGTATAAAATGAAGTAAAAATCCTCCTTAAGTACATAAGTAAAAAGTAAAAAAGTGTAAAATCTCAAAGTCAGTAGACCGTGACTGCAGGATCATACAGGTGAAATCCTTTAAAAACTAACCTGTACTGATGCTGATGCAACTGCATACCAAATATCAATGGTGTAACATATCTGCTTCATGTTAAACAGACTTAAGAAAAAAGGTTAACCTCGGCCAAATCAGTGTAAAATTTCAAAGTCAGTAGACCGTGACTGCAGGAGCACACAGGTGAAATCCTTTAAAAACTGATCTGTACTGATGCTGATGCAACTGCATACCAAATATCAATGGTGTAACATAACTGCTTCATGTTAAACAGACTTTAGAAAAAAGGTTAACCTCGGCCAAATCAGTGTAAAATTTCAAAGTCAGTAGACCGTGACTGCAGGAGCATACAGGTGAAATCCTCTTAAAACTGATCTGTACTGATGCTGATGCAACTGCATACCAAATATCAATGGTGTAACATAACTGCTTCATGTTAAACAGACTTAAGAAAAAAGGTTAACCTCGGCCAAATCAGTATAAAATTTCAAAGTCAGTAGACCGTGACTGCAGGAGCATACAGGTGAAATCCTTTTAAAACTGATCTGTACTGATGCTGATGCATCTGCATACCAAATATCAATGGTGTAACATAATTAGTTCACACAAAACAGACTTAAGCAAAAACTTTAACCAATTGTGGACGCCGCCGCCGCCGTCGCCGTCGCCGCCGGAATCACCATACCTAAGTCTCGCCTTTTGCGACATTCGTCGCAGGCGAGACAATAAAATCACTCGTCCCCGCTCGCCCCCCCCCCCGTTTTCCATTGCGATTTACTGATTGTTGTTTGTTTAAAACAAGAAAACAAAAGAAATAAACAAAATGAAACAAAACAAATAAAACAAAACAAAACAAAAAAAAAACACACAAAAGAAAAAAACTTAAATGTCCCCGCCCCCATCTTTTCAGATACATGTATGGCAATAACATACATGTATGAACTACCCCCCCCCTTTTTTTGAAAAACCAGCAAAAACAAAACAAACAAACAAACAAATGCCAGCAATGAGGCTCTTAACGGGGGAAAATCAGCCGTTTAATTAAGGTCTTTCCCTTTCCAAAGGGAAGACCTTATTGTATTTCGTCGGCCTATTATTATTATTCTTTTTTTTTTTTCTTCCAGTCGGGTACAAAAAGTGCCTTGACCGATTTTCATGAAATTTTGCACACTTATTCAGCACTACCAGGAATAGACTAGGCTATGGACACGACGCTAAATTATTTGTAGTTTCGGCGCAATAGCGCAAAACGCTGTTTACCCTTGTTATCAGATCTCCTCCGACACGGTAATAGTTATCAAGATTCTGTTTAGTGGAAATGGTAGCTCACATCCTGGTGATGATTTATCATGCAAAAAGAATGCTATAATTTACTTTCTGGTTGCGCGCGTATGGCGCAAACTTGGCGCAAAATGTAAAAGTTGTCCGATTTTGATGAAATTTTGTTTCCAGGAAGATTTGAGGGTCCTGATTACGAATCTGTGGTCAAATTTTTTTTTGCGTTTTGAGATATGCCCCCCGCGGGCTTTTTTTTATGAAATGTTGTGCGCAGATAAACTACCAAGTTTTTCAACCGATCGAGCTGAAATTTTGCACAGTTGCTGAGAATAATGAGCTCTCGCGTTGTAGCTAAAAATAAAGTCTGTACCTGGCCCCGTTTTGAAGTTACGCCCCTTTCTGGCTTTTACTCAAAAATCGCTAATTTAGCCAAAAATTAACTTTTCCGTGCGGAAATTTTTGGTGCCCCCTCTCCGTCAAAATGTGCCCGACTGAAATCTGTCAAACATTCCAGCCGGGTCGCCTTATTTTTTTTTATACAAATTTTCTTTCTATTTTTTCGAAATTTCAAAAAACGTAACATGACCCCTCTTTGTACTTTTGTCAAATGCACCGGAAGTGCCAAAATGCTGTCAAAACTAGCTGATATCCTAGCCAAATGTATGCACTAAAAGTCCCCGTTTACAAAAATGTCCTCTGGTTAATGAGTTTTTCAAAATTAAAGTTTTCTGCAGTCACGTAAAACACACAAATTCCTGACGAATTTCCTCCAAATTTCACTATTCAACGTTATTCCTGTTTCGAAAATTGAATGTTTTCACTAAATTCGTCCTTAACTATTTAAAATAATCCAAAATGAACTAATTATGTCACTAGTTTTGCCTGTCATCAAATGTTGTAAACTATTGTCAAAAGATTCCCATAACAGGCACATTCTAATTATAAACTTGCTCATCCGTGACGTTCATGTATTCTAACTGTATACGTTGAGAGAATGGAAAATCAATATAGGTCTGACCCCTGCAAAGTCTACCGCTGTACTGAGAAATCTAAAAACTAAGTCGTAAAGTCATTCAAAAATGACGTCAAAGCGCGAGACACCAAGGATACCCAGATCAACAAAGTGATGTCGCCACCTAGTTTTGAATGAATAAAATAAACTGTTAACACAGAGACATGTCTCGCCTGTCGCAACTGGACACAGTATAAAATGAAGTAAAAATCCTCCTTAAGTACATAAGTAAAAAGTAAAAAAGTGTAAAATCTCAAAGTCAGTAGACCGTGACTGCAGGATCATACAGGTGAAATCCTTTAAAAACTAACCTGTACTGATGCTGATGCAACTGCATACCAAATATCAATGGTGTAACATATCTGCTTCATGTTAAACAGACTTAAGAAAAAAGGTTAACCTCGGCCAAATCAGTGTAAAATTTCAAAGTCAGTAGACCGTGACTGCAGGAGCACACAGGTGAAATCCTTTAAAAACTGATCTGTACTGATGCTGATGCAACTGCATACCAAATATCAATGGTGTAACATAACTGCTTCATGTTAAACAGACTTTAGAAAAAAGGTTAACCTCGGCCAAATCAGTGTAAAATTTCAAAGTCAGTAGACCGTGACTGCAGGAGCATACAGGTGAAATCCTCTTAAAACTGATCTGTACTGATGCTGATGCAACTGCATACCAAATATCAATGGTGTAACATAACTGCTTCATGTTAAACAGACTTAAGAAAAAAGGTTAACCTCGGCCAAATCAGTATAAAATTTCAAAGTCAGTAGACCGTGACTGCAGGAGCATACAGGTGAAATCCTTTTAAAACTGATCTGTACTGATGCTGATGCATCTGCATACCAAATATCAATGGTGTAACATAATTAGTTCACACAAAACAGACTTAAGCAAAAACTTTAACCAATTGTGGACGCCGCCGCCGCCGTCGCCGTCGCCGCCGGAATCACCATACCTAAGTCTCGCCTTTTGCGACATTCGTCGCAGGCGAGACAATAAAATCACTCGTCCCCGCTCGCCCCCCCCCCCGTTTTCCATTGCGATTTACTGATTGTTGTTTGTTTAAAACAAGAAAACAAAAGAAATAAACAAAATGAAACAAAACAAATAAAACAAAACAAAACAAAAAAAAAACACACAAAAGAAAAAAACTTAAATGTCCCCGCCCCCATCTTTTCAGATACATGTATGGCAATAACATACATGTATGAACTACCCCCCCCCTTTTTTTGAAAAACCAGCAAAAACAAAACAAACAAACAAACAAATGCCAGCAATGAGGCTCTTAACGGGGGAAAATCAGCCGTTTAATTAAGGTCTTTCCCTTTCCAAAGGGAAGACCTTATTGTATTTCGTCGGCCTATTATTATTATTCTTTTTTTTTTTTCTTCCAGTCGGGTACAAAAAGTGCCTTGACCGATTTTCATGAAATTTTGCACACTTATTCAGCACTACCAGGAATAGACTAGGCTATGGACACGACGCTAAATTATTTGTAGTTTCGGCGCAATAGCGCAAAACGCTGTTTACCCTTGTTATCAGATCTCCTCCGACACGGTAATAGTTATCAAGATTCTGTTTAGTGGAAATGGTAGCTCACATCCTGGTGATGATTTATCATGCAAAAAGAATGCTATAATTTACTTTCTGGTTGCGCGCGTATGGCGCAAACTTGGCGCAAAATGTAAAAGTTGTCCGATTTTGATGAAATTTTGTTTCCAGGAAGATTTGAGGGTCCTGATTACGAATCTGTGGTCAAATTTTTTTTTGCGTTTTGAGATATGCCCCCCGCGGGCTTTTTTTTATGAAATGTTGTGCGCAGATAAACTACCAAGTTTTTCAACCGATCGAGCTGAAATTTTGCACAGTTGCTGAGAATAATGAGCTCTCGCGTTGTAGCTAAAAATAAAGTCTGTACCTGGCCCCGTTTTGAAGTTACGCCCCTTTCTGGCTTTTACTCAAAAATCGCTAATTTAGCCAAAAATTAACTTTTCCGTGCGGAAATTTTTGGTGCCCCCTCTCCGTCAAAATGTGCCCGACTGAAATCTGTCAAACATTCCAGCCGGGTCGCCTTATTTTTTTTTATACAAATTTTCTTTCTATTTTTTCGAAATTTCAAAAAACGTAACATGACCCCTCTTTGTACTTTTGTCAAATGCACCGGAAGTGCCAAAATGCTGTCAAAACTAGCTGATATCCTAGCCAAATGTATGCACTAAAAGTCCCCGTTTACAAAAATGTCCTCTGGTTAATGAGTTTTTCAAAATTAAAGTTTTCTGCAGTCACGTAAAACACACAAATTCCTGACGAATTTCCTCCAAATTTCACTATTCAACGTTATTCCTGTTTCGAAAATTGAATGTTTTCACTAAATTCGTCCTTAACTATTTAAAATAATCCAAAATGAACTAATTATGTCACTAGTTTTGCCTGTCATCAAATGTTGTAAACTATTGTCAAAAGATTCCCATAACAGGCACATTCTAATTATAAACTTGCTCATCCGTGACGTTCATGTATTCTAACTGTATACGTTGAGAGAATGGAAAATCAATATAGGTCTGACCCCTGCAAAGTCTACCGCTGTACTGAGAAATCTAAAAACTAAGTCGTAAAGTCATTCAAAAATGACGTCAAAGCGCGAGACACCAAGGATACCCAGATCAACAAAGTGATGTCGCCACCTAGTTTTGAATGAATAAAATAAACTGTTAACACAGAGACATGTCTCGCCTGTCGCAACTGGACACAGTATAAAATGAAGTAAAAATCCTCCTTAAGTACATAAGTAAAAAGTAAAAAAGTGTAAAATCTCAAAGTCAGTAGACCGTGACTGCAGGATCATACAGGTGAAATCCTTTAAAAACTAACCTGTACTGATGCTGATGCAACTGCATACCAAATATCAATGGTGTAACATATCTGCTTCATGTTAAACAGACTTAAGAAAAAAGGTTAACCTCGGCCAAATCAGTGTAAAATTTCAAAGTCAGTAGACCGTGACTGCAGGAGCACACAGGTGAAATCCTTTAAAAACTGATCTGTACTGATGCTGATGCAACTGCATACCAAATATCAATGGTGTAACATAACTGCTTCATGTTAAACAGACTTTAGAAAAAAGGTTAACCTCGGCCAAATCAGTGTAAAATTTCAAAGTCAGTAGACCGTGACTGCAGGAGCATACAGGTGAAATCCTCTTAAAACTGATCTGTACTGATGCTGATGCAACTGCATACCAAATATCAATGGTGTAACATAACTGCTTCATGTTAAACAGACTTAAGAAAAAAGGTTAACCTCGGCCAAATCAGTATAAAATTTCAAAGTCAGTAGACCGTGACTGCAGGAGCATACAGGTGAAATCCTTTTAAAACTGATCTGTACTGATGCTGATGCATCTGCATACCAAATATCAATGGTGTAACATAATTAGTTCACACAAAACAGACTTAAGCAAAAACTTTAACCAATTGTGGACGCCGCCGCCGCCGTCGCCGTCGCCGCCGGAATCACCATACCTAAGTCTCGCCTTTTGCGACATTCGTCGCAGGCGAGACAATAAAATCACTCGTCCCCGCTCGCCCCCCCCCCCGTTTTCCATTGCGATTTACTGATTGTTGTTTGTTTAAAACAAGAAAACAAAAGAAATAAACAAAATGAAACAAAACAAATAAAACAAAACAAAACAAAAAAAAAACACACAAAAGAAAAAAACTTAAATGTCCCCGCCCCCATCTTTTCAGATACATGTATGGCAATAACATACATGTATGAACTACCCCCCCCTTTTTTTGAAAAACCAGCAAAAACAAAACAAACAAACAAACAAATGCCAGCAATGAGGCTCTTAACGGGGGAAAATCAGCCGTTTAATTAAGGTCTTTCCCTTTCCAAAGGGAAGACCTTATTGTATTTCGTCGGCCTATTATTATTATTCTTTTTTTTTTTTCTTCCAGTCGGGTACAAAAAGTGCCTTGACCGATTTTCATGAAATTTTGCACACTTATTCAGCACTACCAGGAATAGACTAGGCTATGGACACGACGCTAAATTATTTGTAGTTTCGGCGCAATAGCGCAAAACGCTGTTTACCCTTGTTATCAGATCTCCTCCGACACGGTAATAGTTATCAAGATTCTGTTTAGTGGAAATGGTAGCTCACATCCTGGTGATGATTTATCATGCAAAAAGAATGCTATAATTTACTTTCTGGTTGCGCGCGTATGGCGCAAACTTGGCGCAAAATGTAAAAGTTGTCCGATTTTGATGAAATTTTGTTTCCAGGAAGATTTGAGGGTCCTGATTACGAATCTGTGGTCAAATTTTTTTTTGCGTTTTGAGATATGCCCCCCGCGGGCTTTTTTTTATGAAATGTTGTGCGCAGATAAACTACCAAGTTTTTCAACCGATCGAGCTGAAATTTTGCACAGTTGCTGAGAATAATGAGCTCTCGCGTTGTAGCTAAAAATAAAGTCTGTACCTGGCCCCGTTTTGAAGTTACGCCCCTTTCTGGCTTTTACTCAAAAATCGCTAATTTAGCCAAAAATTAACTTTTCCGTGCGGAAATTTTTGGTGCCCCCTCTCCGTCAAAATGTGCCCGACTGAAATCTGTCAAACATTCCAGCCGGGTCGCCTTATTTTTTTTTATACAAATTTTCTTTCTATTTTTTCGAAATTTCAAAAAACGTAACATGACCCCTCTTTGTACTTTTGTCAAATGCACCGGAAGTGCCAAAATGCTGTCAAAACTAGCTGATATCCTAGCCAAATGTATGCACTAAAAGTCCCCGTTTACAAAAATGTCCTCTGGTTAATGAGTTTTTCAAAATTAAAAGTTTTCTGCAGTCACGTAAAACACACAAATTCCTGACGAATTTCCTCCAAATTTCACTATTCAACGTTATTCCTGTTTCGAAAATTGAATGTTTTCACTAAATTCGTCCTTAACTATTTAAAATAATCCAAAATGAACTAATTATGTCACTAGTTTTGCCTGTCATCAAATGTTGTAAACTATTGTCAAAAGATTCCCATAACAGGCACATTCTAATTATAAACTTGCTCATCCGTGACGTTCATGTATTCTAACTGTATACGTTGAGAGAATGGAAAATCAATATAGGTCTGACCCCTGCAAAGTCTACCGCTGTACTGAGAAATCTAAAAACTAAGTCGTAAAGTCATTCAAAAATGACGTCAAAGCGCGAGACACCAAGGATACCCAGATCAACAAAGTGATGTCGCCACCTAGTTTTGAATGAATAAAATAAACTGTTAACACAGAGACATGTCTCGCCTGTCGCAACTGGACACAGTATAAAATGAAGTAAAAATCCTCCTTAAGTACATAAGTAAAAAGTAAAAAAGTGTAAAATCTCAAAGTCAGTAGACCGTGACTGCAGGATCATACAGGTGAAATCCTTTAAAAACTAACCTGTACTGATGCTGATGCAACTGCATACCAAATATCAATGGTGTAACATATCTGCTTCATGTTAAACAGACTTAAGAAAAAAGGTTAACCTCGGCCAAATCAGTGTAAAATTTCAAAGTCAGTAGACCGTGACTGCAGGAGCACACAGGTGAAATCCTTTAAAAACTGATCTGTACTGATGCTGATGCAACTGCATACCAAATATCAATGGTGTAACATAACTGCTTCATGTTAAACAGACTTTAGAAAAAAGGTTAACCTCGGCCAAATCAGTGTAAAATTTCAAAGTCAGTAGACCGTGACTGCAGGAGCATACAGGTGAAATCCTCTTAAAACTGATCTGTACTGATGCTGATGCAACTGCATACCAAATATCAATGGTGTAACATAACTGCTTCATGTTAAACAGACTTAAGAAAAAAGGTTAACCTCGGCCAAATCAGTATAAAATTTCAAAGTCAGTAGACCGTGACTGCAGGAGCATACAGGTGAAATCCTTTTAAAACTGATCTGTACTGATGCTGATGCATCTGCATACCAAATATCAATGGTGTAACATAATTAGTTCACACAAAACAGACTTAAGCAAAAACTTTAACCAATTGTGGACGCCGCCGCCGCCGTCGCCGTCGCCGCCGGAATCACCATACCTAAGTCTCGCCTTTTGCGACATTCGTCGCAGGCGAGACAATAAAATCACTCGTCCCCGCTCGCCCCCCCCCCCGTTTTCCATTGCGATTTACTGATTGTTGTTTGTTTAAAACAAGAAAACAAAAGAAATAAACAAAATGAAACAAAACAAATAAAACAAAACAAAACAAAAAAAAAACACACAAAAGAAAAAAACTTAAATGTCCCCGCCCCCATCTTTTCAGATACATGTATGGCAATAACATACATGTATGAACTACCCCCCCCTTTTTTTGAAAAACCAGCAAAAACAAAACAAACAAACAAACAAATGCCAGCAATGAGGCTCTTAACGGGGGAAAATCAGCCGTTTAATTAAGGTCTTTCCCTTTCCAAAGGGAAGACCTTATTGTATTTCGTCGGCCTATTATTATTATTCTTTTTTTTTTTTCTTCCAGTCGGGTACAAAAAGTGCCTTGACCGATTTTCATGAAATTTTGCACACTTATTCAGCACTACCAGGAATAGACTAGGCTATGGACACGACGCTAAATTATTTGTAGTTTCGGCGCAATAGCGCAAAACGCTGTTTACCCTTGTTATCAGATCTCCTCCGACACGGTAATAGTTATCAAGATTCTGTTTAGTGGAAATGGTAGCTCACATCCTGGTGATGATTTATCATGCAAAAAGAATGCTATAATTTACTTTCTGGTTGCGCGCGTATGGCGCAAACTTGGCGCAAAATGTAAAAGTTGTCCGATTTTGATGAAATTTTGTTTCCAGGAAGATTTGAGGGTCCTGATTACGAATCTGTGGTCAAATTTTTTTTTGCGTTTTGAGATATGCCCCCCGCGGGCTTTTTTTTATGAAATGTTGTGCGCAGATAAACTACCAAGTTTTTCAACCGATCGAGCTGAAATTTTGCACAGTTGCTGAGAATAATGAGCTCTCGCGTTGTAGCTAAAAATAAAGTCTGTACCTGGCCCCGTTTTGAAGTTACGCCCCTTTCTGGCTTTTACTCAAAAATCGCTAATTTAGCCAAAAATTAACTTTTCCGTGCGGAAATTTTTGGTGCCCCCTCTCCGTCAAAATGTGCCCGACTGAAATCTGTCAAACATTCCAGCCGGGTCGCCTTATTTTTTTTTATACAAATTTTCTTTCTATTTTTTCGAAATTTCAAAAAACGTAACATGACCCCTCTTTGTACTTTTGTCAAATGCACCGGAAGTGCCAAAATGCTGTCAAAACTAGCTGATATCCTAGCCAAATGTATGCACTAAAAGTCCCCGTTTACAAAAATGTCCTCTGGTTAATGAGTTTTTCAAAATTAAAGTTTTCTGCAGTCCCGTAAAACACACAAATTCCTGACGAATTTCCTCCAAATTTCACTATTCAACGTTATTCCTGTTTCGAAAATTGAATGTTTTCACTAAATTCGTCCTTAACTATTTAAAATAATCCAAAATGAACTAATTATGTCACTAGTTTTGCCTGTCATCAAATGTTGTAAACTATTGTCAAAAGATTCCCATAACAGGCACATTCTAATTATAAACTTGCTCATCCGTGACGTTCATGTATTCTAACTGTATACGTTGAGAGAATGGAAAATCAATATAGGTCTGACCCCTGCAAAGTCTACCGCTGTACTGAGAAATCTAAAAACTAAGTCGTAAAGTCATTCAAAAATGACGTCAAAGCGCGAGACACCAAGGATACCCAGATCAACAAAGTGATGTCGCCACCTAGTTTTGAATGAATAAAATAAAATCACTCGTCCCCGCTCGCCCCCCCCCCCCCCCCGTTTTCCATTGCGATTTACTGATTGTTGTTTGTTTAAAACAAGAAAACAAAAGAAATAAACAAAATGAAACAAAACAAATAAAACAAAACAAAACAAAAAAAAAACACACAAAAGAAAAAAACTTAAATGTCCCCGCCCCCATCTTTTCAGATACATGTATGGCAATAACATACATGTATGAACTACCCCCCCCCTTTTTTTGAAAAACCAGCAAAAACAAAACAAACAAACAAACAAATGCCAGCAATGAGGCTCTTAACGGGGGAAAATCAGCCGTTTAATTAAGGTCTTTCCCTTTCCAAAGGGAAGACCTTATTGTATTTCGTCGGCCTATTATTATTATTCTTTTTTTTTTTTCTTCCAGTCGGGTACAAAAAGTGCCTTGACCGATTTTCATGAAATTTTGCACACTTATTCAGCACTACCAGGAATAGACTAGGCTATGGACACGACGCTAAATTATTTGTAGTTTCGGCGCAATAGCGCAAAACGCTGTTTACCCTTGTTATCAGATCTCCTCCGACACGGTAATAGTTATCAAGATTCTGTTTAGTGGAAATGGTAGCTCACATCCTGGTGATGATTTATCATGCAAAAAGAATGCTATAATTTACTTTCTGGTTGCGCGCGTATGGCGCAAACTTGGCGCAAAATGTAAAAGTTGTCCGATTTTGATGAAATTTTGTTTCCAGGAAGATTTGAGGGTCCTGATTACGAATCTGTGGTCAAATTTTTTTTTGCGTTTTGAGATATGCCCCCCGCGGGCTTTTTTTTATGAAATGTTGTGCGCAGATAAACTACCAAGTTTTTCAACCGATCGAGCTGAAATTTTGCACAGTTGCTGAGAATAATGAGCTCTCGCGTTGTAGCTAAAAATAAAGTCTGTACCTGGCCCCGTTTTGAAGTTACGCCCCTTTCTGGCTTTTACTCAAAAATCGCTAATTTAGCCAAAAATTAACTTTTCCGTGCGGAAATTTTTGGTGCCCCCTCTCCGTCAAAATGTGCCCGACTGAAATCTGTCAAACATTCCAGCCGGGTCGCCTTATTTTTTTTTATACAAATTTTCTTTCTATTTTTTCGAAATTTCAAAAAACGTAACATGACCCCTCTTTGTACTTTTGTCAAATGCACCGGAAGTGCCAAAATGCTGTCAAAACTAGCTGATATCCTAGCCAAATGTATGCACTAAAAGTCCCCGTTTACAAAAATGTCCTCTGGTTAATGAGTTTTTCAAAATTAAAGTTTTCTGCAGTCCCGTAAAACACACAAATTCCTGACGAATTTCCTCCAAATTTCACTATTCAACGTTATTCCTGTTTCGAAAATTGAATGTTTTCACTAAATTCGTCCTTAACTATTTAAAATAATCCAAAATGAACTAATTATGTCACTAGTTTTGCCTGTCATCAAATGTTGTAAACTATTGTCAAAAGATTCCCATAACAGGCACATTCTAATTATAAACTTGCTCATCCGTGACGTTCATGTATTCTAACTGTATACGTTGAGAGAATGGAAAATCAATATAGGTCTGACCCCTGCAAAGTCTACCGCTGTACTGAGAAATCTAAAAACTAAGTCGTAAAGTCATTCAAAAATGACGTCAAAGCGCGAGACACCAAGGATACCCAGATCAACAAAGTGATGTCGCCACCTAGTTTTGAATGAATAAAATAAACTGTTAACACAGAGACATGTCTCGCCTGTCGCAACTGGACACAGTATAAAATGAAGTAAAAATCCTCCTTAAGTACATAAGTAAAAAGTAAAAAAGTGTAAAATCTCAAAGTCAGTAGACCGTGACTGCAGGATCATACAGGTGAAATCCTTTAAAAACTAACCTGTACTGATGCTGATGCAACTGCATACCAAATATCAATGGTGTAACATATCTGCTTCATGTTAAACAGACTTAAGAAAAAAGGTTAACCTCGGCCAAATCAGTGTAAAATTTCAAAGTCAGTAGACCGTGACTGCAGGAGCACACAGGTGAAATCCTTTAAAAACTGATCTGTACTGATGCTGATGCAACTGCATACCAAATATCAATGGTGTAACATAACTGCTTCATGTTAAACAGACTTTAGAAAAAAGGTTAACCTCGGCCAAATCAGTGTAAAATTTCAAAGTCAGTAGACCGTGACTGCAGGAGCATACAGGTGAAATCCTCTTAAAACTGATCTGTACTGATGCTGATGCAACTGCATACCAAATATCAATGGTGTAACATAACTGCTTCATGTTAAACAGACTTAAGAAAAAAGGTTAACCTCGGCCAAATCAGTATAAAATTTCAAAGTCAGTAGACCGTGACTGCAGGAGCATACAGGTGAAATCCTTTTAAAACTGATCTGTACTGATGCTGATGCATCTGCATACCAAATATCAATGGTGTAACATAATTAGTTCACACAAAACAGACTTAAGCAAAAACTTTAACCAATTGTGGACGCCGCCGCCGCCGTCGCCGTCGCCGCCGGAATCACCATACCTAAGTCTCGCCTTTTGCGACATTCGTCGCAGGCGAGACAATAAAATCACTCGTCCCCGCTCGCCCCCCCCCCGTTTTCCATTGCGATTTACTGATTGTTGTTTGTTTAAAACAAGAAAACAAAAGAAATAAACAAAATGAAACAAAACAAATAAAACAAAACAAAACAAAAAAAAAACACACAAAAGAAAAAAACTTAAATGTCCCCGCCCCCATCTTTTCAGATACATGTATGGCAATAACATACATGTATGAACTACCCCCCCCTTTTTTTGAAAAACCAGCAAAAACAAAACAAACAAACAAACAAATGCCAGCAATGAGGCTCTTAACGGGGGAAAATCAGCCGTTTAATTAAGGTCTTTCCCTTTCCAAAGGGAAGACCTTATTGTATTTCGTCGGCCTATTATTATTATTCTTTTTTTTTTTTCTTCCAGTCGGGTACAAAAAGTGCCTTGACCGATTTTCATGAAATTTTGCACACTTATTCAGCACTACCAGGAATAGACTAGGCTATGGACACGACGCTAAATTATTTGTAGTTTCGGCGCAATAGCGCAAAACGCTGTTTACCCTTGTTATCAGATCTCCTCCGACACGGTAATAGTTATCAAGATTCTGTTTAGTGGAAATGGTAGCTCACATCCTGGTGATGATTTATCATGCAAAAAGAATGCTATAATTTACTTTCTGGTTGCGCGCGTATGGCGCAAACTTGGCGCAAAATGTAAAAGTTGTCCGATTTTGATGAAATTTTGTTTCCAGGAAGATTTGAGGGTCCTGATTACGAATCTGTGGTCAAATTTTTTTTTGCGTTTTGAGATATGCCCCCCGCGGGCTTTTTTTTATGAAATGTTGTGCGCAGATAAACTACCAAGTTTTTCAACCGATCGAGCTGAAATTTTGCACAGTTGCTGAGAATAATGAGCTCTCGCGTTGTAGCTAAAAATAAAGTCTGTACCTGGCCCCGTTTTGAAGTTACGCCCCTTTCTGGCTTTTACTCAAAAATCGCTAATTTAGCCAAAAATTAACTTTTCCGTGCGGAAATTTTTGGTGCCCCCTCTCCGTCAAAATGTGCCCGACTGAAATCTGTCAAACATTCCAGCCGGGTCGCCTTATTTTTTTTTATACAAATTTTCTTTCTATTTTTTCGAAATTTCAAAAAACGTAACATGACCCCTCTTTGTACTTTTGTCAAATGCACCGGAAGTGCCAAAATGCTGTCAAAACTAGCTGATATCCTAGCCAAATGTATGCACTAAAAGTCCCCGTTTACAAAAATGTCCTCTGGTTAATGAGTTTTTCAAAATTAAAGTTTTCTGCAGTCCCGTAAAACACACAAATTCCTGACGAATTTCCTCCAAATTTCACTATTCAACGTTATTCCTGTTTCGAAAATTGAATGTTTTCACTAAATTCGTCCTTAACTATTTAAAATAATCCAAAATGAACTAATTATGTCACTAGTTTTGCCTGTCATCAAATGTTGTAAACTATTGTCAAAAGATTCCCATAACAGGCACATTCTAATTATAAACTTGCTCATCCGTGACGTTCATGTATTCTAACTGTATACGTTGAGAGAATGGAAAATCAATATAGGTCTGACCCCTGCAAAGTCTACCGCTGTACTGAGAAATCTAAAAACTAAGTCGTAAAGTCATTCAAAAATGACGTCAAAGCGCGAGACACCAAGGATACCCAGATCAACAAAGTGATGTCGCCACCTAGTTTTGAATGAATAAAATAAAATCACTCGTCCCCGCTCGCCCCCCCCCCCCCCCGTTTTCCATTGCGATTTACTGATTGTTGTTTGTTTAAAACAAGAAAACAAAAGAAATAAACAAAATGAAACAAAACAAATAAAACAAAACAAAACAAAAAAAAACACACAAAAGAAAAAAACTTAAATGTCCCCGCCCCCATCTTTTCAGATACATGTATGGCAATAACATACATGTATGAACTACCCCCCCCCTTTTTTGAAAAACCAGCAAAAACAAAACAAACAAACAAACAAATGCCAGCAATGAGGCTCTTAACGGGGGAAAATCAGCCGTTTAATTAAGGTCTTTCCCTTTCCAAAGGGAAGACCTTATTGTATTTCGTCGGCCTATTATTATTATTCTTTTTTTTTTTCTTCCAGTCGGGTACAAAAAGTGCCTTGACCGATTTTCATGAAATTTTGCACACTTATTCAGCACTACCAGGAATAGACTAGGCTATGGACACGACGCTAAATTATTTGTAGTTTCGGCGCAATAGCGCAAAACGCTGATTACCCTTGTTATCAGATCTCCTCCGACACGGTAATAGTTATCAAGATTCTGTTTAGTGGAAATGGTAGCTCACATCCTGGTGATGATTTATCATGCAAAAAGAATGCTATAATTTACTTTCTGGTTGCGCGCGTATGGCGCAAACTTGGCGCAAAATGTAAAAGTTGTCCGATTTTGATGAAATTTTGTTTCCAGGAAGATTTGAGGGTCCTGATTACGAATCTGTGGTCAAATTTTTTTTTGCGTTTTGAGATATGCCCCCCGCGGGCTTTTTTTTATGAAATGTTGTGCGCAGATAAACTACCAAGTTTTTCAACCGATCGAGCTGAAATTTTGCACAGTTGCTGAGAATAATGAGCTCTCGCGTTGTAGCTAAAAATAAAGTCTGTACCTGGCCCCGTTTTGAAGTTACGCCCCTTTCTGGCTTTTACTCAAAAATCGCTAATTTAGCCAAAAATTAACTTTTCCGTGCGGAAATTTTTGGTGCCCCCTCTCCGTCAAAATGTGCCCGACTGAAATCTGTCAAACATTCCAGCCGGGTCGCCTTATTTTTTTTTATACAAATTTTCTTTCTATTTTTTCGAAATTTCAAAAAACGTAACATGACCCCTCTTTGTACTTTTGTCAAATGCACCGGAAGTGCCAAAATGCTGTCAAAACTAGCTGATATCCTAGCCAAATGTATGCACTAAAAGTCCCCGTTTACAAAAATGTCCTCTGGTTAATGAGTTTTTCAAAATTAAAGTTTTCTGCAGTCCCGTAAAACACACAAATTCCTGACGAATTTCCTCCAAATTTCACTATTCAACGTTATTCCTGTTTCGAAAATTGAATGTTTTCACTAAATTCGTCCTTAACTATTTAAAATAATCCAAAATGAACTAATTATGTCACTAGTTTTGCCTGTCATCAAATGTTGTAAACTATTGTCAAAAGATTCCCATAACAGGCACATTCTAATTATAAACTTGCTCATCCGTGACGTTCATGTATTCTAACTGTATACGTTGAGAGAATGGAAAATCAATATAGGTCTGACCCCTGCAAAGTCTACCGCTGTACTGAGAAATCTAAAAACTAAGTCGTAAAGTCATTCAAAAATGACGTCAAAGCGCGAGACACCAAGGATACCCAGATCAACAAAGTGATGTCGCCACCTAGTTTTGAATGAATAAAATAAAATCACTCGTCCCCGCTCGCCCCCCCCCCCCCCCCGTTTTCCATTGCGATTTACTGATTGTTGTTTGTTTAAAACAAGAAAACAAAAGAAATAAACAAAATGAAACAAAACAAATAAAACAAAACAAAACAAAAAAAAACACACAAAAGAAAAAAACTTAAATGTCCCCGCCCCCATCTTTTCAGATACATGTATGGCAATAACATACATGTATGAACTACCCCCCCCCTTTTTTGAAAAACCAGCAAAAACAAAACAAACAAACAAACAAATGCCAGCAATGAGGCTCTTAACGGGGGAAAATCAGCCGTTTAATTAAGGTCTTTCCCTTTCCAAAGGGAAGACCTTATTGTATTTCGTCGGCCTATTATTATTATTCTTTTTTTTTTTCTTCCAGTCGGGTACAAAAAGTGCCTTGACCGATTTTCATGAAATTTTGCACACTTATTCAGCACTACCAGGAATAGACTAGGCTATGGACACGACGCTAAATTATTTGTAGTTTCGGCGCAATAGCGCAAAACGCTGATTACCCTTGTTATCAGATCTCCTCCGACACGGTAATAGTTATCAAGATTCTGTTTAGTGGAAATGGTAGCTCACATCCTGGTGATGATTTATCATGCAAAAAGAATGCTATAATTTACTTTCTGGTTGCGCGCGTATGGCGCAAACTTGGCGCAAAATGTAAAAGTTGTCCGATTTTGATGAAATTTTGTTTCCAGGAAGATTTGAGGGTCCTGATTACGAATCTGTGGTCAAATTTTTTTTTGCGTTTTGAGATATGCCCCCCGCGGGCTTTTTTTTATGAAATGTTGTGCGCAGATAAACTACCAAGTTTTTCAACCGATCGAGCTGAAATTTTGCACAGTTGCTGAGAATAATGAGCTCTCGCGTTGTAGCTAAAAATAAAGTCTGTACCTGGCCCCGTTTTGAAGTTACGCCCCTTTCTGGCTTTTACTCAAAAATCGCTAATTTAGCCAAAAATTAACTTTTCCGTGCGGAAATTTTTGGTGCCCCCTCTCCGTCAAAATGTGCCCGACTGAAATCTGTCAAACATTCCAGCCGGGTCGCCTTATTTTTTTTTATACAAATTTTCTTTCTATTTTTTCGAAATTTCAAAAAACGTAACATGACCCCTCTTTGTACTTTTGTCAAATGCACCGGAAGTGCCAAAATGCTGTCAAAACTAGCTGATATCCTAGCCAAATGTATGCACTAAAAGTCCCCGTTTACAAAAATGTCCTCTGGTTAATGAGTTTTTCAAAATTAAAGTTTTCTGCAGTCCCGTAAAACACACAAATTCCTGACGAATTTCCTCCAAATTTCACTATTCAACGTTATTCCTGTTTCGAAAATTGAATGTTTTCACTAAATTCGTCCTTAACTATTTAAAATAATCCAAAATGAACTAATTATGTCACTAGTTTTGCCTGTCATCAAATGTTGTAAACTATTGTCAAAAGATTCCCATAACAGGCACATTCTAATTATAAACTTGCTCATCCGTGACGTTCATGTATTCTAACTGTATACGTTGAGAGAATGGAAAATCAATATAGGTCTGACCCCTGCAAAGTCTACCGCTGTACTGAGAAATCTAAAAACTAAGTCGTAAAGTCATTCAAAAATGACGTCAAAGCGCGAGACACCAAGGATACCCAGATCAACAAAGTGATGTCGCCACCTAGTTTTGAATGAATAAAATAAAATCACTCGTCCCCGCTCGCCCCCCCCCCCCCCCCGTTTTCCATTGCGATTTACTGATTGTTGTTTGTTTAAAACAAGAAAACAAAAGAAATAAACAAAATGAAACAAAACAAATAAAACAAAACAAAACAAAAAAAAACACACAAAAGAAAAAAACTTAAATGTCCCCGCCCCCATCTTTTCAGATACATGTATGGCAATAACATACATGTATGAACTACCCCCCCCCTTTTTTGAAAAACCAGCAAAAACAAAACAAACAAACAAACAAATGCCAGCAATGAGGCTCTTAACGGGGGAAAATCAGCCGTTTAATTAAGGTCTTTCCCTTTCCAAAGGGAAGACCTTATTGTATTTCGTCGGCCTATTATTATTATTCTTTTTTTTTTTCTTCCAGTCGGGTACAAAAAGTGCCTTGACCGATTTTCATGAAATTTTGCACACTTATTCAGCACTACCAGGAATAGACTAGGCTATGGACACGACGCTAAATTATTTGTAGTTTCGGCGCAATAGCGCAAAACGCTGATTACCCTTGTTATCAGATCTCCTCCGACACGGTAATAGTTATCAAGATTCTGTTTAGTGGAAATGGTAGCTCACATCCTGGTGATGATTTATCATGCAAAAAGAATGCTATAATTTACTTTCTGGTTGCGCGCGTATGGCGCAAACTTGGCGCAAAATGTAAAAGTTGTCCGATTTTGATGAAATTTTGTTTCCAGGAAGATTTGAGGGTCCTGATTACGAATCTGTGGTCAAATTTTTTTTTGCGTTTTGAGATATGCCCCCCGCGGGCTTTTTTTTATGAAATGTTGTGCGCAGATAAACTACCAAGTTTTTCAACCGATCGAGCTGAAATTTTGCACAGTTGCTGAGAATAATGAGCTCTCGCGTTGTAGCTAAAAATAAAGTCTGTACCTGGCCCCGTTTTGAAGTTACGCCCCTTTCTGGCTTTTACTCAAAAATCGCTAATTTAGCCAAAAATTAACTTTTCCGTGCGGAAATTTTTGGTGCCCCCTCTCCGTCAAAATGTGCCCGACTGAAATCTGTCAAACATTCCAGCCGGGTCGCCTTATTTTTTTTTATACAAATTTTCTTTCTATTTTTTCGAAATTTCAAAAAACGTAACATGACCCCTCTTTGTACTTTTGTCAAATGCACCGGAAGTGCCAAAATGCTGTCAAAACTAGCTGATATCCTAGCCAAATGTATGCACTAAAAGTCCCCGTTTACAAAAATGTCCTCTGGTTAATGAGTTTTTCAAAATTAAAGTTTTCTGCAGTCCCGTAAAACACACAAATTCCTGACGAATTTCCTCCAAATTTCACTATTCAACGTTATTCCTGTTTCGAAAATTGAATGTTTTCACTAAATTCGTCCTTAACTATTTAAAATAATCCAAAATGAACTAATTATGTCACTAGTTTTGCCTGTCATCAAATGTTGTAAACTATTGTCAAAAGATTCCCATAACAGGCACATTCTAATTATAAACTTGCTCATCCGTGACGTTCATGTATTCTAACTGTATACGTTGAGAGAATGGAAAATCAATATAGGTCTGACCCCTGCAAAGTCTACCGCTGTACTGAGAAATCTAAAAACTAAGTCGTAAAGTCATTCAAAAATGACGTCAAAGCGCGAGACACCAAGGATACCCAGATCAACAAAGTGATGTCGCCACCTAGTTTTGAATGAATAAAATAAAATCACTCGTCCCCGCTCGCCCCCCCCCCCCCCCCGTTTTCCATTGCGATTTACTGATTGTTGTTTGTTTAAAACAAGAAAACAAAAGAAATAAACAAAATGAAACAAAACAAATAAAACAAAACAAAACAAAAAAAAACACACAAAAGAAAAAAACTTAAATGTCCCCGCCCCCATCTTTTCAGATACATGTATGGCAATAACATACATGTATGAACTACCCCCCCCCTTTTTTGAAAAACCAGCAAAAACAAAACAAACAAACAAACAAATGCCAGCAATGAGGCTCTTAACGGGGGAAAATCAGCCGTTTAATTAAGGTCTTTCCCTTTCCAAAGGGAAGACCTTATTGTATTTCGTCGGCCTATTATTATTATTCTTTTTTTTTTTCTTCCAGTCGGGTACAAAAAGTGCCTTGACCGATTTTCATGAAATTTTGCACACTTATTCAGCACTACCAGGAATAGACTAGGCTATGGACACGACGCTAAATTATTTGTAGTTTCGGCGCAATAGCGCAAAACGCTGATTACCCTTGTTATCAGATCTCCTCCGACACGGTAATAGTTATCAAGATTCTGTTTAGTGGAAATGGTAGCTCACATCCTGGTGATGATTTATCATGCAAAAAGAATGCTATAATTTACTTTCTGGTTGCGCGCGTATGGCGCAAACTTGGCGCAAAATGTAAAAGTTGTCCGATTTTGATGAAATTTTGTTTCCAGGAAGATTTGAGGGTCCTGATTACGAATCTGTGGTCAAATTTTTTTTTGCGTTTTGAGATATGCCCCCCGCGGGCTTTTTTTTATGAAATGTTGTGCGCAGATAAACTACCAAGTTTTTCAACCGATCGAGCTGAAATTTTGCACAGTTGCTGAGAATAATGAGCTCTCGCGTTGTAGCTAAAAATAAAGTCTGTACCTGGCCCCGTTTTGAAGTTACGCCCCTTTCTGGCTTTTACTCAAAAATCGCTAATTTAGCCAAAAATTAACTTTTCCGTGCGGAAATTTTTGGTGCCCCCTCTCCGTCAAAATGTGCCCGACTGAAATCTGTCAAACATTCCAGCCGGGTCGCCTTATTTTTTTTTATACAAATTTTCTTTCTATTTTTTCGAAATTTCAAAAAACGTAACATGACCCCTCTTTGTACTTTTGTCAAATGCACCGGAAGTGCCAAAATGCTGTCAAAACTAGCTGATATCCTAGCCAAATGTATGCACTAAAAGTCCCCGTTTACAAAAATGTCCTCTGGTTAATGAGTTTTTCAAAATTAAAGTTTTCTGCAGTCCCGTAAAACACACAAATTCCTGACGAATTTCCTCCAAATTTCACTATTCAACGTTATTCCTGTTTCGAAAATTGAATGTTTTCACTAAATTCGTCCTTAACTATTTAAAATAATCCAAAATGAACTAATTATGTCACTAGTTTTGCCTGTCATCAAATGTTGTAAACTATTGTCAAAAGATTCCCATAACAGGCACATTCTAATTATAAACTTGCTCATCCGTGACGTTCATGTATTCTAACTGTATACGTTGAGAGAATGGAAAATCAATATAGGTCTGACCCCTGCAAAGTCTACCGCTGTACTGAGAAATCTAAAAACTAAGTCGTAAAGTCATTCAAAAATGACGTCAAAGCGCGAGACACCAAGGATACCCAGATCAACAAAGTGATGTCGCCACCTAGTTTTGAATGAATAAAATAAAATCACTCGTCCCCGCTCGCCCCCCCCCCCCCCCCGTTTTCCATTGCGATTTACTGATTGTTGTTTGTTTAAAACAAGAAAACAAAAGAAATAAACAAAATGAAACAAAACAAATAAAACAAAACAAAACAAAAAAAAACACACAAAAGAAAAAAACTTAAATGTCCCCGCCCCCATCTTTTCAGATACATGTATGGCAATAACATACATGTATGAACTACCCCCCCCCTTTTTTGAAAAACCAGCAAAAACAAAACAAACAAACAAACAAATGCCAGCAATGAGGCTCTTAACGGGGGAAAATCAGCCGTTTAATTAAGGTCTTTCCCTTTCCAAAGGGAAGACCTTATTGTATTTCGTCGGCCTATTATTATTATTCTTTTTTTTTTTCTTCCAGTCGGGTACAAAAAGTGCCTTGACCGATTTTCATGAAATTTTGCACACTTATTCAGCACTACCAGGAATAGACTAGGCTATGGACACGACGCTAAATTATTTGTAGTTTCGGCGCAATAGCGCAAAACGCTGATTACCCTTGTTATCAGATCTCCTCCGACACGGTAATAGTTATCAAGATTCTGTTTAGTGGAAATGGTAGCTCACATCCTGGTGATGATTTATCATGCAAAAAGAATGCTATAATTTACTTTCTGGTTGCGCGCGTATGGCGCAAACTTGGCGCAAAATGTAAAAGTTGTCCGATTTTGATGAAATTTTGTTTCCAGGAAGATTTGAGGGTCCTGATTACGAATCTGTGGTCAAATTTTTTTTTGCGTTTTGAGATATGCCCCCCGCGGGCTTTTTTTTATGAAATGTTGTGCGCAGATAAACTACCAAGTTTTTCAACCGATCGAGCTGAAATTTTGCACAGTTGCTGAGAATAATGAGCTCTCGCGTTGTAGCTAAAAATAAAGTCTGTACCTGGCCCCGTTTTGAAGTTACGCCCCTTTCTGGCTTTTACTCAAAAATCGCTAATTTAGCCAAAAATTAACTTTTCCGTGCGGAAATTTTTGGTGCCCCCTCTCCGTCAAAATGTGCCCGACTGAAATCTGTCAAACATTCCAGCCGGGTCGCCTTATTTTTTTTTATACAAATTTTCTTTCTATTTTTTCGAAATTTCAAAAAACGTAACATGACCCCTCTTTGTACTTTTGTCAAATGCACCGGAAGTGCCAAAATGCTGTCAAAACTAGCTGATATCCTAGCCAAATGTATGCACTAAAAGTCCCCGTTTACAAAAATGTCCTCTGGTTAATGAGTTTTTCAAAATTAAAGTTTTCTGCAGTCCCGTAAAACACACAAATTCCTGACGAATTTCCTCCAAATTTCACTATTCAACGTTATTCCTGTTTCGAAAATTGAATGTTTTCACTAAATTCGTCCTTAACTATTTAAAATAATCCAAAATGAACTAATTATGTCACTAGTTTTGCCTGTCATCAAATGTTGTAAACTATTGTCAAAAGATTCCCATAACAGGCACATTCTAATTATAAACTTGCTCATCCGTGACGTTCATGTATTCTAACTGTATACGTTGAGAGAATGGAAAATCAATATAGGTCTGACCCCTGCAAAGTCTACCGCTGTACTGAGAAATCTAAAAACTAAGTCGTAAAGTCATTCAAAAATGACGTCAAAGCGCGAGACACCAAGGATACCCAGATCAACAAAGTGATGTCGCCACCTAGTTTTGAATGAATAAAATAAAATCACTCGTCCCCGCTCGCCCCCCCCCCCCCCCCGTTTTCCATTGCGATTTACTGATTGTTGTTTGTTTAAAACAAGAAAACAAAAGAAATAAACAAAATGAAACAAAACAAATAAAACAAAACAAAACAAAAAAAAACACACAAAAGAAAAAAACTTAAATGTCCCCGCCCCCATCTTTTCAGATACATGTATGGCAATAACATACATGTATGAACTACCCCCCCCCTTTTTTGAAAAACCAGCAAAAACAAAACAAACAAACAAACAAATGCCAGCAATGAGGCTCTTAACGGGGGAAAATCAGCCGTTTAATTAAGGTCTTTCCCTTTCCAAAGGGAAGACCTTATTGTATTTCGTCGGCCTATTATTATTATTCTTTTTTTTTTTCTTCCAGTCGGGTACAAAAAGTGCCTTGACCGATTTTCATGAAATTTTGCACACTTATTCAGCACTACCAGGAATAGACTAGGCTATGGACACGACGCTAAATTATTTGTAGTTTCGGCGCAATAGCGCAAAACGCTGATTACCCTTGTTATCAGATCTCCTCCGACACGGTAATAGTTATCAAGATTCTGTTTAGTGGAAATGGTAGCTCACATCCTGGTGATGATTTATCATGCAAAAAGAATGCTATAATTTACTTTCTGGTTGCGCGCGTATGGCGCAAACTTGGCGCAAAATGTAAAAGTTGTCCGATTTTGATGAAATTTTGTTTCCAGGAAGATTTGAGGGTCCTGATTACGAATCTGTGGTCAAATTTTTTTTTGCGTTTTGAGATATGCCCCCCGCGGGCTTTTTTTTATGAAATGTTGTGCGCAGATAAACTACCAAGTTTTTCAACCGATCGAGCTGAAATTTTGCACAGTTGCTGAGAATAATGAGCTCTCGCGTTGTAGCTAAAAATAAAGTCTGTACCTGGCCCCGTTTTGAAGTTACGCCCCTTTCTGGCTTTTACTCAAAAATCGCTAATTTAGCCAAAAATTAACTTTTCCGTGCGGAAATTTTTGGTGCCCCCTCTCCGTCAAAATGTGCCCGACTGAAATCTGTCAAACATTCCAGCCGGGTCGCCTTATTTTTTTTTATACAAATTTTCTTTCTATTTTTTCGAAATTTCAAAAAACGTAACATGACCCCTCTTTGTACTTTTGTCAAATGCACCGGAAGTGCCAAAATGCTGTCAAAACTAGCTGATATCCTAGCCAAATGTATGCACTAAAAGTCCCCGTTTACAAAAATGTCCTCTGGTTAATGAGTTTTTCAAAATTAAAGTTTTCTGCAGTCCCGTAAAACACACAAATTCCTGACGAATTTCCTCCAAATTTCACTATTCAACGTTATTCCTGTTTCGAAAATTGAATGTTTTCACTAAATTCGTCCTTAACTATTTAAAATAATCCAAAATGAACTAATTATGTCACTAGTTTTGCCTGTCATCAAATGTTGTAAACTATTGTCAAAAGATTCCCATAACAGGCACATTCTAATTATAAACTTGCTCATCCGTGACGTTCATGTATTCTAACTGTATACGTTGAGAGAATGGAAAATCAATATAGGTCTGACCCCTGCAAAGTCTACCGCTGTACTGAGAAATCTAAAAACTAAGTCGTAAAGTCATTCAAAAATGACGTCAAAGCGCGAGACACCAAGGATACCCAGATCAACAAAGTGATGTCGCCACCTAGTTTTGAATGAATAAAATAAAATCACTCGTCCCCGCTCGCCCCCCCCCCCCCCCCGTTTTCCATTGCGATTTACTGATTGTTGTTTGTTTAAAACAAGAAAACAAAAGAAATAAACAAAATGAAACAAAACAAATAAAACAAAACAAAACAAAAAAAAACACACAAAAGAAAAAAACTTAAATGTCCCCGCCCCCATCTTTTCAGATACATGTATGGCAATAACATACATGTATGAACTACCCCCCCCCTTTTTTGAAAAACCAGCAAAAACAAAACAAACAAACAAACAAATGCCAGCAATGAGGCTCTTAACGGGGGAAAATCAGCCGTTTAATTAAGGTCTTTCCCTTTCCAAAGGGAAGACCTTATTGTATTTCGTCGGCCTATTATTATTATTCTTTTTTTTTTTCTTCCAGTCGGGTACAAAAAGTGCCTTGACCGATTTTCATGAAATTTTGCACACTTATTCAGCACTACCAGGAATAGACTAGGCTATGGACACGACGCTAAATTATTTGTAGTTTCGGCGCAATAGCGCAAAACGCTGATTACCCTTGTTATCAGATCTCCTCCGACACGGTAATAGTTATCAAGATTCTGTTTAGTGGAAATGGTAGCTCACATCCTGGTGATGATTTATCATGCAAAAAGAATGCTATAATTTACTTTCTGGTTGCGCGCGTATGGCGCAAACTTGGCGCAAAATGTAAAAGTTGTCCGATTTTGATGAAATTTTGTTTCCAGGAAGATTTGAGGGTCCTGATTACGAATCTGTGGTCAAATTTTTTTTTGCGTTTTGAGATATGCCCCCCGCGGGCTTTTTTTTATGAAATGTTGTGCGCAGATAAACTACCAAGTTTTTCAACCGATCGAGCTGAAATTTTGCACAGTTGCTGAGAATAATGAGCTCTCGCGTTGTAGCTAAAAATAAAGTCTGTACCTGGCCCCGTTTTGAAGTTACGCCCCTTTCTGGCTTTTACTCAAAAATCGCTAATTTAGCCAAAAATTAACTTTTCCGTGCGGAAATTTTTGGTGCCCCCTCTCCGTCAAAATGTGCCCGACTGAAATCTGTCAAACATTCCAGCCGGGTCGCCTTATTTTTTTTTATACAAATTTTCTTTCTATTTTTTCGAAATTTCAAAAAACGTAACATGACCCCTCTTTGTACTTTTGTCAAATGCACCGGAAGTGCCAAAATGCTGTCAAAACTAGCTGATATCCTAGCCAAATGTATGCACTAAAAGTCCCCGTTTACAAAAATGTCCTCTGGTTAATGAGTTTTTCAAAATTAAAGTTTTCTGCAGTCCCGTAAAACACACAAATTCCTGACGAATTTCCTCCAAATTTCACTATTCAACGTTATTCCTGTTTCGAAAATTGAATGTTTTCACTAAATTCGTCCTTAACTATTTAAAATAATCCAAAATGAACTAATTATGTCACTAGTTTTGCCTGTCATCAAATGTTGTAAACTATTGTCAAAAGATTCCCATAACAGGCACATTCTAATTATAAACTTGCTCATCCGTGACGTTCATGTATTCTAACTGTATACGTTGAGAGAATGGAAAATCAATATAGGTCTGACCCCTGCAAAGTCTACCGCTGTACTGAGAAATCTAAAAACTAAGTCGTAAAGTCATTCAAAAATGACGTCAAAGCGCGAGACACCAAGGATACCCAGATCAACAAAGTGATGTCGCCACCTAGTTTTGAATGAATAAAATAAAATCACTCGTCCCCGCTCGCCCCCCCCCCCCCCCCGTTTTCCATTGCGATTTACTGATTGTTGTTTGTTTAAAACAAGAAAACAAAAGAAATAAACAAAATGAAACAAAACAAATAAAACAAAACAAAACAAAAAAAAAACACACAAAAGAAAAAAACTTAAATGTCCCCGCCCCCATCTTTTCAGATACATGTATGGCAATAACATACATGTATGAACTACCCCCCCCTTTTTTTGAAAAACCAGCAAAAACAAAACAAACAAACAAACAAATGCCAGCAATGAGGCTCTTAACGGGGGAAAATCAGCCGTTTAATTAAGGTCTTTCCCTTTCCAAAGGGAAGACCTTATTGTATTTCGTCGGCCTATTATTATTATTCTTTTTTTTTTTCTTCCAGTCGGGTACAAAAAGTGCCTTGACCGATTTTCATGAAATTTTGCACACTTATTCAGCACTACCAGGAATAGACTAGGCTATGGACACGACGCTAAATTATTTGTAGTTTCGGCGCAATAGCGCAAAACGCTGATTACCCTTGTTATCAGATCTCCTCCGACACGGTAATAGTTATCAAGATTCTGTTTAGTGGAAATGGTAGCTCACATCCTGGTGATGATTTATCATGCAAAAAGAATGCTATAATTTACTTTCTGGTTGCGCGCGTATGGCGCAAACTTGGCGCAAAATGTAAAAGTTGTCCGATTTTGATGAAATTTTGTTTCCAGGAAGATTTGAGGGTCCTGATTACGAATCTGTGGTCAAATTTTTTTTTGCGTTTTGAGATATGCCCCCCGCGGGCTTTTTTTTATGAAATGTTGTGCGCAGATAAACTACCAAGTTTTTCAACCGATCGAGCTGAAATTTTGCACAGTTGCTGAAAATAATGAGCTCTCGCGTTGTAGCTAAAAATAAAGTCTGTACCTGGCCCCGTTTTGAAGTTACGCCCCTTTCTGGCTTTTACTCAAAAATCGCTAATTTAGCCAAAAATTAACTTTTCCGTGCGGAAATTTTTGGTGCCCCCTCTCCGTCAAAATGTGCCCGACTGAAATCTGTCAAACATTCCAGCCGGGTCGCCTTATTTTTTTTTATACAAATTTTCTTTCTATTTTTTCGAAATTTCAAAAAACGTAACATGACCCCTCTTTGTACTTTTGTCAAATGCACCGGAAGTGCCAAAATGCTGTCAAAACTAGCTGATATCCTAGCCAAATGTATGCACTAAAAGTCCCCGTTTACAAAAATGTCCTCTGGTTAATGAGTTTTTCAAAATTAAAGTTTTCTGCAGTCCCGTAAAACACACAAATTCCTGACGAATTTCCTCCAAATTTCACTATTCAACGTTATTCCTGTTTCGAAAATTGAATGTTTTCACTAAATTCGTCCTTAACTATTTAAAATAATCCAAAATGAACTAATTATGTCACTAGTTTTGCCTGTCATCAAATGTTGTAAACTATTGTCAAAAGATTCCCATAACAGGCACATTCTAATTATAAACTTGCTCATCCGTGACGTTCATGTATTCTAACTGTATACGTTGAGAGAATGGAAAATCAATATAGGTCTGACCCCTGCAAAGTCTACCGCTGTACTGAGAAATCTAAAAACTAAGTCGTAAAGTCATTCAAAAATGACGTCAAAGCGCGAGACACCAAGGATACCCAGATCAACAAAGTGATGTCGCCACCTAGTTTTGAATGAATAAAATAAAATCACTCGTCCCCGCTCGCCCCCCCCCCCCCCCGTTTTCCATTGCGATTTACTGATTGTTGTTTGTTTAAAACAAGAAAACAAAAGAAATAAACAAAATGAAACAAAACAAATAAAACAAAACAAAACAAAAAAAAAACACACAAAAGAAAAAAACTTAAATGTCCCCGCCCCCATCTTTTCAGATACATGTATGGCAATAACATACATGTATGAACTACCCCCCCCTTTTTTTGAAAAACCAGCAAAAACAAAACAAACAAACAAACAAATGCCAGCAATGAGGCTCTTAACGGGGGAAAATCAGCCGTTTAATTAAGGTCTTTCCCTTTCCAAAGGGAAGACCTTATTGTATTTCGTCGGCCTATTATTATTATTCTTTTTTTTTTTCTTCCAGTCGGGTACAAAAAGTGCCTTGACCGATTTTCATGAAATTTTGCACACTTATTCAGCACTACCAGGAATAGACTAGGCTATGGACACGACGCTAAATTATTTGTAGTTTCGGCGCAATAGCGCAAAACGCTGATTACCCTTGTTATCAGATCTCCTCCGACACGGTAATAGTTATCAAGATTCTGTTTAGTGGAAATGGTAGCTCACATCCTGGTGATGATTTATCATGCAAAAAGAATGCTATAATTTACTTTCTGGTTGCGCGCGTATGGCGCAAACTTGGCGCAAAATGTAAAAGTTGTCCGATTTTGATGAAATTTTGTTTCCAGGAAGATTTGAGGGTCCTGATTACGAATCTGTGGTCAAATTTTTTTTTGCGTTTTGAGATATGCCCCCCGCGGGCTTTTTTTTATGAAATGTTGTGCGCAGATAAACTACCAAGTTTTTCAACCGATCGAGCTGAAATTTTGCACAGTTGCTGAGAATAATGAGCTCTCGCGTTGTAGCTAAAAATAAAGTCTGTACCTGGCCCCGTTTTGAAGTTACGCCCCTTTCTGGCTTTTACTCAAAAATCGCTAATTTAGCCAAAAATTAACTTTTCCGTGCGGAAATTTTTGGTGCCCCCTCTCCGTCAAAATGTGCCCGACTGAAATCTGTCAAACATTCCAGCCGGGTCGCCTTATTTTTTTTTATACAAATTTTCTTTCTATTTTTTCGAAATTTCAAAAAACGTAACATGACCCCTCTTTGTACTTTTGTCAAATGCACCGGAAGTGCCAAAATGCTGTCAAAACTAGCTGATATCCTAGCCAAATGTATGCACTAAAAGTCCCCGTTTACAAAAATGTCCTCTGGTTAATGAGTTTTTCAAAATTAAAGTTTTCTGCAGTCCCGTAAAACACACAAATTCCTGACGAATTTCCTCCAAATTTCACTATTCAACGTTATTCCTGTTTCGAAAATTGAATGTTTTCACTAAATTCGTCCTTAACTATTTAAAATAATCCAAAATGAACTAATTATGTCACTAGTTTTGCCTGTCATCAAATGTTGTAAACTATTGTCAAAAGATTCCCATAACAGGCACATTCTAATTATAAACTTGCTCATCCGTGACGTTCATGTATTCTAACTGTATACGTTGAGAGAATGGAAAATCAATATAGGTCTGACCCCTGCAAAGTCTACCGCTGTACTGAGAAATCTAAAAACTAAGTCGTAAAGTCATTCAAAAATGACGTCAAAGCGCGAGACACCAAGGATACCCAGATCAACAAAGTGATGTCGCCACCTAGTTTTGAATGAATAAAATAAAATCACTCGTCCCCGCTCGCCCCCCCCCCCCCCCCGTTTTCCATTGCGATTTACTGATTGTTGTTTGTTTAAAACAAGAAAACAAAAGAAATAAACAAAATGAAACAAAACAAATAAAACAAAACAAAACAAAAAAAAACACACAAAAGAAAAAAACTTAAATGTCCCCGCCCCCATCTTTTCAGATACATGTATGGCAATAACATACATGTATGAACTACCCCCCCCCTTTTTTGAAAAACCAGCAAAAACAAAACAAACAAACAAACAAATGCCAGCAATGAGGCTCTTAACGGGGGAAAATCAGCCGTTTAATTAAGGTCTTTCCCTTTCCAAAGGGAAGACCTTATTGTATTTCGTCGGCCTATTATTAAGGTCTTTCCCTTTTCAAAGGGAAGACCTTATTGTATTTCGTCGGCCTATTATTATTATTATTATTCTTTTTTTTTTTTCTTCCAGTCGGTTGCAAAAAGTGCCTTGACCGATTTTCATGAAATTTTGCACACTTACTCAGCACTACCAGGAATAGACTAGGCCATGGACACGACGCTAAATTATTTGTACTTTTGGCGCAATAGCGCAAAACGCTGTTTACCCTTGTTATCAGGTGAGCTCAGAAACGGTAATAGTTATCAAGATTCTGTTTAGTGAAAATGGTAGCTTACATCCTGGTGATGATTTATCATGCAAAAAGAATGCTGTAATTTACTTCCTGGTTGCGCGCGTATGGCGCAAACTTGGCGCAAAATGTCAAAGTTGTCCGATTTTGATGAAATTTGGTTTCCAAATAGATTTGAGGGTCCTGATTACGAATCTGTGGTCAAAATTTTTTTTGCGTTTACCATTGCCAAAATGGCGGCCGTCAAACGGTTTTTTGCTTATAACTCGAAAACCGTTAGAGATAGTATAGACAATATATGAACAAAAAATGATTGTCTTGAAAAGACCTACAATTTGAGTCCAAACAGTGCATGATTCGGTTGAGCGGTTTTGAAATAACGGCCGAAACAAGTTTTCGCGAAATACGTTTTTTGCCAATAACTTGAAAACCTTAACAGATAGTATAATAGACATGTGTATGAAAAATGACCGTCTTGACAAGACCTATAAATAAAGCCCATAAAGTACATGATACGGTTGAGTGATTTCAACATGGCGGCCGAAAACATCATCCTATGCATTATTTACTTATATAACATTTAAACGGTTAAAGATAATATAGTACATATATATATGTTTTTTATCAGTAATTGAAGAGCTTAACTTTAAGACAAAGGTCAAAGGTCATAGGTCACGTTTATGGGAAAGACCTCTCATTTGTTCTCGGAACAAATGGCACTTTAATTATTATTCTTTTTTTTTTTCTTCCAGTCGGGTACAAAAAGTGCCTTGACCGATTTTCATGAAATTTTGCACACTTATTCAGCACTACCAGGAATAGACTAGGCTATGGACACGACGCTAAATTATTTGTAGTTTCGGCGCAATAGCGCAAAACGCTGATTACCCTTGTTATCAGATCTCCTCCGACACGGTAATAGTTATCAAGATTCTGTTTAGTGGAAATGGTAGCTCACATCCTGGTGATGATTTATCATGCAAAAAGAATGCTATAATTTACTTTCTGGTTGCGCGCGTATGGCGCAAACTTGGCGCAAAATGTAAAAGTTGTCCGATTTTGATGAAATTTTGTTTCCAGGAAGATTTGAGGGTCCTGATTACGAATCTGTGGTCAAATTTTTTTTTGCGTTTTGAGATATGCCCCCCGCGGGCTTTTTTTTATGAAATGTTGTGCGCAGATAAACTACCAAGTTTTTCAACCGATCGAGCTGAAATTTTGCACAGTTGCTGAGAATAATGAGCTCTCGCGTTGTAGCTAAAAATAAAGTCTGTACCTGGCCCCGTTTTGAAGTTACGCCCCTTTCTGGCTTTTACTCAAAAATCGCTAATTTAGCCAAAAATTAACTTTTCCGTGCGGAAATTTTTGGTGCCCCCTCTCCGTCAAAATGTGCCCGACTGAAATCTGTCAAACATTCCAGCCGGGTCGCCTTATTTTTTTTTATACAAATTTTCTTTCTATTTTTTCGAAATTTCAAAAAACGTAACATGACCCCTCTTTGTACTTTTGTCAAATGCACCGGAAGTGCCAAAATGCTGTCAAAACTAGCTGATATCCTAGCCAAATGTATGCACTAAAAGTCCCCGTTTACAAAAATGTCCTCTGGTTAATGAGTTTTTCAAAATTAAAGTTTTCTGCAGTCCCGTAAAACACACAAATTCCTGACGAATTTCCTCCAAATTTCACTATTCAACGTTATTCCTGTTTCGAAAATTGAATGTTTTCACTAAATTCGTCCTTAACTATTTAAAATAATCCAAAATGAACTAATTATGTCACTAGTTTTGCCTGTCATCAAATGTTGTAAACTATTGTCAAAAGATTCCCATAACAGGCACATTCTAATTATAAACTTGCTCATCCGTGACGTTCATGTATTCTAACTGTATACGTTGAGAGAATGGAAAATCAATATAGGTCTGACCCCTGCAAAGTCTACCGCTGTACTGAGAAATCTAAAAACTAAGTCGTAAAGTCATTCAAAAATGACGTCAAAGCGCGAGACACCAAGGATACCCAGATCAACAAAGTGATGTCGCCACCTAGTTTTGAATGAATAAAATAAAATCACTCGTCCCCGCTCGCCCCCCCCCCCCCCCCCGTTTTCCATTGCGATTTACTGATTGTTGTTTGTTTAAAACAAGAAAACAAAAGAAATAAACAAAATGAAACAAAACAAATAAAACAAAACAAAACAAAAAAAAACACACAAAAGAAAAAAACTTAAATGTCCCCGCCCCCATCTTTTCAGATACATGTATGGCAATAACATACATGTATGAACTACCCCCCCCCTTTTTTGAAAAACCAGCAAAAACAAAACAAACAAACAAACAAATGCCAGCAATGAGGCTCTTAACGGGGGAAAATCAGCCGTTTAATTAAGGTCTTTCCCTTTCCAAAGGGAAGACCTTATTGTATTTCGTCGGCCTATTATTATTATTCTTTTTTTTTTTCTTCCAGTCGGGTACAAAAAGTGCCTTGACCGATTTTCATGAAATTTTGCACACTTATTCAGCACTACCAGGAATAGACTAGGCTATGGACACGACGCTAAATTATTTGTAGTTTCGGCGCAATAGCGCAAAACGCTGATTACCCTTGTTATCAGATCTCCTCCGACACGGTAATAGTTATCAAGATTCTGTTTAGTGGAAATGGTAGCTCACATCCTGGTGATGATTTATCATGCAAAAAGAATGCTATAATTTACTTTCTGGTTGCGCGCGTATGGCGCAAACTTGGCGCAAAATGTAAAAGTTGTCCGATTTTGATGAAATTTTGTTTCCAGGAAGATTTGAGGGTCCTGATTACGAATCTGTGGTCAAATTTTTTTTTGCGTTTTGAGATATGCCCCCCGCGGGCTTTTTTTTATGAAATGTTGTGCGCAGATAAACTACCAAGTTTTTCAACCGATCGAGCTGAAATTTTGCACAGTTGCTGAGAATAATGAGCTCTCGCGTTGTAGCTAAAAATAAAGTCTGTACCTGGCCCCGTTTTGAAGTTACGCCCCTTTCTGGCTTTTACTCAAAAATCGCTAATTTAGCCAAAAATTAACTTTTCCGTGCGGAAATTTTTGGTGCCCCCTCTCCGTCAAAATGTGCCCGACTGAAATCTGTCAAACATTCCAGCCGGGTCGCCTTATTTTTTTTTATACAAATTTTCTTTCTATTTTTTCGAAATTTCAAAAAACGTAACATGACCCCTCTTTGTACTTTTGTCAAATGCACCGGAAGTGCCAAAATGCTGTCAAAACTAGCTGATATCCTAGCCAAATGTATGCACTAAAAGTCCCCGTTTACAAAAATGTCCTCTGGTTAATGAGTTTTTCAAAATTAAAGTTTTCTGCAGTCCCGTAAAACACACAAATTCCTGACGAATTTCCTCCAAATTTCACTATTCAACGTTATTCCTGTTTCGAAAATTGAATGTTTTCACTAAATTCGTCCTTAACTATTTAAAATAATCCAAAATGAACTAATTATGTCACTAGTTTTGCCTGTCATCAAATGTTGTAAACTATTGTCAAAAGATTCCCATAACAGGCACATTCTAATTATAAACTTGCTCATCCGTGACGTTCATGTATTCTAACTGTATACGTTGAGAGAATGGAAAATCAATATAGGTCTGACCCCTGCAAAGTCTACCGCTGTACTGAGAAATCTAAAAACTAAGTCGTAAAGTCATTCAAAAATGACGTCAAAGCGCGAGACACCAAGGATACCCAGATCAACAAAGTGATGTCGCCACCTAGTTTTGAATGAATAAAATAAAATCACTCGTCCCCGCTCGCCCCCCCCCCCCCCCCGTTTTCCATTGCGATTTACTGATTGTTGTTTGTTTAAAACAAGAAAACAAAAGAAATAAACAAAATGAAACAAAACAAATAAAACAAAACAAAACAAAAAAAAACACACAAAAGAAAAAAACTTAAATGTCCCCGCCCCCATCTTTTCAGATACATGTATGGCAATAACATACATGTATGAACTACCCCCCCCCTTTTTTGAAAAACCAGCAAAAACAAAACAAACAAACAAACAAATGCCAGCAATGAGGCTCTTAACGGGGGAAAATCAGCCGTTTAATTAAGGTCTTTCCCTTTCCAAAGGGAAGACCTTATTGTATTTCGTCGGCCTATTATTATTATTCTTTTTTTTTTTCTTCCAGTCGGGTACAAAAAGTGCCTTGACCGATTTTCATGAAATTTTGCACACTTATTCAGCACTACCAGGAATAGACTAGGCTATGGACACGACGCTAAATTATTTGTAGTTTCGGCGCAATAGCGCAAAACGCTGATTACCCTTGTTATCAGATCTCCTCCGACACGGTAATAGTTATCAAGATTCTGTTTAGTGGAAATGGTAGCTCACATCCTGGTGATGATTTATCATGCAAAAAGAATGCTATAATTTACTTTCTGGTTGCGCGCGTATGGCGCAAACTTGGCGCAAAATGTAAAAGTTGTCCGATTTTGATGAAATTTTGTTTCCAGGAAGATTTGAGGGTCCTGATTACGAATCTGTGGTCAAATTTTTTTTTGCGTTTTGAGATATGCCCCCCGCGGGCTTTTTTTTATGAAATGTTGTGCGCAGATAAACTACCAAGTTTTTCAACCGATCGAGCTGAAATTTTGCACAGTTGCTGAGAATAATGAGCTCTCGCGTTGTAGCTAAAAATAAAGTCTGTACCTGGCCCCGTTTTGAAGTTACGCCCCTTTCTGGCTTTTACTCAAAAATCGCTAATTTAGCCAAAAATTAACTTTTCCGTGCGGAAATTTTTGGTGCCCCCTCTCCGTCAAAATGTGCCCGACTGAAATCTGTCAAACATTCCAGCCGGGTCGCCTTATTTTTTTTTATACAAATTTTCTTTCTATTTTTTCGAAATTTCAAAAAACGTAACATGACCCCTCTTTGTACTTTTGTCAAATGCACCGGAAGTGCCAAAATGCTGTCAAAACTAGCTGATATCCTAGCCAAATGTATGCACTAAAAGTCCCCGTTTACAAAAATGTCCTCTGGTTAATGAGTTTTTCAAAATTAAAGTTTTCTGCAGTCCCGTAAAACACACAAATTCCTGACGAATTTCCTCCAAATTTCACTATTCAACGTTATTCCTGTTTCGAAAATTGAATGTTTTCACTAAATTCGTCCTTAACTATTTAAAATAATCCAAAATGAACTAATTATGTCACTAGTTTTGCCTGTCATCAAATGTTGTAAACTATTGTCAAAAGATTCCCATAACAGGCACATTCTAATTATAAACTTGCTCATCCGTGACGTTCATGTATTCTAACTGTATACGTTGAGAGAATGGAAAATCAATATAGGTCTGACCCCTGCAAAGTCTACCGCTGTACTGAGAAATCTAAAAACTAAGTCGTAAAGTCATTCAAAAATGACGTCAAAGCGCGAGACACCAAGGATACCCAGATCAACAAAGTGATGTCGCCACCTAGTTTTGAATGAATAAAATAAAATCACTCGTCCCCGCTCGCCCCCCCCCCCCCCCCGTTTTCCATTGCGATTTACTGATTGTTGTTTGTTTAAAACAAGAAAACAAAAGAAATAAACAAAATGAAACAAAACAAATAAAACAAAACAAAACAAAAAAAAACACACAAAAGAAAAAAACTTAAATGTCCCCGCCCCCATCTTTTCAGATACATGTATGGCAATAACATACATGTATGAACTACCCCCCCCCTTTTTTGAAAAACCAGCAAAAACAAAACAAACAAACAAACAAATGCCAGCAATGAGGCTCTTAACGGGGGAAAATCAGCCGTTTAATTAAGGTCTTTCCCTTTCCAAAGGGAAGACCTTATTGTATTTCGTCGGCCTATTATTATTATTCTTTTTTTTTTTCTTCCAGTCGGGTACAAAAAGTGCCTTGACCGATTTTCATGAAATTTTGCACACTTATTCAGCACTACCAGGAATAGACTAGGCTATGGACACGACGCTAAATTATTTGTAGTTTCGGCGCAATAGCGCAAAACGCTGATTACCCTTGTTATCAGATCTCCTCCGACACGGTAATAGTTATCAAGATTCTGTTTAGTGGAAATGGTAGCTCACATCCTGGTGATGATTTATCATGCAAAAAGAATGCTATAATTTACTTTCTGGTTGCGCGCGTATGGCGCAAACTTGGCGCAAAATGTAAAAGTTGTCCGATTTTGATGAAATTTTGTTTCCAGGAAGATTTGAGGGTCCTGATTACGAATCTGTGGTCAAATTTTTTTTTGCGTTTTGAGATATGCCCCCCGCGGGCTTTTTTTTATGAAATGTTGTGCGCAGATAAACTACCAAGTTTTTCAACCGATCGAGCTGAAATTTTGCACAGTTGCTGAGAATAATGAGCTCTCGCGTTGTAGCTAAAAATAAAGTCTGTACCTGGCCCCGTTTTGAAGTTACGCCCCTTTCTGGCTTTTACTCAAAAATCGCTAATTTAGCCAAAAATTAACTTTTCCGTGCGGAAATTTTTGGTGCCCCCTCTCCGTCAAAATGTGCCCGACTGAAATCTGTCAAACATTCCAGCCGGGTCGCCTTATTTTTTTTTATACAAATTTTCTTTCTATTTTTTCGAAATTTCAAAAAACGTAACATGACCCCTCTTTGTACTTTTGTCAAATGCACCGGAAGTGCCAAAATGCTGTCAAAACTAGCTGATATCCTAGCCAAATGTATGCACTAAAAGTCCCCGTTTACAAAAATGTCCTCTGGTTAATGAGTTTTTCAAAATTAAAGTTTTCTGCAGTCCCGTAAAACACACAAATTCCTGACGAATTTCCTCCAAATTTCACTATTCAACGTTATTCCTGTTTCGAAAATTGAATGTTTTCACTAAATTCGTCCTTAACTATTTAAAATAATCCAAAATGAACTAATTATGTCACTAGTTTTGCCTGTCATCAAATGTTGTAAACTATTGTCAAAAGATTCCCATAACAGGCACATTCTAATTATAAACTTGCTCATCCGTGACGTTCATGTATTCTAACTGTATACGTTGAGAGAATGGAAAATCAATATAGGTCTGACCCCTGCAAAGTCTACCGCTGTACTGAGAAATCTAAAAACTAAGTCGTAAAGTCATTCAAAAATGACGTCAAAGCGCGAGACACCAAGGATACCCAGATCAACAAAGTGATGTCGCCACCTAGTTTTGAATGAATAAAATAAAATCACTCGTCCCCGCTCGCCCCCCCCCCCCCCCCGTTTTCCATTGCGATTTACTGATTGTTGTTTGTTTAAAACAAGAAAACAAAAGAAATAAACAAAATGAAACAAAACAAATAAAACAAAACAAAACAAAAAAAAACACACAAAAGAAAAAAACTTAAATGTCCCCGCCCCCATCTTTTCAGATACATGTATGGCAATAACATACATGTATGAACTACCCCCCCCCTTTTTTGAAAAACCAGCAAAAACAAAACAAACAAACAAACAAATGCCAGCAATGAGGCTCTTAACGGGGGAAAATCAGCCGTTTAATTAAGGTCTTTCCCTTTCCAAAGGGAAGACCTTATTGTATTTCGTCGGCCTATTATTATTATTCTTTTTTTTTTTCTTCCAGTCGGGTACAAAAAGTGCCTTGACCGATTTTCATGAAATTTTGCACACTTATTCAGCACTACCAGGAATAGACTAGGCTATGGACACGACGCTAAATTATTTGTAGTTTCGGCGCAATAGCGCAAAACGCTGATTACCCTTGTTATCAGATCTCCTCCGACACGGTAATAGTTATCAAGATTCTGTTTAGTGGAAATGGTAGCTCACATCCTGGTGATGATTTATCATGCAAAAAGAATGCTATAATTTACTTTCTGGTTGCGCGCGTATGGCGCAAACTTGGCGCAAAATGTAAAAGTTGTCCGATTTTGATGAAATTTTGTTTCCAGGAAGATTTGAGGGTCCTGATTACGAATCTGTGGTCAAATTTTTTTTTGCGTTTTGAGATATGCCCCCCGCGGGCTTTTTTTTATGAAATGTTGTGCGCAGATAAACTACCAAGTTTTTCAACCGATCGAGCTGAAATTTTGCACAGTTGCTGAGAATAATGAGCTCTCGCGTTGTAGCTAAAAATAAAGTCTGTACCTGGCCCCGTTTTGAAGTTACGCCCCTTTCTGGCTTTTACTCAAAAATCGCTAATTTAGCCAAAAATTAACTTTTCCGTGCGGAAATTTTTGGTGCCCCCTCTCCGTCAAAATGTGCCCGACTGAAATCTGTCAAACATTCCAGCCGGGTCGCCTTATTTTTTTTTATACAAATTTTCTTTCTATTTTTTCGAAATTTCAAAAAACGTAACATGACCCCTCTTTGTACTTTTGTCAAATGCACCGGAAGTGCCAAAATGCTGTCAAAACTAGCTGATATCCTAGCCAAATGTATGCACTAAAAGTCCCCGTTTACAAAAATGTCCTCTGGTTAATGAGTTTTTCAAAATTAAAGTTTTCTGCAGTCCCGTAAAACACACAAATTCCTGACGAATTTCCTCCAAATTTCACTATTCAACGTTATTCCTGTTTCGAAAATTGAATGTTTTCACTAAATTCGTCCTTAACTATTTAAAATAATCCAAAATGAACTAATTATGTCACTAGTTTTGCCTGTCATCAAATGTTGTAAACTATTGTCAAAAGATTCCCATAACAGGCACATTCTAATTATAAACTTGCTCATCCGTGACGTTCATGTATTCTAACTGTATACGTTGAGAGAATGGAAAATCAATATAGGTCTGACCCCTGCAAAGTCTACCGCTGTACTGAGAAATCTAAAAACTAAGTCGTAAAGTCATTCAAAAATGACGTCAAAGCGCGAGACACCAAGGATACCCAGATCAACAAAGTGATGTCGCCACCTAGTTTTGAATGAATAAAATAAAATCACTCGTCCCCGCTCGCCCCCCCCCCCCCCCCGTTTTCCATTGCGATTTACTGATTGTTGTTTGTTTAAAACAAGAAAACAAAAGAAATAAACAAAATGAAACAAAACAAATAAAACAAAACAAAACAAAAAAAAACACACAAAAGAAAAAAACTTAAATGTCCCCGCCCCCATCTTTTCAGATACATGTATGGCAATAACATACATGTATGAACTACCCCCCCCCTTTTTTGAAAAACCAGCAAAAACAAAACAAACAAACAAACAAATGCCAGCAATGAGGCTCTTAACGGGGGAAAATCAGCCGTTTAATTAAGGTCTTTCCCTTTCCAAAGGGAAGACCTTATTGTATTTCGTCGGCCTATTATTATTATTCTTTTTTTTTTTCTTCCAGTCGGGTACAAAAAGTGCCTTGACCGATTTTCATGAAATTTTGCACACTTATTCAGCACTACCAGGAATAGACTAGGCTATGGACACGACGCTAAATTATTTGTAGTTTCGGCGCAATAGCGCAAAACGCTGATTACCCTTGTTATCAGATCTCCTCCGACACGGTAATAGTTATCAAGATTCTGTTTAGTGGAAATGGTAGCTCACATCCTGGTGATGATTTATCATGCAAAAAGAATGCTATAATTTACTTTCTGGTTGCGCGCGTATGGCGCAAACTTGGCGCAAAATGTAAAAGTTGTCCGATTTTGATGAAATTTTGTTTCCAGGAAGATTTGAGGGTCCTGATTACGAATCTGTGGTCAAATTTTTTTTTGCGTTTTGAGATATGCCCCCCGCGGGCTTTTTTTTATGAAATGTTGTGCGCAGATAAACTACCAAGTTTTTCAACCGATCGAGCTGAAATTTTGCACAGTTGCTGAGAATAATGAGCTCTCGCGTTGTAGCTAAAAATAAAGTCTGTACCTGGCCCCGTTTTGAAGTTACGCCCCTTTCTGGCTTTTACTCAAAAATCGCTAATTTAGCCAAAAATTAACTTTTCCGTGCGGAAATTTTTGGTGCCCCCTCTCCGTCAAAATGTGCCCGACTGAAATCTGTCAAACATTCCAGCCGGGTCGCCTTATTTTTTTTTATACAAATTTTCTTTCTATTTTTTCGAAATTTCAAAAAACGTAACATGACCCCTCTTTGTACTTTTGTCAAATGCACCGGAAGTGCCAAAATGCTGTCAAAACTAGCTGATATCCTAGCCAAATGTATGCACTAAAAGTCCCCGTTTACAAAAATGTCCTCTGGTTAATGAGTTTTTCAAAATTAAAGTTTTCTGCAGTCCCGTAAAACACACAAATTCCTGACGAATTTCCTCCAAATTTCACTATTCAACGTTATTCCTGTTTCGAAAATTGAATGTTTTCACTAAATTCGTCCTTAACTATTTAAAATAATCCAAAATGAACTAATTATGTCACTAGTTTTGCCTGTCATCAAATGTTGTAAACTATTGTCAAAAGATTCCCATAACAGGCACATTCTAATTATAAACTTGCTCATCCGTGACGTTCATGTATTCTAACTGTATACGTTGAGAGAATGGAAAATCAATATAGGTCTGACCCCTGCAAAGTCTACCGCTGTACTGAGAAATCTAAAAACTAAGTCGTAAAGTCATTCAAAAATGACGTCAAAGCGCGAGACACCAAGGATACCCAGATCAACAAAGTGATGTCGCCACCTAGTTTTGAATGAATAAAATAAAATCACTCGTCCCCGCTCGCCCCCCCCCCCCCCCCGTTTTCCATTGCGATTTACTGATTGTTGTTTGTTTAAAACAAGAAAACAAAAGAAATAAACAAAATGAAACAAAACAAATAAAACAAAACAAAACAAAAAAAAACACACAAAAGAAAAAAACTTAAATGTCCCCGCCCCCATCTTTTCAGATACATGTATGGCAATAACATACATGTATGAACTACCCCCCCCCTTTTTTGAAAAACCAGCAAAAACAAAACAAACAAACAAACAAATGCCAGCAATGAGGCTCTTAACGGGGGAAAATCAGCCGTTTAATTAAGGTCTTTCCCTTTCCAAAGGGAAGACCTTATTGTATTTCGTCGGCCTATTATTATTATTCTTTTTTTTTTTCTTCCAGTCGGGTACAAAAAGTGCCTTGACCGATTTTCATGAAATTTTGCACACTTATTCAGCACTACCAGGAATAGACTAGGCTATGGACACGACGCTAAATTATTTGTAGTTTCGGCGCAATAGCGCAAAACGCTGATTACCCTTGTTATCAGATCTCCTCCGACACGGTAATAGTTATCAAGATTCTGTTTAGTGGAAATGGTAGCTCACATCCTGGTGATGATTTATCATGCAAAAAGAATGCTATAATTTACTTTCTGGTTGCGCGCGTATGGCGCAAACTTGGCGCAAAATGTAAAAGTTGTCCGATTTTGATGAAATTTTGTTTCCAGGAAGATTTGAGGGTCCTGATTACGAATCTGTGGTCAAATTTTTTTTTGCGTTTTGAGATATGCCCCCCGCGGGCTTTTTTTTATGAAATGTTGTGCGCAGATAAACTACCAAGTTTTTCAACCGATCGAGCTGAAATTTTGCACAGTTGCTGAGAATAATGAGCTCTCGCGTTGTAGCTAAAAATAAAGTCTGTACCTGGCCCCGTTTTGAAGTTACGCCCCTTTCTGGCTTTTACTCAAAAATCGCTAATTTAGCCAAAAATTAACTTTTCCGTGCGGAAATTTTTGGTGCCCCCTCTCCGTCAAAATGTGCCCGACTGAAATCTGTCAAACATTCCAGCCGGGTCGCCTTATTTTTTTTTATACAAATTTTCTTTCTATTTTTTCGAAATTTCAAAAAACGTAACATGACCCCTCTTTGTACTTTTGTCAAATGCACCGGAAGTGCCAAAATGCTGTCAAAACTAGCTGATATCCTAGCCAAATGTATGCACTAAAAGTCCCCGTTTACAAAAATGTCCTCTGGTTAATGAGTTTTTCAAAATTAAAGTTTTCTGCAGTCCCGTAAAACACACAAATTCCTGACGAATTTCCTCCAAATTTCACTATTCAACGTTATTCCTGTTTCGAAAATTGAATGTTTTCACTAAATTCGTCCTTAACTATTTAAAATAATCCAAAATGAACTAATTATGTCACTAGTTTTGCCTGTCATCAAATGTTGTAAACTATTGTCAAAAGATTCCCATAACAGGCACATTCTAATTATAAACTTGCTCATCCGTGACGTTCATGTATTCTAACTGTATACGTTGAGAGAATGGAAAATCAATATAGGTCTGACCCCTGCAAAGTCTACCGCTGTACTGAGAAATCTAAAAACTAAGTCGTAAAGTCATTCAAAAATGACGTCAAAGCGCGAGACACCAAGGATACCCAGATCAACAAAGTGATGTCGCCACCTAGTTTTGAATGAATAAAATAAAATCACTCGTCCCCGCTCGCCCCCCCCCCCCCCCCGTTTTCCATTGCGATTTACTGATTGTTGTTTGTTTAAAACAAGAAAACAAAAGAAATAAACAAAATGAAACAAAACAAATAAAACAAAACAAAACAAAAAAAAACACACAAAAGAAAAAAACTTAAATGTCCCCGCCCCCATCTTTTCAGATACATGTATGGCAATAACATACATGTATGAACTACCCCCCCCCTTTTTTGAAAAACCAGCAAAAACAAAACAAACAAACAAACAAATGCCAGCAATGAGGCTCTTAACGGGGGAAAATCAGCCGTTTAATTAAGGTCTTTCCCTTTCCAAAGGGAAGACCTTATTGTATTTCGTCGGCCTATTATTATTATTCTTTTTTTTTTTCTTCCAGTCGGGTACAAAAAGTGCCTTGACCGATTTTCATGAAATTTTGCACACTTATTCAGCACTACCAGGAATAGACTAGGCTATGGACACGACGCTAAATTATTTGTAGTTTCGGCGCAATAGCGCAAAACGCTGATTACCCTTGTTATCAGATCTCCTCCGACACGGTAATAGTTATCAAGATTCTGTTTAGTGGAAATGGTAGCTCACATCCTGGTGATGATTTATCATGCAAAAAGAATGCTATAATTTACTTTCTGGTTGCGCGCGTATGGCGCAAACTTGGCGCAAAATGTAAAAGTTGTCCGATTTTGATGAAATTTTGTTTCCAGGAAGATTTGAGGGTCCTGATTACGAATCTGTGGTCAAATTTTTTTTTGCGTTTTGAGATATGCCCCCCGCGGGCTTTTTTTTATGAAATGTTGTGCGCAGATAAACTACCAAGTTTTTCAACCGATCGAGCTGAAATTTTGCACAGTTGCTGAGAATAATGAGCTCTCGCGTTGTAGCTAAAAATAAAGTCTGTACCTGGCCCCGTTTTGAAGTTACGCCCCTTTCTGGCTTTTACTCAAAAATCGCTAATTTAGCCAAAAATTAACTTTTCCGTGCGGAAATTTTTGGTGCCCCCTCTCCGTCAAAATGTGCCCGACTGAAATCTGTCAAACATTCCAGCCGGGTCGCCTTATTTTTTTTTATACAAATTTTCTTTCTATTTTTTCGAAATTTCAAAAAACGTAACATGACCCCTCTTTGTACTTTTGTCAAATGCACCGGAAGTGCCAAAATGCTGTCAAAACTAGCTGATATCCTAGCCAAATGTATGCACTAAAAGTCCCCGTTTACAAAAATGTCCTCTGGTTAATGAGTTTTTCAAAATTAAAGTTTTCTGCAGTCCCGTAAAACACACAAATTCCTGACGAATTTCCTCCAAATTTCACTATTCAACGTTATTCCTGTTTCGAAAATTGAATGTTTTCACTAAATTCGTCCTTAACTATTTAAAATAATCCAAAATGAACTAATTATGTCACTAGTTTTGCCTGTCATCAAATGTTGTAAACTATTGTCAAAAGATTCCCATAACAGGCACATTCTAATTATAAACTTGCTCATCCGTGACGTTCATGTATTCTAACTGTATACGTTGAGAGAATGGAAAATCAATATAGGTCTGACCCCTGCAAAGTCTACCGCTGTACTGAGAAATCTAAAAACTAAGTCGTAAAGTCATTCAAAAATGACGTCAAAGCGCGAGACACCAAGGATACCCAGATCAACAAAGTGATGTCGCCACCTAGTTTTGAATGAATAAAATAAAATCACTCGTCCCCGCTCGCCCCCCCCCCCCCCCCGTTTTCCATTGCGATTTACTGATTGTTGTTTGTTTAAAACAAGAAAACAAAAGAAATAAACAAAATGAAACAAAACAAATAAAACAAAACAAAACAAAAAAAAACACACAAAAGAAAAAAACTTAAATGTCCCCGCCCCCATCTTTTCAGATACATGTATGGCAATAACATACATGTATGAACTACCCCCCCCCTTTTTTGAAAAACCAGCAAAAACAAAACAAACAAACAAACAAATGCCAGCAATGAGGCTCTTAACGGGGGAAAATCAGCCGTTTAATTAAGGTCTTTCCCTTTCCAAAGGGAAGACCTTATTGTATTTCGTCGGCCTATTATTATTATTCTTTTTTTTTTTCTTCCAGTCGGGTACAAAAAGTGCCTTGACCGATTTTCATGAAATTTTGCACACTTATTCAGCACTACCAGGAATAGACTAGGCTATGGACACGACGCTAAATTATTTGTAGTTTCGGCGCAATAGCGCAAAACGCTGATTACCCTTGTTATCAGATCTCCTCCGACACGGTAATAGTTATCAAGATTCTGTTTAGTGGAAATGGTAGCTCACATCCTGGTGATGATTTATCATGCAAAAAGAATGCTATAATTTACTTTCTGGTTGCGCGCGTATGGCGCAAACTTGGCGCAAAATGTAAAAGTTGTCCGATTTTGATGAAATTTTGTTTCCAGGAAGATTTGAGGGTCCTGATTACGAATCTGTGGTCAAATTTTTTTTTGCGTTTTG